>JAHLSL010000016.1:8244169-8259396 GCA_025920805.1 Petroica traversi
ATTCCTATACTAAAAATCTGCTGTTCATAAAGTGATGGAAATCCATTCCTATACTAAAAATCTGCTGTTTATGAAGTGATGGAAATCCACTTCTGTTACACTAAAAAACTCTTTATAAAGTGATGGAAATTCACTTCTCCTATACTAAAAATCTGCTGTTTATAAAGTGAAGGAAACCCATTCCTATACTAAAAATTTGCTGTTCAGAAAGTGATGGAAATCCACTTCTCCTATACTAAAAATCTGCTGTTCACGAAGTGATGGAAATCCACTTCTGTTACACTGAAAATCTCTTTATAAAGTGATGGAAATCCACTTCTCCTACACTAAAATCCTGCTGTTCACAAAGTGATGAGGCCAGCTGTGGTGCAGAGCTGCTGATGGGGCCAGGGCTGGCCAGGAGCAGGGAGAACTGAGCAGTACCTGTGACAAAAGCCTCCTTCTGGAGGGCAGAGAAAGCTGCCCGTGCTGAGCGGTGGCCGGGGTCCAGCAGGGCCAGGGCATAGGCAGTGATGGCCATGGTGAAGGGGCTCTGGGCCAGCTGCACATTTTGCACCAAATAATCCCCTGCCCTGCTCCTGGCATCGTGGATTTTCTGAAAGCAAGGACAGCTCACAGCTCACAGACATCACACAGACCCCAAAGAAACACCTTTACCAGGACTATATACTGTATATCTTATAATAAATCAGAAATTCCCTCTTGTTCTTTGGCTGGTTTTGAAAGACAAAGAGTAAAAAAGCAAATAAATCAGTGAAACTGAAAAAAAAAAACCTCTTGATTTTTTTTAACAAAAGGGAAGAAGCTAGAAGCTGGCAGAAATAATGTTTACCTGAGTAGGACATATTTTAATTGACTTGTCAATTCCAATGATAGAAAATGCTGTGAGATACAGAGATTTCTCTTTAGCTTCTCGAGGTAATGTACCCTGCAAAAGTCAAATAATAAAAATAATTAAATAGAAATTACAGTTGATTAAAATAAACAAACTTTGCACAGTTTAGGCATGGAAACAAATAGTAATTTCTGTAAAAATTATCAGCTTAGTTAAACTTGAAAATACATTGACTCTGTGGAAGGTAATAGCTTATTTGTAAAATAGAAATCAAAATATATGAAATTATTCAAAAGACAATTGGATTGTAAAATGAATCTAAACTTTTTTTTCTAAATATTAAGAAGTGGCAAGCAGCTACTTTATGTGGGAAAACAGAAAGGTTTGCAAGACTGTGTTGTGCTTTAAATGAATATAGAATAAACAGAAAAGTTGTCTTAACTGAGTGTTTTAATGAAATTCAACCTAAAATACCTTGCACTGCTAAAACTCTTTATTTCCTGGTGCCTTCAGCTTTTACTGCCTAAGCACAGAAAATGTTTGGGTTTCCTACCTGTAGTTTCACTGGTTGGTAGTTGGAAAATTCATTGAATGACCCATCTGGCATCTGGCAGTTGTCAATCAGCCACAGAAGAGAATCACAAATAGACATTTGATCAAGATCAATGTATTGATTAACTTGCCCAAGAATCCTTAAAGCAAAAGCTGTCAACCTGCCAAGGGAAGCAAAGAGATCCTGTTTGTTGAGATTGGCAGGTCCTCCCACACTGCAGAGGGCACACACAATTTCCACTGTTTAGGGTTCTGTATCCCACACACTCCCACAGTTCTAAGCAACAATGGAGATTAATTTTAAATTTAACTGAACAAATGGGCAGTAATTACTGAAATAATTTTAAGCCAGGATCAATTCCCGTGTTTCAGGGTATGAACTCATTAGATCCCAAAGCCCTCTTGGTTGTCATGGTGTGAATTATGGACACTAAGAAAAGGTTTGGTAAGTGAAAGCAAAGAATCAAAGATTATTCAGAGTTATAAGCACTGCTTAAATCCACCATCACATTCTTGTCTGGTGCTCACTAAAAATATGACAGCAAAGGAGTGAAATAAGCCTTTTTCCAACCCCAAACCCCTTTTAACTCACCATGTGCTGGCTTCCCCATTCTTCCACATGCTGAAGGAGCAGTCAGCATTCCTGAAGGACAAGATGCTCACAATTCCTAAGGGATACACCAGGCACAAATTATCTCAGCTCCCTCAAATGCATCACCCTTCTCACTTAGCAAAGCTCATGGACCTCTACAACCCCAAAGCAAGAGAAGCAGCAGATTTTTCTACCTTCTTTCATCTTCCTCCTCATCTGAGTCCTTGAGCTGAGGGTCTGAGGGCCCAGCAGGGGCCAGTTATCAGATTCCTCCAGGTAGCGGAACACGTAGAACACAGGGGCAATGCTCATGAGCTCAGCCTCTGCACTGCCCCTGGGCAGGCTGGTCAGCATCTGCAGCCCACTGGGGCTCAGGACTGTGGCAATCACCTCACCCATCAGATGTCCTGGGGAAGGAAAAACCCAAAAATTGGTTTAAACTGAAGGTCACGAAAGCGAATCCAAGAGCAGAACCTGACTGACACTTATGAGCAGCCATCCTTTAGGAAATGCTTAAATTTCTGCACAAAAAGGGGACTTGCAAAGCCTTCTCTCAAAAGAAAAAGAATAAATACAAAATAGAGGAAAAGGACACATATATGTATAGAAAGTACATATGCACTGGAAGGTTCAATTTACCTTTCACACTGACACTTCTGTCAATTTGTGTTTTGGGGACCAGATTGAGAGGGACTTTGTATCGAAATTCTTGTCGTCTCTTGATTGAACCTGGAATTGAAGATGTGTATATATGTAAATATATCACACTGCACAACATAAATCAACAGATGATTCAGCTGTCATTGACAGATTTAAGGTTACAGCTGAGAATTCAGCAATCAAAACTTGAAAACCAGAAATATTCCCAAATGCACATGCAAGCAACATCAAGCTTTGGAAAGGAACAGGTGCAAACTCTTTATCTTTCATTTGTTACAAAAAAATTTAAAAATTCAACCTGGACCTAAACTCTGTGGTTTCTGTGGTTAAATGAGAGCATATTCTATTCCCATTAAAAGCACCTGCTGAGGAAAGCTTACAATCATATCCCACTAAAAGATACATACAAAGATTCCATTAAGAAACTAATCCAAGTTGCCTTAAGCCAAGGCAGGAAATCCTTGGGAAAGGACATATTTACAATATCTCAGGAAGGAGAAACTCCAGTTTTTTTCACATGATGAAAAACTTGACCATCAAGTTTCAAGAACAGGAAAAAATAACACAGAGACACATCATTAATTCTCTTACCATAAACACCCTGTGGATCCAAAGTGAAACCTGCATGGACTTCTTTCTTGATGCCTTCTGGCTGGGATCATTATGAGGGAAGAGGTAGAAAATGGAAACATTTTTGCTTAATCAGATATATCAGCTGAAACAACAGGTTAAACCCACAGTAATTTTTCCTTCTTTTTCTGTAGCTGAATTTGACTAAACTGTTGTAGAGCTGTTCCACATGGATTTTAATGTTCTTGAGAAAATTTAACAAAAGTTTTAAATAAAACCTTATGAAAGGAAAAAATTACCAAAAATCCTGTTTCAGTGAAAATACAAACCAAACAACTTCCTTGCTTACAAAGTTCTAATCTATCTTTTAAAAATATAATCTTTCTGACAGTTCTTATAATCAAGGTTTAAAAATGAGAGTCCTCAAATACTCAGCCATTCATTTTTCTACTGCACACAGCTCAGTGAATTCAAGGACATGATGTGATAATATTTAAATAAAGCAAAATTTCTACATTGACTCAGTTGAACCCAATCCAAAATTCAAAAATGCTAAAAAAATTCTGATTTTTTTTCCTTACCACGACACGCAAAGTTTTCACTACAATTTCACTGTTCCTGGGGGCCAGCAGAGTAAAATTGACAGTGTGGAGACCCAATTCCAGGGGGAGGATCCTGAATGTAACTGCTGAGGAAGAACTAGCATCCAGGTTCTTGAATTTACAGCTCTGCTTCCTCACTCCAGCACTTGCAGACTCTCCAAAAGTACAGATTCCATCTCCAGCTGCTATTTGAACACAGAACTGAAAGGTGGGAAGTTTTTAATGTTTCATTTCCATGGCAGGAACAGCACAAGAGAAATAGCAAAGCCACTGAAATCCTGTAATGAGCATTCTATAACTGTAATGCTATTTCTCTGTTTGCAGTACAGGCTTAGGGACTGGAGAAATCTGATCCCAGGATCTGTTTATCCTGGATATTCACAGGAAAAATGCTTTTTTTAGCTTATTATGTCAATCCTTTCATAGAACCCATTAACACAAATTACCTTAATTGCAGAGGCTTTATGGTTATAAACTGATCCTTTCAACTCAATTTGCTCCCCTCGTACCACGGAATAAGGAACATAAATGCTCAGGAAAATATCCTTCATAACCTGGATTTCCAAAGGTGCAGCAACACAAATACCTGAGAGGATTAAAAACATAAAAGCAGTGTGTCTTACCCACCTTTCTCATAATCAAGTTTGAAAAGGTCTTGACATACTTTAGGGATGATTTATCATTTTTCAGTGTGTACTTTGAACAGTCCAAGCTTTTAAAAAGTGCCAGGTTTTTGCTTCCTGATCCAAGCTGCTCTCTCCCACTCCCCACACCCCTGCTGACATACCAGGTTCTTTGGGTTTCTCCTTCCCAAGGAAATTCTCTGCTTGGATTTCCAAATCTGTTGGAAAATCTCAACTCCCTGAGCTACACGTAGCAGGACAATGTGAAGGGAAGAGTTACTCAATATTATTTTTTCTTCTTCTTACTCAGTTACTGAGCCACTGTCATACACAAGAGAGGCTTTGTTTTCCCAGCCACTGACACTCACGTGACATGAAGTGGTTTACTTTCCCTAAAATATATATTTTTGGTTGTTTTTTCCTGTTCTATTTTAGAACATTGGGTGACAAACTCAATGAGAGGGTCTATAAAGCTTTCTGATTGTTTAGCTCCAAATAAACTGGGTTGCAGTACCTACCTCTATCTGAAATGCCAACACCTTGTACTTCCCAGGTGGTCAGTGAATCAGGCAAGGTGACAGCCAGAGTCTTGGACCTGTGTTTAAAGTGTTTTTACATTTATCCTTTACCAATCACCATCTGTTAACAGCACAGTTCATCACCAGCAACTCCTGTGTCCAAGAGAGTCTCAGGGAAGCCTGAGACCATAGCCAGAAAACAGCAGTTCTGGATTTTTGTTTGAATAAACTTGGTTTTAGCTGGTATTTAGCAAGGTCCAAAGTGAAAGGAAAAAGTGGCTGAACAATCTGGGCTCCACACAGCACACGGAGCATGGAGGGGAACATGGCAGGAATAGTTTGTTTGGATAAGACTCCATTTCAGTTCAAATCTCTGGTGCAGCCAAGGTTACCCAGATTAGCTCAGTTTTACCCTTTCCTTTCTATAAAGCTGATTTGAGAAAAGCAGTACCTTGAAGAAACTTGGTGAACTTCCCATAACCAGCTTTCAGGGAAGTAGCTACGAACTTGAGCCTCATCCAGTTCCAAGAGAGCCTCAAAATCTGAAGAACATAAATAAAGGAAGTAAAAATATCCCTCTGATATGAGGAAAAAGGTAACTGAATACCTTCAGTCAAAAATCTGTGTTAATCCCTCCTCATCCATTTACACATGTGAATACCTGTCCAATATCCTGACAGATCACCTTGTTAACAAGCAATTATTGGGAGATAATGGAAGACAAGGAATTTGACACTCCCACTGATCTTTCCTGAGGTGTTACCCACTGGCTGTCTTGGACCTGGGCAAAGGTTTCAAATTTAGCATCCAATTTTACTCTTAATACTCTCTAATTGCTGTTCTGCTTGTTCTAAATATGGGTGAACAGAACAGAGCTGCACAGAATTAAAACCTGCTCTCCTACCCCTCTTCAGAGATACCCAACCAAAGCCTTGGGAAACTGGTAAAATTCTGTCTGGAATAACCCTGACAGGTAGCAGGGAGGGATGAACAGATTCCACCAGCTCTCTGTCCCCCTGTTCTGCAGAGGCAGCACACCCAGAGCTCTCAAACTCACGCATTCTGGCCAATATGAGGATCTTGTTTGGCTCTTCCAGACGCAGCTTGTTGGCAAATTCACAGCAATCTGTGAATGCAGAAATGCACCTTCGGCTCCTCCGAATCCTCTGAGCTCTGTCCCTGCAGGTCTCAGACACTGGGTAAGCCTTTACTCCAGCCATGCAGCATTGCTTGATTTCTGGATCACGGTATTTGGCCACTGAAATAAAAAGAAAGTAATTTGCCTCCTTGAAAGGAAGTTTTTATTTCCAAATGGATGTGATTTTCTTTCATAATGGCATACATAGAAATGTTTTTAACACCTTGTTTGAGTATCTTTTCCCTGAAGTCAGACCGTTTGGTTCTTAACACCTCATTGCAAGGTTCACCTGTCCAAAAAAAAAAAAAAAAAGTACAAACAACATGAACTTTATTTGTAATAGCATTGTCCTTTTAAAAATAATTCCACAAAACCACATTCCAAATGCGTGAAACTTTTCCTGTTTGCTGCTTTAATCATACAGAAGTACTTTCATTTTGATTACGGCAACTGAACCACAAGATGTTTTTCCCCCCTCAAAAATCAGCTCAGGCATTCCCCTGAGTTACAAGATAGCAGCTGAGGAGGACAATGGGACATTTCAGAAAATGCCCAGTGGCAGCCTGAAGCACAGGAATGTACCTGCTTCCTGTGAGTCATCAGCGTTGGCATTGGTGAGGAAGGTGAGCCCGGCCATGCGGAACACGGCGATGTTGTTCCTTCCTCCCCCAGCCCCACAGCCCAGGTCACTCTTCTCCAGCTGCAGCATGATCTGAGGAGAAACACACGTGCCAAGAATGCCTTCAGAACACAGCCTGGACAGGTGATTTGTGAAACAAAGGAGGAGGTCACAATCTCCAAGGCTCCTCGAACGAGGAGCGCTCCAACACCACAACCTATTTTCTGTGGGGTTCTGATGAGAGAGCTCAGATGTGCCTTTAAAACCACAACTTACTTCTACAGGAATTCAAAATAATGTAAACTAATTCTTTTAATAATTTTGAACTGTTTATTTGAACCAACAGCTTTCACTCTGGCTTGAATTGCTCTTCTGCCCATCTTCAGGCTGACTGAGTGCATGACATGTATCAGTTATTGAATTTGAACATGAAACAAAGAGCAAATTGATTTTCTTTTCTGGCTGCTGCCTCACCTTTTCCATTGCTCTCTTCCTTCTTCCTGTGACCCCATATATTGCCTTGTCAACAGATGACAAAGCAACAAAGGAACTGGACTGGGTTCTCATAGTGAGTGACACAACCTCTGCTGGCTTCATCATCTCTTTGCTTGACTGCAGCTTTATCTACAAATTGAAAACAAATATTGGTAATTTTTAAAACACAAAAACCAATCCAGCTAATGGTAGACACTTACAATAATTTAAGTGTTAAAGAACCTGTGCAAGCCCAAGATAAAACCTGACCATAAAATGAATGCACACCCAGCAATTTCAGTGCCTATTTTGCTACTCACATCGAGGTTATTCCCACATTTCTGTTCCACGTTCAGCCAAACTGAGTCAGCCACCAACTCTGCAGCTCCTTCTCCCACGACTATGTAGTAAACAATGAGACGTGCTGAAGGAACCATTTCTTGGGTTATCTGAAAAGTTAGGTGCTCATATTCCAAATCCTTAATTCTCTTCTGAGTTCCAAAGCTCACTGTCTTCCCTTTTGATATGATCTGTACTTAAAAAAAATATGGAGAATAAAAAGGTCAAATTCTATATTCAGTCTATTTCTCACACGTAATAATTTGAATTTATATCTTCCACTAAAAAGAAATGCAGCCTCTGCACTTCTTTTCCTTCATCCACATTTCACCTTCTGAAATAGCTCTTGAGGCCAACAGTACTTGTCCTCAATCCCAGTCAATGTCAGATGAGAATTCAAACAAAAATAGACTCAATATATAATTTAAACACGAGACTGTTATATTTTTTCCTATAAAGCTGACAGATTGCATCTGAAAGGGAGCAGTTGTCTGAGCTGCACACATTCTATGCTGAGGACAGTTCTTGATTGCTGAGGTTTTTCATCCATGACCATCCATATTGGATTGCAGTTCAATATTTTATGCAGAAACATCTGCTACTCACCAAATAGCTGTAGTGATGGATTTTATCAATGTAGTGACTGCGTGGATATACATTAATATTTATGACATCCCCCACTTCCAGGGTTTTGTGGTTTGAAGCCCAGTCAATATAGAGATAACTCTGACTCAGGGATGAATAAGCTTTTGCTTCATAGGTTTTGCTTGCTTGGTTTTCATCTGAAAGACGTGGATCTGCAGTTTTTACCTGGAAAGATAATGAAATGTCTGAGTGGTCTGAGCACAGAATCATAGCTAAGCAAACAAGAAATGACAATATTAAATCATTCTGCAATATGAGGGATTAATAAAAGAGAAGCCAGCTCAAGGCCTTACCCTCGAAGAAATAATTACACCCTTGAAGAAAAAAATTAATGGAACAATGTAACTCACTTGAAACTCCAGCATTTTGCTGTTTGGTGGGATATTAACAACAAACAAAGCAGTTCCATCACTGATGCTTGTTTGTCTTCTCCCAGATTCTGAATCCTCTGATATCAACTGAGTCTCATCCATTTGCTCACTAAAGGATTTTGCAGTGACAGTTACAGGGACATTTCCAACAAAGTCATCCACGGTGTCTTTCACCTGCACCTGTTCATCAGGACAAAGAAATGGTGACGTTTTTCAGGGAGAAGCTTCCAAGCTGCTCAGCTGCTTCTACAACAGGGAGTCAAAAAAGTGTACAAGTCAATGGAAATGAAAGTGTTTTTATCAGACTCAGAGTGACAGAGAGAGGAAACAACAAAGCTCGTGCATTATGGGGTTTATGCTGCAATGTGCAACCACCCTGCTCCTGGGAACTGACCTTGATGAAGAAGGGAAGTCCAGGCTTCACAAAGAGGGGAGTGGCAACCAAACTCAGCTTGTAAGGAGAGACAGCAAACCTGACTGCAGAGAACTCCACCTCTCCACTGAGGCCGCCTGACAAAACACCCCATGGAACAAATAGCCAAAAGTCAGTTTAAAGCCTAACCATTTTTACAGTGAGTCTGATGTTAGGAAAGTTACCCTTATAATTTTCTTTTCTAGTTCTGTTTGCAGAATTGTGAAGAAAAATTTCACTTAAAGAGCAACTTACCCATAGACTCCAGCACTGATGCCACGATATATAAATATGACCCGTCCAGTGCTTCCAGACTGTCAAACCCTATGGAACTGGCTGCTTTCTTACTGTTAAAATTGATCTCAGCAACTCCATTTTCAATCTGGAAATTAAATAGAAATAATCACTTTATAGCAAATAATTTAGAAGTAATATATAGACCATATGCAGATCCAATGTGTTTCTGTTCATTGTCTATTTTCAAAGGAAATCAAAGGTGGAGATGTTTCAATCAAGAATTCTTTGGTCCCTAAAATTGTTTTAAATTAATCAACCAATGGCACATATTGCAAGATTTGTGTGCAGGCTCAGCTAGTGGTGGGGATAACACAGAGATATCTTCACTAAATGAGGAAAGGGGATAATCAGAGAACAGACTCCCTACAATAAATCAATATAATTTTGATCTGTTCATCTCCATTTGACTTCTCCTCTTCTGTAATTGACAGCAATAAAGTCATTTCACAGATATTTTAATCACACAGCTTGGCCAAGAGAGTAATTACAACAGATTGAAATGCCATTGTTCAGATGCTGCCTCTGAATTTCATTTCCAAGTGCATTTCTCTGCCCCTGATGACAGCACTACACAGGAAAAGCCCACACTGGGGAGCTGTGGATGCAAACTATGGCTTGAGGCCCATTTTCACCAAATTTGATGGAAAAACTTCAGTGGAATTGGATCAGCCCTGAGTTATGCACGTGAATTCTACACAAACTTGACTTGCTGCTTCTTACCCTCGTCACATGCATTGCCTGAGGCATCATTCTTTTCTCACTTTCTTCAATTATTCCAAAACGAAGAAAAACATCAGCACTGGGAAGCTTTTTGTTGGAAAAGTAGCTGAGGATAAAACAATATAAATGCTTTTAAGATTACTTAAATGGCTGCAGCAAAACGTTTGTTTTTGAAGAAGAGTGTTTCCTAAGCAAGAGATGGAAAACAAATGTCTGTGTATTTTAAACATCTCTGTTGACAAACAATCACTTTGGGAGAATTTTAAGAAGGGTCACTTAAGATCTCTTAGAGAGCAGAAATCATTTTTGTGAAAGAGCTTCTTGAGGAAGGCAAAGAGGAAAAATCTGGACTCAGGAGAATCATTCCTCAGGAAAAAGAAGAAGAGATACAAAATATTCAGAGCTCCAAGCCAAATTTCCTCACCTGGCTTTCACAACAATTCTGAAGTTCTCAAATTTATCTGAACTAATGAAGTTACTCTCTGGCTCGATGACAATGGAAAAGCTTGGCATTGCTGCAAATTGAGTATAAAAAAGATCATTTGAGGGTGTTTTATCCATGAAGTCACAGGTGCTCAGCCATTCAAGAGGTTTGAGATACTGAAAATATTAAAAACGCAGGTTCACAGCATGGGCACTTCTTACCATACTCCTTAACTTCAAATTTTGCCACAGCTGAGGTCACAAAATCCTTCTTGTACTTAGCTTTAATCTTCCAAATTCCATACCTACGAAATGCCAACAGACAGATTTTAGGACGAAAATTAAGGGTGAAGGCAAAAATTATTATTACTGCCTGATAATATTTCATGGCAATAATCCCTTAGAGAGGAAAATCCTACACCAAAGTTTTGCACATCTTCAATACCTGCTTTGAGCAGATTCTCTTTGATACATCCCCAAATATTTGACACTTATTTTAAAGCATTCAAATCAAACAGAAAATAAATAGTTATAAACCAGTTTTTCAAGCCCCTGCCATATCCTTCTGTCATTTCAGCAATGCTTCAGCACCCTCTCAAGACTAAAGGGAGAACTGAAGAGAGATTTCTTATTTATGTTCCTGGGGAAATGCTGGTGATTGTGAATCTCATAAGAAATATGAAATCACCACGTCTTTGTCACTGCTTATATCTCTAAAGTAGAAAGGTTTAATTGTCATTAATATTCTTTTTCAATTGAGCATAAAAACCTACCAGTCACTGTTCTTTAAGGAGAATACTCTGCTATAAGATCCTTACTTATGATTCCACCCAAGGTGAAATGTTAGAAATCTCCAAGTTTCAAGCCATGCCCACCATGCAAAACCACTTTATGACAGTCCTTATAAAAAGGTATTATTATATTAATTCACAAAAAAGCATTAAATAAATCTACTTAGGATTAGGAGGAATCTTGAAGTCAGGAAAAGAAACTATTCCAGTGAAATCTTTTTCTTCCAAGATATCCACTTCTACTCCTTCAGGATCCTTTAAATGATAAGAGGAAAGAATTACAGATTGTTCCTATAAAAAGAGAAACCTTCATTCTGTGATTTCAGAGGCAGCCTGGCCATGACATATTTTTCTTAAGAATTTCAAAGCATAAAAACACAAACATTTGTAGAAACAACTCTGACTAAAATTCTGATAATACATTTTACTCTGGTTCCACCAAGTAACAGCTATGCTTAAAAGAATTTTAAAAATTACTGTAATAACCAGCCAATTGTTAAATCCTAAAAAAAAAAAAGTAGATACTGATTTTTAAAATATATTTCTTAAATTAATCTAACCATATAAAACTCATATATTGTTCCCAAATATTAATATTTTTTTCTATTCTGTAACAACTTCAGATCTGGGACTTGCAAACCTCAATCCAACTTTGCAAAGTCAATTTTAAAACTTTTAAAAGATGTCTGGCTACCTGCAAAACATCTAAGAGTTTTATTAAACATTGATTGCAATCCTGATTTCTCATCTATCTACCTCCCTTTATTTGTTATTAGAGCTACAAAATATTAATATTAAATTCAATTACAACTCACCACAAAAGTCAGGACAGTCTCTCTCCGAGCTGGCTGCAGTTCTTCATTCAGAGAATAAACTCTGACTTTCACTGCAAGAATTATAGCAGTAAAACTCAAAATCAAAACAACCAAAAAATTCAACAATATTTTTAACAAATTCCCAGGAAAATCTTTCACTCTTTGTGCCACAAATTAATCATTTGGGTTGAGGAGGGCAGGGAGAAGTGATCCCAGTATGATCAAATAATTAAAAATATAATTCTGCTGATTAAGAAATTAAATATCAGCAATGCAACACAAGCAAGAGCCCAAAGAACATTTAAATCCTAATTCCTTGGTAGAGTCAGCAGACTCTAAAAATTAAATTCCAGCCAAGAGAAATAAGCATTATTCACCTGATTGATCAGGAGTATACACTGGTTTGTCTGTATGAATAAAAAGAAACCCATTCTCATAGGAAACAGGAATTTTTTTAAATCTTGTAAAATGTGGAGAAACAGCTTCCAAATACAAATACTTGTCTGAATTATCTGTTCTTGGTAAATCTGTAGGTTGAACCTGGGGGAGAGGAAATAAAGGTTTTTGAAGATTATTAAAATATCTTTCATGGATTTTTTTCTACAGTATTTTTTTATGAAAAGAGTATCTGAAAAGCAATTACCACCCTGTGGCTGAGTATCATTAAATAAAAATATCAATAATCACAAGGATTTATTCTTGCTTACATGATAGATGATGGTCTGGAGTACTAAACTATGGATATTCAGAAATTTTGCATTTTATTTATGTCCAGCACTAAAATAGCAAAGTTCAAAGCCCCGTTAGGGGGTTACAACAGTACAAATTATAAGGTTTCCATCTATGCACATGATGAATCCTGGCCACAACAAAGCTGCTGCTGTGGTCAGTAGCTTGATTTGATTATTTTTATTTTTTAAAGTTATGCGGCTATGCCAAAGTTTCTGAAATTGCTTGATTCTATGTTTAACTCCAGTTACACTGAAGTCATTCCTTCACACTGATTTTATTCAGCGTAATTTTAATTTCAGACCAAAAATTGGGGCACTAAGCTTCCCTCCCCAGTTCGCACAACCAAAAACTTATCACAACCTTTTTTTTAACACTTATCACTAAATGTGATAATTAAAAGGCTGCAAGAAAAGCCTGAATTCCTTACTGTTAGAGTTACAGCATCTTGGAATTTGTTGGCTGGAGTTAAGGAAATCCGAGCAGACGAATACACAGCCAGCTTATCTGGGAAGCTTTTTAGGGCAACATTGACTGGAAATTCCTCCTCGTAACCAAAAGCTTGAACTACAACTTTCTCAGAGGCCCCAGCTCGGAAGATCTTTGGTGCTGTGAGGACATATCTGTACATGGAATATAAAACAATAAAAGGGTAATGGAGCTGTATTTCTGTCAGATTTCTTATTCCCTCTGTAATTCAGTTACGTGCATGGCGTTAAAGCAAACGGGAAAATCGGGTTGTTGTAAGGCACTAATTAAAATCCTGTTTGGATTATGCCCCTTTGTATTGCTCTGCTTAAATTCTGGATTTATTCACCCAAAAGAGAGGACAATAATCAAGTAACGTTTCCAGTAAATTCGGTATTTGCTTTTACTTACGTTTTCTCTTGGCTAAAAGTCCTTCCAGAAAATAGCAAAACGATAAAATATATTAAAATAGTCATTGTGTCTGAGACAACAGCAAAACCATGGATGTTAATGAGGGTGGGTTAAAGAGCCTCTGCTGTGGGTGAGCAGAAATGCCACCAAAACATTTCACTCACAGTTAATAATTAATGGCAGATCATTCTTTACTAAAACATTATTGCCCCCTCCCGAGGAAGCCAGAATTGCTAAACTTAGGAATTTTTAAATTCAGGATATAGATTTTTAATACGTCCACAGTGATCCTGTCACTTTCCCTCTGAGAACTGCATTAATACAATATTTTTCAGAAGTAGTAAAAAAACAGCAATCAAAAAATTGTTTGTCCTTAGTAATTTTTTTTTTTAATCAAAGTGACTTTAAATTTGTGACTGAAGGAAAAAAGTATTTGCGTGATATCAAATGCTGTGGGAATGTGTTCAGACCAGCATTTTTTTGTTGTTTGGAAATTACTTTTCCTTTACAAATTTCTTTTAGTCATTTGTATTCCAGATTACGCCAACCTCCTGACCACTTCCATTACAGATAAAACTGCAATATGGAGATCACAGGGCACATGCACTGTTCTAAAAAATAAAAAAAATAAAAATTAAAAAAAATTCAAAAAACCTTGCAAACGTTTGCAAAAAAAACCCCAAAGCCATTGGTGACAAAACCTTTGCAGGCCTGGTATCTAGGATAGCACCTCAACAAATAAGTTTAACTAAAGTTAAACAAAGTTGTGCAAGAATGCTGAAGTTTAAATAAATACCAGGTCAACCTTTACGGGAAAAGCGTTTACAAAATTGTTTCTGATCGATATAAAATGAAATTACAGTAAGGTCAGCTTCTCACCAAATGCAATGAACTAGAAGGGAAGTAATAAGTGTAAAATCTTTATAAATGTAAGATGCGTAATATTGTAAAAATTAATGGCCAAAAAACCTATTATTAATTGCCTATTATTATTATTAAATATTAATTAAGGGTGGTATGTAAATGGCAAGACGTAAATAGTGAATAACACCAGGAAATGCTTTAGAAGTCTAACAATGGTGAGAAATACTGTTTTAAAAATCTAATTATGCTCCTTCCCTTCATTTTTCACACACAGAGACTTCTGTTTTTTCAACCCTGCATTTCACACTTTGTTATCCAGATGTTGAACAAACACAGTCCAAGTGTTAAAAAGTGATTTATTTACAAGCCTTTGTGAAAATGACTGTGATTTAGAAGGGACACACAGAGTTTATAACTGGAAATGAACTGTGTATTTCCGATATTACAGAATAAAGCCCTTTGGTCCACAATTTTGCACTGACATGCTAACGTGACACACACATAGAATAGAGATAGGAGAAAATACCGATCAGCAGGGCAGGTTTTATTGTCTGTCGAGCTTTAAACAGACCAAAATCCCTCAAGGTTTTATTGTTTATACAAGGACTTGGCCTTCAGTTACCACAAACCCCTCAGGACGGGCCCTGAGGGAGGCGGCGGGAAATGGCGAGCGGGGGCGGGGCCTCGGCGGCTGGCCAGCCGCCGAGGCCGGGCCCCCGCTCGCCATTTCCCGCCGCCTCCCTCAGGGCCCGTCCTGAG
>JAHLSL010000016.1:8273884-8296598 GCA_025920805.1 Petroica traversi
GGGAACGGGGCCGGGAGCGGAGTCGGGAACGGCAGCGGAGCCAGGGCAGCAGCTCCAGCCCCCGCCCCGGCCCCCATGGACGCTCCGCTCAGCTCCTGCCCGTGCTGAAGCTCCCGGTGCTTTATTCAAATGAATTCCCGCTCAGGGGTGGGGCGCTCTGCAAGTGCTGTCTCAGGAAGAAAAGACAAAGGCAAAGCTGTAAGTGGTCGGGGACTTGTGGCTTTTTGTTTCTTTTTCAAACTGCATTTGTGGTGCCATTCAGCAGCTGCAGCAAGATGGCTCAGTGGCGGCGGCTCGGGGTTTACTTGTTGATATTTCGCTTTTGAAAGCTGCAGGGCAGATTGTGTTTAGCAAGGTGACAAGTTGAACTGTGACGATAAGGGTGTTTAAGTTAACTTCCGGTTTAATCCGTTAAAAATACAAAAAGGTTGGGGTTTACCCATTTACTTTTGTTATGGAAGGAATTTCATGTGTGCTTTTTTCGGAGAATTAATATTTAAATTTTCTACTGCTTGCTCGATTTATTTTTCTGAGTAGTAAGAAAAACGTGCGGTTAATCATGACAGTATAACTCTTGTATTTTCTGGCATTTGAGTTGTTTCTTAGCAATTTTGCACCAGTGAGAAACAACACTTTCTGTTGATAACCAAGTTTTTGTAAACAGCTGAAACAATCAGCTAATTCATACTAAATGCATGAAGCCAAAGGCTGTGTGAGCTGTGTGGTGTATCATCCAGAAATATTTAATAAAATTAGATTTACTTAAGCATGTTTACTTAGTAACTGTAAAGTTGGCCTGATTTGCTGTTTGTTCAGAGCATTTTCCTGCAAGTGCTGACCTGACACGTTCTAAAGCATCATCTGCTGTGAGGGCAGTGCAGGATGACAGGATTAGAGGTGCTGCAAGAAATCATGTTTGTTCTTGACTGAGAGAGGAAATGGTAGAACAAAATGTAAAGGCAGGAAGAAAGATAGCCATGAGTACCAGTTTGTAAATGCAGGCTTTATTCAGCCTGGGCTCGGGGGAGCCTGCAGACAATGCTGGCACTCACAGATTGCTGCTTATCTGGGGGCCTTTGTGGGGCAGGAGTGAGGGAAAATAGCAACAAGTAACAAACCCAAAGCACCACAGGGTGTGCTGAGCTTGCTGATAGTGAGACACTGCAGAACTGAGACAAATCCTGGTTTGATTTTTAAAATCTGTGTTGATGGCCTGCTTTACCTTTTCAACTGTTACTTGACAGGCTCACATGAAAGCTCAAAAAGCACGTAAAGAGCAGCACCTTGATATAATGAACAAACACTGCCAGCAGCTGGAGACTCGCCTGGATGAGATGCTCTCCAGGATTGCAAAGGAAACTGAGGAAATCAAGGATTTGGAGCAGCAGCTCACTGATGGTAAACTTTCATTTTTGTCTTAAAGTGTTTCATGTACTTAGGGGGCAACATGACAGTTGAATTGAGGATTGTTTTGTTTATCTTTGCTCAAATCAAATACAGAATGGGTACAAAAGTGTTAAGAAATTATTCTTAATTGATGGAAAAAGAAACTGTGTGGGTTCACCTTACTTGTACCTGGTTGGGAATGCACAAAGAGCTGCAATTTCTTTTAACTCTTCCAGTGGTCAGGTTAACACAGCAACATTGAGAATCCCAACCTTTAAAACAGGTATTTTCTGGATGAGTTCTAGGTACTTGTTTTTACTTACTGCAATGGCAAACATTTGAAATGGTGAAGGAAGGCAGTTTGGTTTGTTTGGTAAATAAATGGGGCTTCTTAACTACCTCGAATTCACTTTGCATTTCTGCAGGTCAAATAGCAACAAATGAAGCACTGAAAAGGGATTTGGAAAGTATTATCATTGGCTTACAGGAATACCTGCAAGGTGTGAAACGTCAGGCAAGACAGGCCAATGAGGAGTGTAAGAAGTTGCAGAAGGAAAAAGAATCTTTGCTGGGAAGATTGGCAGGTCTGGAGGAGGAAAGAAACAACCTGGAAGTGGTTGCCATGGATGCAGAAAATATGAGAAAAGTAAGGCTTAATACATCTTTTCCCAAGTTCAGATATCTAAGAATAAACTTGGAAAAAATAAGCTGGTGATCAGATTGGGACTAGGGAAGCACAATTCCTTGGACAAAATAATTTCTGATGTGGTAACACGATGAGATGTGCCCACACACCTCAAGAATAGAACCTGGCCTTTAAAACCAGTTGCAAGAGACATCCAGGAAATCTGTGCTCAGAAATGCAGGTTTTACCTTGCAGACATCCCTGCAAATGGATTGAAATGGATTTGCACCCTGGGGAATGGCACCAGTGAAAACCTCTGGCATTGGCCAGGGTGTGTGTGAGCTGCTTGGGTCTGTCCTGTCAGCCAATGGCACAGAGCTGTCTGGGCATCCTGAGGAGTGTTGTGTAAACCTGAATTCCTGGGACAATTCTGTCACTTCCAGCTCCACCTTTCCAACCTGGGTGTAGATTTTGGGCCATCAGTGGCATCACTGACCTGCAGGTAGAAGTGCCACCCACTTCAGGTTCTAATGGAGCTCCTGAGTTAAAGGGAAGAGAGGCAATGGACTTTTAAATTCTGTTTCTCCCATGTACATCCTTCTAAAATGGATATTAAATTCCAGGAAATAGCAATGCTGGAGAGTTCACTCCAGGAGCAGAGAGAGATAAATGAGTCCCTTCAAGATGCCCAGGGGAAGGTCAGTGCCTATGAGGCTGAGCTGGAAGCCCAGCTGAGAGAGAGAGATGCTGAAGCCAAGCAGCAAAAAGAAGAATTTGAAAGACTGAAACAACTCAGCCAGGTAAGAACAGAGCTTTAGTGCTGCCAGAGGTGTTGGCTACCCCAGACACCTCCTCTGCAATGTGAAATCACAAAAAACTGCTGATTCAGGTGTGTCCCAACACAGGAACTGGATTCAGTTTGCTGGGATTTGGAACTTTGCTTTGGAGCAAGGTCCAGGTGGTTTACTTGGAGTTGTTTTGTTGGATTTTTTTTTATGTGCTCTCATATTGTTCCTGTTTTAAGAATTACATCTGTTGTGTGTTTGGGTAGCAGGTTGGGGTTGGGAGTGGGGTGTTGATCTGGAGGTTTTCTGGTTTTGTAGATGGAACTGTCAGCCCTGCAGGATGAACTTGAAAAGGAAAGACAACTGTTAGAAAATGCTCAGACCAAAGCACAACTGGCAGAAGAGAAGGAACAACAAAATTACAAGCTGCTTTTGCAGTTCAAGCAATTGCAGGTGAAGTATTTGGTGTATTAAATATTGTAGCTTTATCACTTATGGATTTGTTTGCTTACATTTGTATGGATTTTTCTTTTTTTGTCTTTCTTTAGGGAGACAATAATTTCCTAAAACAACAGCTTAAAGATCTCCAGAATCAGCTAAACCATGCAGTTAGTAACTTGATTCATCCTGAGGATGTCATGGCTTGTGTAAATGAACTCAGGCAGAAGCTTCAGACAGGAGCTGGAGACATGAAGTGAGTAAAATAAAAAACATACAAACTGTGGGAGATTTTAGCATGTGGAAGGGACAGGACAATAGAAAATGGCCTCAAGATGTGCCATGAGAAGTTCATGTTGGATATCTGGGAAATTTTCCACACTGGAGGTGTTGTCAGGCATTGGAACAGGCTGCCCAGGGCAGTGGTGGAGTCACTGGAGGGATTTCAGGAATATTTATGTGTGGCACTTGGGGACATGGGTTAGTGGTGGCCTTGGCAGTCCTGGGGGAGTGGTTGGATTTGATGAACTCAGAGGGCTTTTCCAACCCAACCTAAATTAATTACACAGTGTGTCTTAAGCTTGCACTGTTGTTCAGTCATGATTTCAGTATCACAACTTAAAATCAGTTTTCTGTCTTGGAACCTGGATTGTTTCTCTTTCAGATGTCCAAATTCAGCAGATGTTTTGGGGAACAGCCTTGCAAGTCTGCAGAAAGAATTCAGTGACATCCTTGCCAATGCTCAGAAGGAAAAACAGAAAGCACAGGCTGGACAGAGGCAGCTGCAGGAAGAAGTGGTATCCCAGCAGGAAAAACTGGAGGAAATACAGGAGAAATACAGGCAGGCACGTATCAAACAACAAAACAAAGAGGAAAACAATTTCAGTTCAGTCCAAAAAATGTAACTGAAGGATCAAGTTTCACTTGATGAAGCTTTGCTGCACTCTGCCCTTTGTGTAACAGTGGAATCTGATTTGATATTTATTAATAATCTTCCTGATTTTTACTTATTGTGTGGTGAATTGGAATTTAGTCAATGATCAGAGGCAACAAAAACTTTAATGACCACTAGAAAAATACAGCTGTGAACTTTCTTGAAAGATCATTGTACATATCACTGCCAAAATAACTGGGACCCTCTTCAAATACTAGAGTTACAGGCACAGTAGTTTCCTTTTTGTTTTGATGCAAAGTGTGCTGATAACTGCATTTCCCAGAAATTTCTTTAATTAAATAATTGAAATAGGCTTTTGATTGGAACAAAATTTCTGGCTACTTATTCTAATGTGTTTCATTTACAGGTTAAAGCTGAAAACAGGCAAAATAAGAACAAGGTCCATCAGTTAGAGAATGAAATTCAACGTTTACATGAAAAAATAAAGAGCATGGAAGAGATTCAGGGCCTGGCTGATCAGCAGCTCCAGGAGGCAGATGAAGAAAAAGAGGCTATTCTTGCCCAGCTGGAGGATTTGGAGAAAAGGGTAAGAATGAGTTCGATTGCTCAGGAAAGAAGAAACAAAAACTTGTGAATTTTTGCTTTTTAAGGTAAAACAATACATGTAGGAACACAAATGTCAAATATAACATCTTTCTTTTCCTTGAATTTTACTGCTTATCCTTGCTTTAGACATTTTTTCTAAACAATACAAAATGAGGTGTGGGGGGAGGATGAAAGAATGTATATTATAGGAGTCTATTTTCTTGCTTTCAGAAAAAAATAGAAGATGCCAGGGCCCAGCTGCAGGTGCTGAGTCTGGACCAGGAGCTGAAGGAGCTGCAGAGAGCAGTGGTCACCTCAGACAAGCTGGCAGCCACCGAGCTCTCTGTGGCTGCAAACCAGCTCAAGGCTCTGCAGGGGACTGTGCTGAAGATTAACCAGGAGAGAGCTGAGGTAAATTAATGAGAGTTCATTAATTGCAGTGGGAGCAGCCCTGGTGTCCTTTAAATGAGCTCCAGAGCTTTCCTCTGAGTTGTGCTGCTGGCACAGGAGCTCTTGCTTTGGACAGAGTTTGAGATGCAGAAAATGAGTGAGGAAATTTGGGGTATGGGCAGGTTCCTGCTGTGGGAGGGAAGGAGGGGGGGGGAAGATCTTTAATCTCTTATTAACTGAAAGGCAAACTGTAGATAATAGATTTTTCTGTAAGACAGAAAAGCAAAAGAAAGGACTGGAAACAGTTTTTCAAACTGGGCACCACTTTTGGCTACATAATAACATCTCCTCTGTACCAATGCTGTAAAGTTAAAGGAGAAACTGTATTTTACATAGATCCAGAGTGCCAGAACAGTCAGGTGCTGATACTTCTCAGTGGTCAGCTTTTCACAGTGGCACATCTTGAGCCTGAGAAATGTTCCTGCAAACTACAGCTCAATGAAAATCTCAATTTTAGGAGCTCGAGGAAGCCCAAGAGTTCTGTGCTGAGGCAGCTCGTGCTTCCCAGGCTCTTGCCAGAGCAGAAGCAGAAATAGAATTGCTGCAACAACTCCTGAAGGAGAAGGAAGAGCAAGTAGGTTGTTTGCTCTGTGTTATTTGATAAAATAGCAGAGAGTTGCTGAAAATGTCATGTGTAGAGGTTCTTGCCCTGCCCTCTTCCCCTCAAGTTTTCCCAGATCACAATGTTCTTCCCTCCCCTGACACCTGCCCAAGAACAAACTGAAAACCTCCCTGCCTGCAGCAGCTGGGTTTTAAGGAAAACCACCACCAGTTCACTTAAACACCTCCCATAGGAGGGGATGGGAAGAACAACTCTGTGGCATTGAGAGGGAGCTTTTTGTGATTTAAACTTCTGTTTCAAATAGGTTCTGCAGGAAATGGAGAAATCTGGTGAGAAAACTGTTGCAGCAAATGCTCGGAAGTTTGAAATTAATAAATTAAGTGAAGCTATAGAGCAACAAAAAGCAGAGATTGACCATTTGAAGTGGTTGTTGGATAATATTGGGACAGGTAATTTCTCTTTTTTCTCTACTTCTTGCAGATAGACAGGGATGCAGCAGATTATTATTCCCCATTTCTCACTGTCCGAGCAAGAATCTGGAGAATAAAGCGTTGAGAATATCATTCTGTCCAGGTTTATACAGATATCTGTCCATTTTCTTTAGTTTGCACTTTTCACAGCTGTTTAGAAAACTCTGACTGTACTGAGCATTCTATTTGAACTGCTCTAGGACATTTTCAGAGCTCTGTGTGAGGAACAGGAACAGCAGTGACCTGGATATAAGCTTGTATTTCCACAGTCTTAAACCACCAAACCTCCTGTGTATAGAGAACATTTCATTTGTTTTCCTATTAATTAATTTTTTAAAATATAGTTCCAGTTTAACTAGATAACAGTGAGGGAAAAGTTGAACGCAGTATTTATTTAACTAGATGACTCTAAAACTGTGCTTAATTTCCAGGTAACAAAGATGAAATGGTGACTTTACAGGATGAAATTGCAGCCCTCAGAAATGTGCTCTCACAGCAGAATGATCACACCAGCAGTACAGCAGAGCCCCTGAAAAGAAGGGGATACTGGTACTACATGCCATCCTCACAGGTCAGGAAGGAAAATCATTTTATGGGCTGTTTCCCTTGTGGAAAGCCCTTTGATGGGGAAAAGTGCATTATACATTTCGTGGGTTTGGGAGAAACTTAAGAACAAATATTGGCTGGCATGGGGGAGAAATACTGAAACAAAACACACCCAATGTTCCCTGGTAAAGCTCTTCACTGTAGGAATCCAGGATATATAACATTGGGAGTGAACTATTCAGTGGGCAGTGCTGTGAATACATTTAGGTAAGGGTTAATAGGGGATGTTGCAGGTGAACATTTGCAAAAAGGCATTTGTCTGAATTTAAAACCAATATTGCTAAAATATATTTAGTGTTTTTAAAGCAGCATCATGCTTAGAACTAAAAGACAGCAGAGTACGTGTAGCCTGTTCTGAAAAATCATTAGAATGTCTACAACAAGTCCTTTATTTGCCATGATTTGTCATTTCTAGATTAACACATGGTGTATTTTTTCTTTAGGCTTCAACTCCTGCTTCCCACAGCACCAAAGACTCTGGAGTGTGCTTGGGGTGCTCTGGGCCATCCCCAGCCAGGAGTGGGGCTGCTCGGGACAGGCCCTGTAGAAGGGAGGACTCGCCCAGCCAAGGATGTTTGGTTTATTCACCAGTCAGAAATAGGCTGTACAAAGCAAGTTCTGGCAAAGGTAAGTCAGTGTAGACTCAGAATGTTTAGGAGCAGACTAAAAATGGGCTTGCTTAGAGTTCACAGAGGGTTTTATCAATGGGCATGAGTGAATATAAATGTTTCTTACTATTGAATAACTTTAAGCCATATTTGTTACATTTTTTAAATTACATAGAATTTAAAATGTCCGTTTGGAGACTATCTCTACTCAAAAAAAAATATTTAAAATAGGATGTTTGGTTTTGTCTTTTTTTATAGATAGAAGAGCAAAAGAAGATGGTGAAGGAAGTGCAGGATCTCCTGTCCCTGAAGCCTCTCCCTCTGTCCCACCCCCAGGCACAGTTATTTACACAGCCCTTCCAGATGGGGCCCCTGCTCCCCAGGGCATGGGGGTTTATGCCCCAGCAGCCACTGGAGCTCCAGCTGCGCCTGGATCCATCATCCATGGCCCAGCTCCTGTGGGATCCCAGCTGGTTTATGGCCCTCTGCCTCCAAACTTCACCGTGCCCCTCATTCCCCTGGGAGTGCTCCACTGCAACGTGCCTGACCACCAGCATCTGGTAAGAAACAGAGCTGCAGCTGGAGCCCTTGGGAACTGCCTGACAAATGGGTTGGGAAAAGCTTCCTGCTAAGAAGGGTCTGGATGTGGTTACTTTGCCACTCTGAGTGTCAGGGGGCCTCAGCTGGAAAATAGATCCTGATTGTGTTCTGGTCCCTGTGTGCAGGAGAGTGAAATCTCAAGGCTGGAAGACACTGTGTGCTATTTAAAATCTCAGAAATACAAAGAGAAGTGCTCAGAGGCAGCTGAGCACAAATATAAAAAGGAGGTGGAAAGATTGCATGGAAATGTTGAGGAACTGGAGCAGGAAAGAGCAGAGCTGGAATGTGAAGTGGCAGAGCTGCGCCGGGCAGCTCAGAAACGGAGCACTCGCAGGTGGGAGCAGTGCATGCAATGCACTGAGACAATACCTGAACCTTCTCCCAGCAAAACTCAGCTTTGTCACCTATTTACAATTCTAGAACTTCAAGAAGCTCCCAGACCTTTGACATCTTTGTATTTTAATTCCATGTTTTTCATCCTGACCTTTCAGGGACTTTATTGACGGCTACACCGACAGCCTCCTCGCAGAGCTGCAGCTGGAGAAGTCCCTCCAGCAGCAGGAAGATGTTGCAGAGGAGATTGAATGTGCAGAGAAGACTCTGCTGAAACGCAGGGCTGAGCTCAGAGAGGCTGACAGGCTCCTCACAGAGGCTCAGGTGGAACTCAAGAGCACCCGGGGCAAGGTGAGTGAAGGCAAAACCCTGAGGGCAGAAGGATTTGATGTTGTTTTGTTTGTCCAGGCAGTTTGTGGGTAACCTGTAGTCTCTTAAAATGTTCCTATATGAAAATAAATTGAGAGATAACCTGTGCTAAAAGAGCTTGGTTTAGTCCTTGTTGAAGAGAAGGAAGGTTTTCTGCTCTGGGCAAGAGAGGAGAAAAAGTTGTTGATGGGAGAAAGAGGGAGAAGGCTCAGGTGGAATTTTCAAGCCAGGAGTTCACCTTTAAACAGCAAATGCAACATAAGGTGGAATCTATTATCTCAATTTTCAATTTTTGTTCCAGACCAAAGAGACTCTGCAGAAGTACAATCGTGCCAAGCACCATTTGTCCTGCACTGAAATGGAGGCAGAGGAGCTGGAGCAGAGGGCTCAGGAAACGGCCACCAAGGTGGTGACAGCAGCTCAGCAGCTCAGGTACCCTGAGTGCTCCTGGGGTTTCTGAGGACAAGGACTGGTTCTTTCCAGTACCAAGACACTGCATTCAGAGAGGGAGAGCTGTTCAAATGTTAATATTAAAAGGCATAAATGCTCTTGTAGGTTATTGCAGACAGATACAAGGGGGTTGGAGCAGCGCAAGAGGGAACAAGAAGGGGTTTTGAAGGAAATCAACAAAATGGTGGCCACAAGAGACTCTGAGCTGCAGTCATTGAACCAGAAGATAGAAATGCTCACTGAAAGGTGGGTACTTTTAACTTACCACAAACTGTGTTAAATGAAACATGTCCTCCTCCAGTGAGTCACTAAGATATTCTCACTTCTTCTGACTCCTGTTTTTCTCCTCGCTCTCAGCCTTCAGAAGCTCCAAGGAGATATTCGGCTTGCAGAAGGTAATGAGGGTGAGCATCTCCAGATCATCAGAGAAGCAGAAAACCTTGTTCAGGGCAAGAAAACCGAACTGGAAACATTAAAAGATCAGGTGAGGCTTGGCCTACTAACCCTGGGCTATCCATTTGGAATTGACTTGGTCTCATAATTACCATCCCAGTCTCTCTGATGCCCCTTTTTGTGTGGGTTTTTTTTTCACGTTTAGCAACAAAACCAAAAGCTTGCACTGATTCTTCTGTTAAACTTCTCCACTGTAGATTTCTGCTCAGCAGCAAGAGCTCTTGTTCCTGGAACAGCAGGTGACTCAAAGAACAGAAGAACTTCATGGCCTCCAGGACTGCATTTCCCAAAGGACAGGTGACCTCAGAGAAGCTCTTCGAGATGGAGAGACTGAAGCTCATGAAAAGCTTCGCCAGATAAGGGTGAGTTTCCCAAATGAGTTTTCAAGCCATTATAGGAAAAGACTTGAAGCACTACAAACATTCCAGGAGGTTTCCACAAAACCAGTTTTGCTTTTTGTGCCCTCCCCAAACCCACTGAGAAATGGAACATGCGAGTTTGTGGTTCTGTGTGCCTAAAGCTTGGTGAAGATGCACAAAGAAGAACTCCCCAGTTCCAGTAACTCGCAAAGAATTGGTCCCTTTAGAGCTAAATTACATTAAATATAAGTCTCTGAATGACTTCCTGTTGCTGAGGAGCAGCTGCTGAAGGAAATCAGTGAGATCAGTGTGTGTAAAACACAACAGAGCTGCCCCAGCCTGTCCCCATCCCCATTTGCACAGAAAGGATGCTGAAATCAAAACAAAGTATCAGGGATAATTATATTTTGTGGCTTATTTTCTTTTGTGAGGGCTTTTTGTCTGGTTTTAAGACCTATTATTCACTTGGATGACAGTGTTGTGGTAAGACTTGGAGATCAAAATCTTTGCAGAATTGCTACTCTAAATCATCAACAAGCAACACTTTAACCTAAATATTCTGTATTTTTTGTTTGTTAAACCACAATACTGATGACAGTTAAATAATTTTATAAATATTTAGAACTTGTGCTTAAAGGAAAACTTCATTTAAAATTGCAAGTAATGGTATTCCTTGTAACACTGATACATTCTCACAGGAAATAAAAGTACTTCTGGAAGAGCTTAGTGTTGAGAGGAAAGAACTGGATGTCCAGGTGAATGAGAGGAGAGCACAGCTTTTGGTGCTGAAGAAGGAAATTAGAAAGGAGGAGGAAAATCTTCAAGGAATACTTGGGCAAATCACCAAGCATAAGATGGGTATGTCCTGGGGTTTAGTGGGTTTTGTACTATTGGGAAGGAGCACCCAGAGCTCTAATGCAATAACTGCTGTTTATTTCACCTCTCTAGAACTGAAACATGTGCTGGAAATGCTGGAGCTTGAGAAGAATGAGCTGGAAGGTCTGAAAGTACAGCATGACCAGAGGGTGAATGAGCTGGAAAAGACCCAGGTGGCCATTCTAGAGGTAAGAAATGCTTCTGTGGCTGATGCAGAAACTGGGGGATCTGTGGTTCTCTTAAGTCTTGGGTAACAGAGCCCTGAAGCTTTTAAATCAGTCAGTTTCTAATCTGATTTTAGCTTATCACAGAAAAGTCTTAAGTCTGCTTAGGCCCTTTAAAATAATGGGATTTTTTTGGTGCATGTGAGAGAGAGGGAGCACAGAAGCTCTTCTGTGGCTGTAGAATTTAGAATGCTGGTTTTTTAGGAGCTTCCAGAATATTTTTATCGGTGTCCTCACATGCAAAGAGGGAGTCTGGAAGAGAGTCTAACTCAGCTGGGTCATCTTTAGCATTAAAAAGGTCCCCAAGGCACTTGGAACCCTTTTGTTCCATTAAAATCACACAAATCACTCTGGCTGCAGCTAAGGATGTCAATATTCACTGTGCTTCTGGCCCATATAAACCTGTTTCTTCCTAGGAGAAGTGTTCTTCCTAGGAGAAGTTAAAACTGGACAGCATTCAGAGGTTGTTTCAGTGTCAGCAGGGGGAGGTGGATTGGCAGCAGCAGCTCCTCAGGAAGGAGCGTGAGGAGAATGAACACCTGGGCTCCCAGGTGAGGGCTCTGCAAAACAACGTGGAGGCTCTGAGCAGGGAGAAGGAGAAGCTGGAAGAAGACTCTAAGAGTTTGGAGAAGAAGCTGTCACAAACCAAAAGGTGGGGGAATGTCGTTTTTCTGCAGGGATCAGAAGGGATGGGGAAGTGTTTGAATGTCTGCTTGTTGTAGTTAAAAATACAGCTCTAACTTTGAGGCGCCCAGTGGTACAGAATAGGTGTTTTCTGATGTTCTGTGGAGTTTTTGCACAGCAGATTTAAAAAATATTCAGCAGTGGAGCTGATGAATCAGCAGCATTCTTTATATTCTTTATATCCTGGCAGTGCCATGAGAAATGTTCCAAAAAGTAAAGTGTTGCATCTTGGAACAGGACATCTGTTTTGCTCTGACTGCTGGTGCCATCCCCTTGGGCTCAGAGGGTTTTGCTGACATTTTTTAAATCCTCACCAAGGATTTCCAGCTAACCAAGAATATGATTCACATTTTACAGAGACTTGACTGCTGCTGAAAACAGCAGCAAAACTGCACTGTTCAACATGGAAAAAGTGGAATTGGATGTTAAGAACTTGCAGCAGGAGGTGGAGTTACTGAACAAGCAGAAGAAATCACTGAATGCAGAAATTGTTGCTGTCCAGGAGGATCTTCAAGGTAACAATCAATTTTTGGGTTTAAGCTGTGATACATTTTAAGAGAAACCTGTTCAAAGACACACTTTAACTGAACTGTATGATATTAAACATTGAGCCTGCTCAAATGTCCATAGGCAGAAAGAATTTAACACGTTGAAAAGATGGAAATTTCTGTGTTTGTGTTATTCACTCTTGGCTCATGAAAAGAGAGAATTTCTGTGTACAGATATTTCAGAATGCTGATTGAAAATCTGTTGTCATCAAATACTTTTCTAGGGAAAAAGGAAGAGCTGGAAACACTGAAAGGAGAACTGAATGACTCGAGGCAGCAGCTTCACCTCATGGAACAGGTTGGTTTTAGTGAAACACCTCCTTATTGTCCCTCTGGGAGTTTGTTGTTGCTCCTGACCTGTTCATGTGGGCACAGCTCAACATCAGAGCCCTGCAGAGCTGAGAGCAGGGACTGCTTCATCACCTTCTTCTTGCTGAGTGTTTTTTAGGAAGAAATTAATTTAAAAGCAACCAAACAAGCAGCCCCTTCTGGCTTTTTATCTGGTGGCTCCTTCTGTGTAATTCACTCTGTGGCTGGTTTGAGTGGGAGGAGCCCTGAGCCTGCCAGTGAGCAGCTCTGTTCTCTCAAACACAAACCTTTGGGCTGGTTCCTCTTCCCAGCTCCTCCTGCTTTGCTTTCCCATTGCAGGATTTGGAAAAGAGCTCAAGGCAGCAGGAGGAGCTGCTGAGAGAGCAGGCAGCCCTGAAGGAAGAGATCCGAGAGTATTTAAGGAAACGAAAAGAATGCCAGGAGAGGCACAGGAAGAGGGAGAACCAACTGCAGAGGCTCCAGAAAAAGATTGAAGAGAAGGAAACAGAACTTGCCCAGCAGGAAGTGGTAACGAGCCCCCTGACTTGCCTCACTTCCTCCTGACCTTAAAAATAATTCAGGCCAAAAAGTTTGGCGTGTGAATTTAGAGATAATCACAGAAGCACCAACTGCTCTGGCCAAATTAGCTTGGGTTGGGTGAGGAGTTTCAGCAAAGTGTTGCCCAAAAGAAAAACTGAGGGAGCTGTTCTGAAAGTGAGACAGGCAAGAAAAACTGACACATGTTTTTTGTCAGCAGGGACTGTTAAAGTGCAATTGTCTCAAATTTAAGCTGGTTTTACTCCTCTAATGTGTCTCAGGGATGGTTTTTGTTCTCCCTGAGTTGGTGCTGGTTCAAGCTCAGGGTTGGGGGGTTTCTGGCAGGTTCTTCATCGCCTCAAGCAGAGCTCAGAGCAAGAAGGGAAAAAACTGGAAGAATGTGCAGCTAAAGTGAAGGATCAGAAAATCCTAATGGAAAAGGAGCTAACAGATCATCACAAGAAACTGGAGCAGGCAATAGCAAAAGTCAGGCTGGCAGAGGAAAACCTTGGGAAGCTGGAAAAGGAGGAATCCCGGTGTGCAGCTCTAGAAGAAACCATCAGGAAAAGCAGTAAGAGTCACAAATGAACTGTCACCATCTCTGGGGGCTGAGGATAATGGCACAGCAAATATTTCTGTTCATCTCGGGTGGTTGGTGTTTGCAAAATATCTGCTGTGTATGAGGATAAGTTTTAGCTAAACAGGATTATTTTTTTTAATGTTCATTACAGAAGAGCAGCTCTCAGACAAAGAATTACAGTTGCAACAAAAAGACAGAGAAATACACTGTCTTCAGAAAGAACTGGAGGTGTCCAAGTCTGAGCTAAAGCACCTTCAAGGTCAGATAGTGTCTCAGAGGAGAGAAGCAGAAAAACTACTCTTGAGTCTGAGAGAAACAGAGAAAATGCAAAGGATGGAGCTTGAAAGCAAACTGCAAGTAAGCCCTGGCTGAGGGGAGAAAGTTTGGGGGCTTGGGTTATTTTGAGCAGCAAAATGATGGAACACCCATTTTGGAGGAACAAAGCATCAGATTCCTGCCCAGACTTGAGGCCACCAACCCCTGGCATTCCCAGGGCTGCCAACACCTGAGTTACCCCTGTCTGATCCTGTTTCTGCCTTGAAGGAATCGTGGGTTCTTAGTTCATGCTCTGTAGTGGATGCTCCCAGTAAAGGCATCTCCCTGCTCTTTCCTAGGAGCAGAAGGATGGAAGGGGCAGCTTGCAGAGGGCCAGGGCTGTGGCTGAGCCCACCCCCTGCACTCACTGCTGCCTTGGGGGGCACCTGGGTGGGCCCCCTAGGAATGCAGCCACCCCCAGAGCCAGGTACAGCAGTGGGGCTGAGGGTTCATGGCTGCACACAAGTTCATTTGTATGGTTTTGAATCTATTCCTGCTGTATCACAATTAGAAATACACCAGAACTGTAATTTATGCAAATCACTGCACATTAGCAATGTTCAGAGCTACTCAGCAGGCATTTAACAACTTGACAGTGCCAGCTTGGACCAGCTTTTTCTTCTTTAGATACTCACTTTAAATTAAAAAGTGATTCAGCTTGTCTGACTCCTTCTAGTCCTTCAATAAACCCTTTATAAATTGTTTTGAAGCCCTTTAAAAACAGGAGAATGTTGTTGGCTATTGGGAAGCATTTGGGAAGGCCATGCAAGGTCAGAGTGTGGCAGGTTTAGATTAACAAGTTGTGTCATGGTGACTGGAGGTGCCTGTTCCTGTCTGAGGAGCTTCCCTGGCAGAGTTAACGTTGGAACCAGGGCTGCAGCACATCAGAGGCTTTGGGATTCCTGCCTGCAGTGCTCCATTTCCAGAGCAGCCTTGTTCAGTTATGCAGCAAAAGCCCTCAGGACTGGTGTTTGTAACCCAGCTGTTCTTGCTGCAGGTTAAAACCCAAGACCTGGAAGAGAGACAAAGGGAAATGGAGAGTGCAGCAACCTTGCTTAACCTGGAGGTTGAAAATGAAATCAGGACGGGGTTTAAATCTCCAAGCTCATCTTCTCCAGACCCACTGGAAGATTTGGAGGCATCATTTGAAGGCAAGAGGAGTCTGCAGTGTGAGTGGGATAACTCAGAGACCTTCTCTGCTGCTGACAGACGGCTCCTCTCCTTGGAAGAAAAGTTCAACTTTTCCAGACTCTTCTTGCTGGTAAAATGCTTTGGACAAGCAGCTGCTCCTGGTGCTGGGTTGGTCCCTCTGGCTGAGTGTGGGGTTTTTTTTCCCAAAGGATGAGCAGTGGCGGGGAGAGGCGCTCCGGGAGAAGCTGCAGCAGCACGAGGACCGGCTCAAGGTGCCACATCCGTGCCCCTCTCATCCCTTGTGCCCCTTCAAAACATGACCTAAACAACCTGGGGAAGTGGGGATCCTCCAGCTCAGCCAAATCCACTCTGTAATGACCAGGGATGAGCTTTGGGTGGGAACAGAAAAAGCCTGGCTTTAGCAAGATGAGTGATTTTAATTGGCCGTCAGTTGGATGTCGGAGTGTTACAACACAAGTTGCTCATTTATATCCTCTTGTGGTGTATCAACGATATGACAGCCCCAGTGTGCCCATACCTGTGTGCCCATCCCCAGAGTCCCTATGCCCATGTGCCCATCCCTGGTGTCCCCGTGCCCCCGTCCCCAGAGTCCCCGTGCCCCCATCCCTATGCCCATCCCCATGCCCCATGTCCCCGTGCCCCCATGCGCCCATGTCCCTGTCCCAACGTCCCCATGCCCACATCCCCATCCCCTGTGTCCCCATGTCCCCATGCCCATGTCCCCATGCCCACGTCCCCCTGCCCCTGTGTTGCAGGCGCAGCTGCAGCGCTGCCTGGCCAAGCAGGCCGAGGTGCTGCTGCAGGGGAAGCGGCAGACGGCCGGGAGCCTGCACAGCCTGCAGCGCCAGCTGCGGGTGCTGGATGAGCTGGTCAGCAGCTCTGCTTCAGATTCCCTCTTCCTGCCCAGCAGCCCCAGCCTGGCATCTCTTCACAGCGCTCTGAATGTGACAAAGTCTCAGGTAATGTTCTGCTGCCGACCAGAATCCTGATCTGGGGGGGATTAAAGGTTTTTATCTCACTGGGAGCTGTTACAGCCACGGGCTGCCTCTCTCTGAGGCTGGGCAGGGTTTCTGGAGGTGGTGATCACACAGTACCCCTGCTCTGGCAGTAGCTGATGTCTTGGGAAAGGCTGAGCTTTGCTCACAGTGGTTTGGGGTTTTACAGGTGCCCAGCAGGCCGGGAAGTGCGTTGGGATCACCAGTGCTCCATTCCAGCTCCCAGGGAGTCTCTCGGTGAAGGCCAGAGGTGAGATGTGGCTTCAGGCCAGTTCCAACCTCCCAGAGACATGAGTGGCTGGAAGGCTGAGGGAGCACGGGGCAGCTGTGGCTTCACAGAGCACTGTCCCTTCCCAGTGACAGCATTCCTGGGGCTGGTGGCTGTTCTGCTTTAGGTTTGTGTGTTGTGCAGAACAGTCTGGGGAGAGCTGCTGGGAGCTCTCCTGGGACATTGAGTTACTGCTGCAGAAATTGTTGCCATCCCTGGTCTTCCAGGAACTTTCCTCATTCAGCTGTTCAGCTCTGTGGCTGAAGCTCTGGTACAGCTGGTTCCACCCCAGCCTGGTACAAAAGTGGTTTTTTTGTAAGGTAAAAATGTTACTTGAAAAGTGGCTTCATGTTAAAAGCCCAAAGCACATCCACAGCTTGGACAGGGACCCTCAGGTGCCATCTCTGAAGAGTTCTCCTACCTCACTGGGTGGGCCTTATCTGAAAAGCCCTTTGCCACCACTCACAAACAGCTGCTGCAGGGCCTGTACTGTGAAGATTTTGTACAAGTTTATATATATAAAGTTGATTTGTTTAAAAAAAAAAGCAAACCTATTTTAAATGTAAATTTAAACATGTCCAAACCAGCCTCCTATTTAAGTGTTCAGCTAGTGGCCAGTTTCCACTCTAAAGAAACCTTGTTACAAAGCCTGATGAGTTGCCAAATGCACGGAGGTTTAAAATACAATTATTTTGGATACTTCCTTAAAATAAACTTTTGTGATTGATGCTTTTATCTGGGGGTGGTTGAGGATTCTTTTCCTTAAAGCTGTTCTCCAGGACACTGATTCTGGCCCAGCCCTGGACAGTGCTCCTAGTGCAGGAATGTGTCCAACATTGGTATTTCTGTCCCTGTCCCTGGCTGCTGGGTGAGCACCTCTTGCTCTCCTGAGGTCTGGCTGCATCACTGCTCTGAACCAGGTGGATACAGATCATGGCTTCTGAACAAAATTACAATCAACTAACTCCTTCTTAGCAGAGGAAAAGCCACTTTGAAAATCTTTCAGGCAGCAGGACAAGGCCCAGGACAGCACAGAGCAGGGGCTGTCCCAGCCCTCCCCACCCTTTCCCAGGGATGGGCTTTGGCAGCAGTTTCACTCTTGCCCTTTCTCATCCTCAGTAAAGATAACATTTTTCTATGCCATTGTCAGAGGTCAGTGGGAACAAACACCACCCAGCCCTGCTTCCCTTAGGGAGCAGCTCTGGAAAACACTGGCAGATTCCTCTGGGAAACCCTGGGATAAAGGCTGAGCTCAAATCCCAGCACCCCAAGGAGCTCTCCCCCCTCCAAAGTCCCACCCTCAGCACAGAGGGCCAGAGCAGTAACACACAGCAGGGAGGTTTATCTAGATACAGGTACTTTATTTACAAATATTTAGATTAATAGCATTGTTACATCAAATGAGGAGTACAGCAGTCCAAACAGATCCTTTCTGTGACAGAAACAGTAAGACCTACTGTAACTTACTCTGGGAGTACAGGTATTGCACCTCAACAAGCTGTAGTCATTACAACACTGACTTCACATCAGCAGCAGGTCGTGGTCCCTGGGCAAACCCTGGTGCAGCCTTGGGTTAAGCAGGATGCAGGAGCTGGAGATCTTGAACATACCCATCTACTGAGGAACAGGAGTTAAAAAAGGACTAACCAGACAAAACAAAGGGACAGCACACGAGTTACCCAAATCCTATTGTCTGCACATTCCAGTTTTGGCTTTTATTTAACATTGACTGTACAATACTCTGGTACCACTGGTTACTTACAAGTCTGAACATTGTAGAATTTTAGTGTCTAGAGAGGGATTTTCAGACTACTTTGTATTTGAAAGGCTGTAATAAGCCTGAAGTGAGACACTGGATCGTGGTTAAGCACTTACCCCCCTTCCATTTTACACCATGTGATATTTTCCAGGTGAAGCTGCACGTGGAGCCCCAGTAAAACCCACATTAGTGCAGCTCACCCCCACAGGCAGGGTCACCACATGGCACCCCTCACACACAGGCCAGGCTGTGGCACCCCAGGAAGGATGTACTTGAAGGCTTGAAGCAAAACCCTTAAAAAAAACCCCTCAAACAGCTCAGTTAAAAAATACAAGAGTAGTTTAAAATCCCTAGAGAGCACATGTTGTTCCAACTGTTCTGTTCAGCCTCTGCCCATTCCCAAAGTACAGGTACAAAAGCAGGAGGTGAAGCCCAGAATGCCAAAGAGAAGCAGGCAGAGCACTGCTGAGTGCAGAGGGGAGCATTGCACAGTGCACATGAGAGCCACACCCCACTAGTGTTAATGTCTGTGTCCCCAGCAGCGTGGGGACCCCGCCAGTGACACCGAGCAGCTGCAGCCACAGCTGGGCAGGGCTGCCAGGGGGGCACAGAGAGCTCAGACTGTACAACGGGGGGTTCTTACACACTGCTCTAATGCCAGGCATCATTTTCTTCATTAAAATCATATACACAGGATGTATTTAACTGTTAGCTCAGTTCCTTCAAATTTTATACATATTTACGTTCTGTTAACAAAGGTAAAGGATAAAAGTGGCAAAAAAAAATGACGTAAAGCTATTGAGCACGAGAATGAACAAATTCGCTTCCCTGCGCCACCCCGACCCCAGCACATCCCACAGGGAATTCTTCCAACAAAAGCACATCATTACAGAGCCCCTCGCTACCATCGGAAGTCATTTCACAGCAAAAACTCATCCTTTACTACGGACAGCTCGAACAGTTAGAGGTGGGGAAGAAAGGCCAAAGAACCATAAAATAAACCATACAAGACAAAGCCCTGCGAAAGTGTAAAATCAGGAGTCCAGCATCAGTGCTCAGTTTAAATTATGTATCGGTGACACTATCACAAGGACAATCAAGGAAAAAAAAAACTTCTAGATTTACCATGCAGGAGAGGTTTTATTACTCTACTTGCCTTTGATAACCTGATTACATCTAAAGTTGTTTAGCAGTTTAGTACTGTGTTAAACTTGTCTCAGAGTTTTAATTAAACCCAGTAAGATGTACAGAAGATGGGGAAGCGGTCAAAAGCACCACTCCCTAGAGCCAGAGGTGAGGGGTCAGGAGGAGCCTCGGAGGGGTCACTAGCAGCCACAGCCTTCTCTCTGGGGCTGGGGTTCACTCGTTAGCCGCCCGCCCTGCGGGGCTGACGGTTTGTGCTGCACACCCGACTCGGCCGCGTTCAGGTCCAGGCTCCCGTCTTGGATGTTCTGGTAGATCTTCTTGGCAGCCTCCAGGAACGCGTCCTCCACGTTCTCTCCACTGCAAGAGAGCAGCAGGAGTTACTGCAGTGCTGCTCCGGGGGGAGCTGGGCAGGCACTGCCCGTCCTCTCCAGCCCAACAGCCCAGGACAGCGCAAGGCCCTCCTGGTCACTGCACCCATCAGCCCCAGCCAGGATATGGAAAATGTGCCAAAGCACTGGGGAGAAAACTAAGCCAAGGCAGCGAGCCACTTCTGACTGCTTAAAGATAAGGGAGCCACTATTGATCAAAACCTCTTTTCATGACAAAGTTCTGTGGCAGCGAGAGCCACATTTCTGGCCCTGGAGATTGCTGCCCAGGACACAACCAGCCCCAAGCACGGCACAGCAATTCCTCAGTTACTGGGACTGGCTACTGCCTACAGACCAAACTTTTAGCTCTGAAAACCCGGGGCAAGGAACCCTTTACCCAGTGAACAAATTCCACACTCAAATAAGGCCTGAAATCCAAATCAGTTCATTTGAATTCAACCAGTCTTTGCCTGAAATGCAGCCAGCAGTCTCAGTTCCAAGTTACTTTCAAGTCACAGCAAACAGACCAATGTGAACCATTACTGCAGCCAAAAGTCACTTACGTTTTTGCACTTGCTTCAAGGAACAATAAACCTGTTCAGAGACAGAGGTTGAACAGTCAGTGCACAGCACAGCTCAAACAGCCCAAAGTCAGACACACCATGACCTTCCCATTACATGCAAGACTATTTTAGTACTAAACAAGGTTTTGTGGCTATGTTAAAGCATCAACACAAGCTGATTTCTAGAACTAGGCACAGTTATCAGACTGCCTGAGGCACAGCAGGAGTTTGTACATACAATTCCGTGACTCTGGAAGTGTAAGCTTGCAGCTATCAGTGCTGAGGAATCACTTTAACATCACTATCTTGTAGGAAATGTACAGCTCAAGAGAAAAAAAAAACACACCATTTTCTTCAGCAAATTGTTTGGCTTCTTCATATGTAACATCCCTCTGTGCTTCCAGGTCTGCTTTATTTCCTATGAGGATTATCACCTGGTCAGGAGAGACAAAGTTAGTCTGGGAAAAAGCTTAGGAGCCTCTTTACTGCCACCTTCATTATTAAGGAGACTTTAAAAACCAAAGGGAAACATGCAGAGCAGATTATCTACAGAAGCCATGCTCCTGCAGGAGAACTCTGCTCTGGTATTCCCCACTCTGGGAAAGCAGGAACAGCATCTCCAGCTGGCACTTTCCAAGGCTTTTGGCTGGTTCTCATGAGATGAGGTCCTAAAAAGCAGTGGTGCTCTTTACTCATGAAATCTGTACTCTGAGCCACTTCTGTTTAATCAACTGCTAATCTAGACAGAATATTTGGAGTTTTCTTTAATCATAGCAAAGTTTTCTCATCAGTTTGGTGCTAAAGTACTCTAGAGACATTCAGGAGAGGTTGCACTGTGATATGGGCAGAGAGACCCAGAAGGATCTTCCTCCACAAAACCTGGTCAGCTTTTGCTGGACATCCAATTTACATTCCAGCCTAAGGACAGCATTCACCTCATTACTGACAAAGCAAGGAGTAACACAAGTCTAAGTTGGTCCAGTTTCCATCCCAATTTTGTCTCCAACTGCTTCAAACAGACCCTGAAAGGCGAGTGGCACAAGAAGACTTTTACAAGAAGGCCTTTTGCTCCAGCTGCAGCAGGGAAGTGAATGACTGCACTCTGCACCTGGGCCAGGAGCAATGCAGAGAACACAGGCAGCTCCTGCAGAGACCACTGCAGTGCTTTGGCCTGAGCCTCTCACCTCCTGCTCACAGAGAAGCTATCTTGCTTTTAAGCTAAATGAAGAGTAACTTACAGTATTTGGATTGGTGAGGTTCCTTGCATCTGTCAGCCAGCTGCTTAAGTGATTATACGTACTTCTTCTGCAAAGAACCAAGAGAGGACACTTTTAGCCTTTTATAAAATATTCAGGTGCCAACAGCACAGTCAGCATCCAAACACAGCAACATCCATCATCCCTCTTCTTACCACCTCAAGACAGACAAAGCAGCAGCAGAGTGGACTGAGACCACAAATTCAAGTCAACTTTAAAGCCCTGGAGTAGCTCTTACACCAGTGGAAAGACCAATTCCCACTGCTAGCACACAGCTCTGCACAGAAAAGGCTGATGCTGTTTTGTACAGAACCCTTTATTAAAGGGTTTCCTGTCAAATACTCTTACAGACCACAGAGCAGCAGAACAGCACTTCAGTAATAAACTGCAGCAGGTCATGTTCTACTCCAGATTTACACAAACAGGAAATACACCTACATATGCAGGAAAAAACAAAAAGGTGACTCAAGAATATCAAGAACAGCGCCAGAGGAAGATGAGAGAAGTGTGAAAGCAGAAGTATTTCATGTTGCATGTGATGCATTACTGTTTGAGCAGCATCTTTAGTTTCCACCTCTGGAGCAGCCAGGAGGGCTCCTGAGCAGTGCCAGGCCCTGGGGAAGAGCCCTGGGTCAGGCTGAGGCCAAGCTCTCTCCCCACACAGCACGGGCACTTCTGCACGTTCACTGCAGCACAGCCATGCTCTGCCTGGGCACCCTGGGGACACCCCTGCCAGGTGGGCAGTGCTGCCCTGGGCACCCTGGGGACACCCCTGCCAGGTGGGCAGTGCTGCCCTGCCTCCCTGGCACTGTCCCGGGGACACCCCTGCCAGGTGGGCAGTGCTGCCCTGCCTCCACAGCAGCACAACCCACCTGCTGAAGAGCAGGTTTTGAGGGCAAAGCCAGTTCTTTAAAACAACTTCAACACAGGCAGCACAGCCTGAACTGCAAACTCCTCATGCTCATCAGCAGCGAGATTTTCCAAGAGAAGCTGCTCACATCATTCCCTGTGTCTCATCTGCAGCTCTTTAAACACTGAGGTGTTTAGATAAAGTGTGGCAGGCATCACACACAGGATGCTGCTTATGCAGACACACACAGAATCTCTGAGCCAAAGGACAGACAGACAGACAGCACTTCCAGGGCTGTGATTCCCACCTC
>JAHLSL010000016.1:8314607-8333447 GCA_025920805.1 Petroica traversi
TGGGGTGCTCTGCAGTGCTGGGCTGGCTGGAAATGCCAGCTTGGAACGGCCCTGCAGAATCTGGGCCCCTCAGGGAGCCTGCTGGTGCCCTGGTTGGGATTCTTGGGATCTCACACTGCCCTCTGGAGAAGGACCTTTATTTTACTTTGTTCAGTTTCCCAGCTTTGGGACTTGATGAGCAGCTGTGTTCTCAGTCAGGATATTCCAGGCTGTCAGGTTTTTGTGATCAAAATTTAGGATGTGATGGTGTCCGGATGGAAGGGTTAGATGGTATGGACTCTGAAGATTTATATATTTTTTCCTTTAGCCTGTTTCAAAATGTTCTTTCCTGACTATAGACTGTGGTTTTGGTCTTTCCTTTTCTCCTTTTTGTTCCTCATTCACCTCCCACTGAGAACCTGGAGAGCTGGAACCGATCTCAGCTGAAGTCCCAGCGCAACTGGAGTGGGAGAAACAACTGTTTGTCTGTATTAGGGCAGCCAGGCAGCGGGACACTGTCCAAACCCAAAGTTTAAACATATGTTATTTACTCAGTGTTTCCACATGCAATAAAAGCACAGCTACAATTCAAAACAGCATCTCTAAAACGCTGGAGGAAATGAATCATCCCGGGATCTCTCAAGATGGACGGAGGCTGCTGCAGGGAGCGCTGACACCGCGAGGACTTTCCCTTCTCTCAGGCTGTCTGCTCTGACAGTGCTTGTGGTTCCTCCTCAACAAAGCCTGAAGCCCGCTCGAAATTAAATAAAATTAAACCCTCTCCTGTTAATCCCTTAGCTCCGAGGAAGGAGGGATGATTTTGGCGTGCGTTTCCAGGGTTGCCCTCTTGTGGCTGTGCTCGTCGGGATGGGAACTCCGGGCTGCTGCCAGCGCTGTGCTGCTCCCACGGGTTGTGCTCGCTGGCTCTGGAGCTGGGAACAGGCTGCGTGAGAAGCCCTGGATCCTCAGCCACAGTCACCAACACCCCGGCCACACCTGCCTGTGTCAGGAGAGCTGGGACAAAATGGAGAGAGGAGCTCTGATAACTCCCTTTTCACAGGGATTTACTTGGAAGGTTGTGTTTGTGAAGGAAGGCACTTCATGGGAAATGGGGAAATGGGGGAATCTTCTCCCCCCTGAGGGGGAGGGTGGTGGAAATGTGCAGAAGCTGCCAGCACTTGTGTTGGGGCAGCACTGCAGGAAGCTTTTGGTCACAGGTCTGTGACTGTTCTCTGCCAGCAGATGAGCACAGGAACCTGGAACCCTCAGCCTCACATTCTGCTCCTGTCTGATCCAGAAGGAGCACCTTGGCTTTGAATGTGCATTAAGTAAGCTAATTTTTGTTAATCCTGAGTTGCTTCGTGTCTTGTGGAGGTTTTTGCTGGGGAAAGTTGAATTCTGTGTGGAGCTGGTGTGGAAGGCAGGGACAGATGGACTCCCTCTGTCCCCACCTGCTGTGCCGGGTCACTGTGGCATCAGCAAAGTTAATTTACATGCTTTTCAGTCACTTATGCTCAGCCCTGACATCTGCCTGTAGCTCTCCTGCCCTTGTCCCATGTGCAGCAATGACTCCTAAGTCCTTTCTCCCCACTCCCTGGGCCTGATGCTGCACGAGGGCAAGGCCACGCTCCATGCTTCCCTTTTGGACTGTTTTAGGCCATCTCTGCTGCTTTCCAGCCTTTCTCTGGCAGTAATCTATTACTCTGTTCCTCTTTGGGTTATGGATCAGGGACTGAACAACTTCTGTGCTGCAGAGGAATGTATCAGCTTGTTCTCTGGGGGAAAAGGGTTTGCATAAAGTTGCAGATGATTTCCCCTGAACAGGCAGGACCTGGAGACTGGAGGAAGAACATCTGTGTCATTTCCCTGCAGCTGACCGCAGGCATGTCTTCACTGCCTCCCTCAACGTGTTCTGGCTGTCACCAGCAGCTCTCTCTCTGGGACATAATTTGGGGAGGTAGTCATACTTTAATGTGCTGGTTTATGTCTTATGTGTTACATAAGGGCTCCTTAAATATTTTTTTCAGCACTGAACAATGATTTGTGTTGGAGTGTAATTCAGGATTTATTTTTGCTCCCCAGTGAATGAAAGTGCTCGGTGGTTTCCACTGATGCAGCCCTGCCTGTGCTGTGAGTGTTTAAGTGCATGATTCAGCTCTCACTTATGCTCAAGGCAGGGCTCTGAACCAGCTGATTGTATCAGCAGATCTCCCTGGGTGTGTTTCAGATGGCAGACCTGTCTAATCTCCAAAGCTTTCTCCCGAGGAAGTAATATCCTCCCCAATTTACATCACTGCAATTGGGAAGAAACTCAGGTTTTTGTGCTGAAGTTTTCTGCCTGGGTGCATGGGGCTGAAAGCTCTGTGTTTACTAAGTGGGTTGTATTCAAAAGGTGCAGAGCCCAGAATAGAGCTGATGTGACTCAGAGTGCAAACAAACAGCTGGAAAAAGTGAACAATACCCCAATCTTCTGGGCCTTCTCATTTGCTAAAGTGGTTTAGTAGGAATCTTAACTTAACAAATGCAAAAAAGCTACTTGCCAGTTGTACAGCTAATGCTGGACTTCGTGTCCTGGACTCTTGATCTGAGTTGGGCAACTCAGTTTGAATTTTTTTGGATTTGTGGCTTTTCTGTTAAGATGTGGCTGCAGGGAATGCCATTAAGTGTGCTGCTCCTCATACAGGGAGCTGAAATAGTTTATGGAGCCACCATGGCTGGGGCAGGAGGAGCCTCTCCCATGCCAGTTTTTCCTTATCCCAAATAACCTTTCTTTACTGACTTCTTCAAGGGATGGGAGGAAAGGAGGTGGGTTTAGTTTTATGTATATATGAATTTGGGGCTGTCTGGAGACTGAAAACTGAGCTAATCCATCACTTTAGATATTTTTCAATGCCTGTCCCCTTGGTAACAAAGCTGAAGTCCTGCCAGAGTTATTTTCAATGGCTTACTGAAGAAATATTGATATTCTATACTGGTTTGGCAGGGAGGCTGGAGGAATAAACAAGTATTTCCATTTTCAGGGTTTGCTGTCATCACTGTGGATCCTGTGCTGAACTTTCTCTGTGTTCAGCAGCATCATGTCCTGAGTTCTGGATTGTCAGAAGAAATGGCTACGTGGGTAGTCAGTGTAGATTGTGTTCAAAGTGCACAAAAGGCTGAACCTGAAGCATGCAAATAACTTTATTGGGGTTTTTGTTTGTGTGATCTCTTCAGTGTGGCTATTTCAGACCTGGGGAACGCAGGCCTCGCTCTGGGCTGTTACTGTGGCAAGTACAACCTGTGGATTTCCTGGGATTGCTCATGCCAGGAGGATTATACCCCTTTGCCTCTTGCAAAACAAGGATTTAGGGTTTTCCTGTTGCTGCAGCAGAAATACAGCAGTGATTTCCCTCTTCTGGCACTTGGTATAGCAGGTCTGGAATGCTGTGAGATAAGGGAGGCTTTCTTTTTTGAGGACATATATTGGTATTTATTTGGAGCGGTTCATATTCTCCAGTCAATGTCTGGCAAATAAATAAAAGGAAAGAGGGACTTTGTTGTGTGGAAATGCAAATGTTTGGCCTCAAGGTACAATAAGGATTGGTGCACAAGGGGCATTTTTGCAGCATGACTGTAGTGTGGATACAGACTCTACTCAGATTTACTGTTCTCCTCACATTTAAGAAATTCAGTCTGTATTTGCAAGTTATTTTGATGTTCTGCAAGTGTCATCTGTTAAAATAAAAAAATACAGCCTTTGCCATGTAGGAAGGCAGGAATTGGTCCAGCAGTGAGCAGCAGGTGGTTTGGATGCTCCCTGGTGAAATTTCGTGTTGGCTGCTGCCCTTCCTGTGTGGGTTTTGTTTATGCAGCAAATTTAGACAAATTATCTGAACCCATCATGAGCCGACGCCAGAGCTGCAAATGAGCACAACCACACAGGGATGTGGCCTACTCTTGTTTCTGTCTCATTTAATTCAGCCAAGCTTTCCTGAGCAGCTCTGTGCAGGTAAGTCCTGACTCTATTTGTGGATATATTCAGGTGTGAATTCCCACAAATTATTACAAATTAACCGGGCCTCCCAAAAAATGTTTTCTCTTGTTAGAGGCCAGTTAGTGAATGAAGTAAAGATTTTCTTTTTTCCCTGCTGTGAGTATTGGATGATATTATCTTGTAGAAAGTTACTTTAGATACATCATTAAGCTTTAGATGGTGGTAGATATGAAGGTGTGAGAGTGTATTCAGTGTGGAGGAACCACACATTAATTATTCCCTGTAATGGATTTTGCAGTGTGATGAGATAGAATTAGAGATGTCAGGCTCAGTGTCCACAGGTTTTTCCTGATGGGAACAGGACTTTCCTCTCAGTATGGTTGTGCTGGTGGTGCAGAACTGGGCAGCTCCTTGGCAGAAATTTGGAGATGAGTAAAGACAAACGGCCCAAGTGCTGCTGGTGTCAGAGCTGACTGTGACAGTCGAGGTGGATGAGTGAGCAGAGCAGAAATGAAGAATTTCGGGAGGGAGGCAAAGAGAGCTGTTTGCTACAAGCTGCAGGGTGGGAACAGGAGAGGTGTTTTGGGTTGGATACCAGGAGAGACAAGAGCTGATGGATCAGAGATGGAAGCTGCAGCAGTCAGGGAGGGTGCACAGCAGGGCTGGGATTGCTGAGCACAGGGACTGGGGCCCCTCTGTGGCCTTTCCCCTGCAGCAAAGGGCTTCCAGCCAAGGGGAGATCATTCCTCACTTCCCTGGAGCTGCAGCTCCCAGTGCCATTGGTTTGTGGGCCAGACCCAGGCTCTGATCAGAGTGTCACCATTCCTGTTGGGTGCCCAGGAGCAAATCCCTGGATTGTTCCTGCAGGCCAGACCCATCCCAGGGCATTCCCGGGCTGGCCTGTCGTGCTGGTGTGACTGCACATCTGGAGACCATAATGAACTTGTTGTCTTCCAGTGGTTGCTCAAATCATTTGACTAATTTTCCTAAGTTCTTGTTTTTATCACTGTGCAGCCAAGTGTCATTTAGCTGATCCATCTGTACTGAAATCCTGTATTCCAAGCCCTTTCCTTGTTTTCCTTAAACAACTTTCCTTTGCATAAGATGTTGGCTGTGCATAGCACCCTTTCTGGGAGCAAGCTGGACACTTTTATTAGCAGCAGCTTGAAAAGTGCCTGTTTTCCATGTCTCCATCAGGACAGGCCCTTTCCAATAGGGCCCTGGCGATCTCAGCTGGCAAATGCCCTCAGAATGATGTCCAGAGCAAACATTTCTGGGGTTGATTTAACAATGCAACACTTGCTGCCAGCAGTAATAACCCAAACCAGCTGCTGGGGTAGATTTACACCTATTCCCTCCAGGAATGGCTCAGATTAATTAACTTTATGAAAGAACACTATAATATACAATTTATGCACTGTAGCCCTCTTTCCATTTTCTGCCTGTATTTACACATTGCAGCTCATTGGCAGTGCAAGCTTAGACTTATGAAATGCCAAATCAATTAGAAGACTAAATAAATTGTTTTTCAAAAATATTGTATCTGCATATATCTGCAGGTTACAATATCCTACAGTGGGATGTTAACAAGGAAGATTATCCTGTGTCTTTTGGCCTTTAGTCTGTGAGGTTTGCCCAGGTGTGGCACTATATGGTTCAATTTATTATTTAATTTGGTATTTTATATATATATATCAATTATAGATAAAATTTATTATTATTTAATTTAGTAGTAAAAACTCCAGAGTATTTTTCCATTTGGAAAGGACCCATCTCCTTCTGATGTTATGCAACCCAGTCATTTTGGTTTGGGTTTGCTGCAGCTGCCAAAGCCTTTCACAGCTGCCTTCCTTGGAGTCAAGGTTCCAGCATGTTTTTCAGTGGGACTTAGACCTCTGACACTCTGAACTTCCTTCACAGAGATCAGAAATACCAGCAGGACTAGCACATTGTTTTTATTGTCTGTTTCAGTTTGAGACTTTCCAGTGAAATTTTCAGAGGTACATTGCCAAGGTGACATTTCAAATTAAAGTGCATCAGCTTGGACAAGAGAGCAGCAGAGTGTTCTCAGGAGAGAGGGAAAGAAAATATCCTCATGGAGAGTGGAGAAAGCTCAAAGCAGGCTCTGCTCTTTCCTTCGTGGAAGTTTTGTTGTGGACTTCAACGAGTGGAGGGTTTGGCCCCTTATCTAAGCATCTTCTGAGGGATTCTGACAGTGGGAAGCTCTTCCTGTCAGCAATTCTCCCCTGGGTGTGTTGAGAGCGAGCAGCACGACTCCACATTGTGTGGCTGCTCTGTTCCTGAGGGCCACGGGGAAACTTCCCTGCATTGTTCAGTCGCTGCAAACACTTGGAAAATGCAATAGATAAACTTGCTGAAGTGTGAGACAGCTGGAAGAATAATCTCTTTATTGGTGGCAGATTGTCGGGGTGCTACAATCAGCCCTGTTGTAATTCCTTTGGGCTGGGTAGGTTTGATGGCTGTTTTGTTCCTGTCACGGGGTGTTGCTACACCCTGAGAAATACCTCGTTGTGAAATTATTGAATTACTGACTGAGCTTTTGTTCTGTCACCTTCTAGCCTCTGAATGCTCTGTTGTGAGCCTGGGAGCTGAAATCCGTCAGTGCATCCCCAAATCCTCGCTGTTGTTATTGACAGTGGTGTGTGTGGAGTTCATTGAGGTGCAAAATGGGGCTGAACTTTGCTCCTCTGAGGGTGCATCCCCCCATCAGTCGAATCCTTTCAGTGCTTGTCTTCCCCAAAATCCCTTTCCCTGCATCCCGTGCCAGCTGGAGCAGCCGTGCTGCTCCTCTGCGTCTCATCAACTCCCCAGCTCTGGGCTTGACAGAACGTTGCCTCTGTTGCTGATGTCTCCGCATTTCTCGCCGACAGGGGATGTTTGGCCCGTGCGAGCCGGGCTGCGATCGGTAATGGATCACACATTGTGTGCAGTGAGAGCCTGCTGGGCTCCGGGAGAGCCTGGGGGAGGCTCTGGGATTCCAGCAGGGTTGTTTGCACAAACGCGTTCCGCCCCTGTGCTGCCGAGGGGGTGGGTGTGTTTGTCCCCGATAAAAGATTGCCTTCTGCCCTTCATCTTCCCCAGCAGCCAGAGGAGCTGGGACTCCCCACAGCCTCTGCAGGACAAGGGAGAGGCACATTTGCTCCTAGAAATGGGCAGAAAGGACTTCAATTATCTTTTCCTCGCCGTTTTCTGCACAATGGCTCTGAAGCTGAGCTGTGCCAGCTCCATGTCTGTGGCAGGGCTTGGATATGTTGTTACAGCAGCTGTTGTGCTTTCAGCTGTGGTAAGTGATGAACATCACAATTAAACTCTGGAAAACTTCTGGTTTCCAGCTACTTACAGGAGTCACTCTCTTTTAATTCTTTGTCAGAGTTTTGTCCAGTTTTTAGTGGGAATTTGGAAGGAGTCAGGCTGACTGGAATCATGATGATGAAGTTCATTCTTTTCTATCTTTGATACCTGATTTCAGCTTAGGAATCACTTTGACACCTAACTTGCTATTTTGCTTTCTAGTTTGTAACATTCTTTATTCCTGCCTTGAAAACTGAGCATATTTTACTTTTGTCCATCAGCTGCTGTGAACCATCTTCTTTGTCAAAGTACTGAATGCTTCTAATGTAATGTTGTGATGTTTTCTTCCCTGTTACCTGAGAGCACTCAAAGGCATGATGTGATTGATGGACAGACTTCATTACCAATACATCAGAAATGTTTGATTTCCTTTCAGAATTACCAAAGTGGTCTCTTTTGTAAGAGGGAAAAGTGTTCAGTATGTTTGTTTAAAAAAAAAAGGATATTGCACTCGGTTAATATATCACATAAGTATGGCAATAAACATATTAAACCAAAATTGCAATGTCCTCAGGACAGGATATTAAATGTAATGTAAATTAATGTAATTCCTACAAGGGAGCAGTTAAAGTAACGGGTCAGAAGAGCTGAGGGAAACCTGTTAATTACCTAAATCTTCGATGATATTCACATCCTTTTCCATTTGGTTTTAGAAAACCTGTAAACCATGTTGTGCAGGATGTACACATGGGGAGTTAAAGGGGGTTTCTACCTGACAGCCTGGAATGGAGAGCTTCACTTATGTGTCATACTGAAAAGTTATAAATTAGTAAGGAAAATAAAAAGATTAAAATCCAGAGAGAGAAACAATAGAGTCTAGAAGAGGATAAATCAGGAATAAAATAGAAAGTAGGGGTGATTGAAGTGAAAATGAACAGTGATCAATGGAGAGGGATTCTGTCCACACCCATCCTTATTTTTTTCCCCCTTCAAAACTCCGTGCACGAGAAAAAAAGACTCTTTCCACTTTTTGCCTGGCACGACAAGCTATGAGATGAGAAGCAATTTAATTTCAATCCTTCCTTGTGTCCTGCACACTGATCAGCATCCTCTGTCTCGCCCCCAGCCTGTCAGCATGGTGGAACACGCAGAGTTTCTGAAGGCTGGGAAGGAGCCTGGCCTTCAGATCTGGAGGGTGGAGAAATTCGATTTGGTCCCAGTGCCCAAAAACCTGTATGGAGATTTCTTCACTGGGGACTCCTACCTGGTGCTGAACACCATCAAGCAGCGCAGCGGGAACCTCCAGTACGACCTGCACTTCTGGCTGGGTGAGTGCTGGGAGTGTCCCTGGGAGCCCAGAGTGACCCCTGAGCCCCTGCACCAGCCATGCCGGGAAATGTTACCCCAAGAAGTCAAAAACAGTGCAGGGAGAATGCAGTTCTGGCTGTAAATAGCCCTGCTCGCCTCAAACAGAGAGTGCAGCCACCCGTGTTCCTAAAAACAGCTTTTCCTGGCCATAGGACAGGTAAGTCCCTGCTCTGCAGAGCTTCACAGGGAAGACAAGATCTCAGCTGAAAGGGCTGGCTGAAATCCTTCCTGCCTGAGAGGAGGGAGGTCAGGTGTGTTCCCCCTGAGCAGGGAGTGGGATTTTTCCCCTCTCCCAAGTGCCCTGTGCAGTCTGTGTCACACAGTACCATGCCAAGGCTTTCCCCACACCCTGCAAACCCAGGCTCTGACAGCTTCACACTTAAATCTGCTTTCTCCCCGTGGGTTTGCACAGTTGAATGCAGACCCTGCATCCCCTCCCAGTGTCTCTCTGGTCGTTTCAGGTGATGAGAGCTCTCAGGATGAGCGTGGGGCTGCTGCCATCTTCACTGTGCAGATGGACGAGCACCTGCAGGGAAAGGCTGTGCAGCACCGAGAGGTGCAGGGCCACGAGTCCCCCACCTTCCTGGGCTACTTCAAATCTGGCATCAAATACAAGGTGGGTGACAACTGCCCTGAGGCTGCAAGAAATGGCATCCTGCCCAGTTCCCAGGAGAGTGAGAGTTGCCTTTTTTCCAGTTGCTTAAAACCCATTCTCAGCCAGATGTTTTCAATGAGTTGGAACTGCACAGGGTGGAGAACAGCAGATCCCAGTGGGAGAGATTTGGCTGAATTAATGATACACAAGAAAAGCCCCAGAAAGTTTTAGGAATCAAGTTTTGTTTTTCTTCGAGAGGCAGAGGAAAGAACAGTCCCAAGGCACCTGGAATGAATTTAAGAAGCAGCAAAGTTAATGGGAAACGCCTACCCAGGAGATTTGATTTCTCCCCACTTGCATAACAGTTTGACCTTGCAGTCTCTGTGCTCAGCCTGCCCTCCCAGCATGTGCAATGTTTTGGTAAAGAAGATGAGCAGAAGTGGGAGTTACTCCTCCCTGCCACCACAATAAAGTGGGATAGAAGTGAAAACATGCAATCAAGCAGTTGTGTCTGTTAGGAACCCGCAGACACAAGGAAAGTGATATCAGGTCACACGCTTGCAAAGTGCTCACACTTCCTCATGTCTGAGACTTTCCTGATCTTTCTGTTTTGTTTATTTCCCACTCACTTCTTGTTACTTTCATTCACTTAAACTTGGTTGTGCTTTTTTGGAGGGTAACTCACATGGGTCCTGCTGCCTGCATTGATAAATAATTCCCAGTATCTCTCTATCAGCAGAAAAAGTGAATCTTGAGCTTGGGATAATTTCTGGTAGCAGGACATGTTAAACCCACGGGAATGCACTTTCCTCCCAGTCCTGGTGTGAATCCTTGCTCCTGTGTTTCCCCCCAGGCTGGTGGTGTGGCTTCTGGCTTCAGGCACGTGGTTCCCAACGAGGTCACTGTGCAGAGGCTGCTGCAGGTCAAAGGCAGGAGAACAGTCCGGGCCACGGAGGTCCCTGTGAGCTGGGACAGCTTCAACACAGGGGACTGCTTCATCCTGGACCTGGGCAGTGTGAGTACCACGTCAGAGGTGGTGTGCAGAATTCCAGGGGCAGGAGATGGCTGACACTTCACATAAGGTTTTTTCCCCCACTCTGTTGAAGCCATCTCAGCACTCAGCATCCTGACACACTGGCATCATTCAGTCCCAGCCGAGCCCTGTCTCATCCAGAGAGGTATTGCCATGCTCTGACAGCCACTTTCTCCTTCCCCCAGAACATTTTCCAATGGTGTGGCTCCAAGAGCAACCGGCAGGAGCGGCTGAAGGCCACGGTGCTGGCCAAGGGCATCCGGGACAACGAGCGCAACGGCCGCGCCAAGGTCTACGTGGCAGAGGAGGGCTCTGAGAGAGAGGAGATGCTCCAGGTGACTCCCTGTGTCCCTTTGGCCGTGCTGGAGTGGGAAGGGTGGTGTGTGGGAGAAAGGCTGGGTGTCTGTTTTAAACACAGCTCAATACAGACCAGGTTCTCTGCCCTGCTGGGACATCGGAGGGGATTCGCACGATTGATCAGGAGTTCTCTCCTACTCATTCTCTTGACTGGAGCACCTGGGAAGGGAGATCCTCTGGGACTGGCTGGTAATGGTTTTTCTCTCCTTCACAGGTCCTGGGACCAAAGCCCAGTTTGCCAGAAGGGGCTTCTGATGAGACCAAGACTGACACAGCCAACAGGAAGCTGGCCAAGCTCTACAAGGTAACGAGGAGCCCTGACATAACCCTGGGGAGAATGGAGTGATCTTTGTGAGATTAGATGGAGGTGGAATAGCAGAGAGGAGCTGAGCTGCTCTGAGTCCTCCTGCCTTGCTCTGCTTCTTAACAAGTTTGATTGTTGCTTACACTGCATGTCCATGTACTTTCTGTTGTGTTTGTCTCCACTTTTGACTGTAGTGAGACAGCTGAGGCTTTCAGGAGTTTTTGAGGGGAAGGTGGAATGTGAAACAAATGTGGGGAAAGGGGAGTCTTCCTCTGTGCAGTCTGTCAGGAAACAGTGAGCCTGAGAAGCAGGACCTGCCCCTTTCTAACACCCAGACAAAGCAATGACTTGGAAGGGGCCATTTGCCATCAGCTGTGTGAGTGGAGAGGAATGTCCAGGGTTTTTTGGGAGGAATCTTCTCTAAGCAGCCCCTGGTGTCCCTGGGGTGAATATTTTGCTAAGAAGGTTTGTTATGTGGCACTTCATGCATTAGTCAGCAGAGGAACTCAGATTTTTAACACCACTTAATACAGAGAGGCTGTTCCCAGTTACCCTCTGGTGTGCAGTTGGTTTGCTTTAGAAGGAATTTCCTTTGCACTGAGGATATTTCCCATTTTGGACCAATCTTTGGTCCTATCAGATTTCTGCTTTGCTAGAAGTAGTTGAAATCTTCAGAGTAAGTGTTGTGTTTTTACCATACTCTTGCTGTGTCAGAGGTATCCTGTTTGAAAACAATAGTGCCTGCAGCAGCCAGTGCATTCAAATGCATTTCCCTTCCCCTCCCTGAGTTCTGAACTACAGCCACGGAGCAGGAGGGAGCAGAGGGAGCCTGATGTGACCTCTGTGCTGTGTCTGTGTTGTCACAGGTCTCCAATGGTGCTGGGAACATGGCAGTGTCCCTGGTGGCAGATGAGAACCCCTTCTCCCAGGCAGCCCTGAGTACTGATGACTGCTTCATCCTGGACCACGGCACAGATGGAAAGATCTTTGTTTGGAAAGGTACGAGAGAGGACCAGGGAGAAAATAATTAATATCACAAATAGAAAGGCAGTTGTTCTCTGTCAGCCATCACAAAAGGCACAAAAAAGATCGAGCAATTGTCATTTGCTGTTTGGCATCATTTATCTGGAAGGCTGGGCCTGTCTGTTTTTGCAAAAGGTGACAGTTTCTTCTCTGGGTTAAAAAAACTGACCCCTTTTCTCTCTATTTTCATTAAAGGCAAAGGTGCCAACTCTGAAGAGAAGAAGGCAGCACTGAAAACAGCCTCAGAGTTCATTGACAAGATGGGTTATCCCAAACACACCCAGGTAAGGAGCTGTGGCAGCCCCAAGCACTGGGGTCACCCTTCTGCCACAGGGGCCAGGACTGCAGATGGCTCAGCTGATGTGTCCCTGTTGGTCTCTAAAGCAGCTCCTGTTGTGGGAGATCTGCTCTGCTTTGGGAGATTCCACAGTGCTGCTCCTGGGCTAAACCAGCACCTAGCCCAGCACAGCTGAGAGTTCAAGTTTTGTACTCTTTTACCTTTTCATGACCTCTCCAAAGAGTGAAAAAGAGAAGGAATAGATAGAGCTGCTGTTCTTGGGGAGATATCCTAAAGGCTCATTCCTTTTAGGTCCAAGTCCTTCCTGAGAGTGGTGAGACACCTTTGTTCAAGCAATTCTTCAAGAACTGGCGGGACAGGGACCAGACAGAGGGGCTGGGGCAGCCTCACATTTCTGGCCACGTGGCCAAGATCGAGCAGGTCCCCTTCGATGCAGCCACCCTGCACAGCTCCAAGGCCATGGCTGCCCAGCACGGCATGGAGGATGATGGCTCTGGCAAGAAACAGGTCAGTGGTGCCACAACCCCTCTGGGAAGGGCTCCAAACTTTTCTTTGCTACTTGATGGCCTTGCTGCAAGAGCAGTGAGACCAGTGGAGGTTGGGGAGTCATCAACTCTGAGGTCTCGTAAGTGCTGGGGGAATTTCTGACACCAGAATTAGCAGCAGGGTCTTGAAAGCCCTGCAGATCTGACTCCACGATATCCCAGCACTGTGGACACAGATTCATTCCTCCTCCTCCTGGTTATTCTCCCTGTTGCCATCATATGTGAGCAGCAGGGTTCACATCTGGGAGCATAGAAGCAGGGTTGGAGTCGGGCTCGAGTCCTCTGCGGGCTGTTCAGGAGCCCGCAGAGGTCCCTGCCGAGTGCTGGCTGTTTAAAAACGCCCCGAAAAGCCTCAAAGCTCCGTGCGGGACCAGCCGCTGGAGCGGCCGGGAATTGTCCGGCCAGGCCCCGGCAGAGGGCGCGGCAGCACCGCCAGCTCCGGGATGCGGAATTTGGGGATAACGCGCGCCGGGAACGGGCTCGTCCTGCAGCGCCTCTGCTCCTCTCCCGGCAGATCTGGAGAGTAGAAGGCTCCGAGAAGGTGCCGGTGGACCCCGCCACGTACGGGCAGTTCTACGGCGGGGACAGCTACATCATCCTGTACGATTATCAGCACGATGGGAAGCGGGGCCAGATCATCTACACCTGGTAAGGGGCTTATCCTGGGGCAAGTCAGGGAATGCTGGGGCTGCGTGGGGCTGTGAGCCCACCCAGAAAATAGATCGCTGCTGGTTCCCACTTTCTTGGGGGAAATCTTGAGGGATAAAATTTCAGCCTGGATAACTTTCCCTTGCCAGAAAACAATACCAGAGGTCTGGAATGTTTCATTTGAAGTGGAACAATGGAGGGAATTACTGACTCCCTTCTTTGGATCAAGCTCTACTTATCTAGGAAAGTGCTGCTTATCTAGGAAAGGTTCTTATCTCCCCCTGTACTCGCTGTGCTACAATAGAGGATAAGGAATTTCTCCTTTGTGTTGAATGAAGTACTGCACAGATTTGGTAACACAGGATTTCCTTACCTCCTCTTGATCTCTGTAAGGTGTGTGTGTGGGGGGAAAGGCTGAGAATAAAGCTGGGATTTGGCCTTGTTCTCCAGGCAGGGTGCTGACTCCACACAGGATGAGATTGCAACCTCTGCTTTCCTCACAGTGCAGCTGGATGAGGAGCTGGGAGGCAGCCCTGTGCAGGTAAAGAGGCAAACACAACCCAGAAACCAGCCCCAACACTGGGGGAATAAAGAATATATATATATATATTAAACACCTGGCCCAGCTGGGTGCTCTGAGAATATTCCAGCTCAACAGAAGGTTGGAAAAGCCATTTCTGGTTTGTCCTGTGCTACTCAAAACTGACAGCAAGTTTCTTTTGCTCCAGAAACGAGTAGTGCAAGGGAAAGAGCCCCCTCACCTGATGAGCATGTTTGGTGGGAAGCCCTTGGTTGTGTACAAGGGTGGAACCTCGAGGGAAGGAGGCCAGACAGCCCCTGCAGCAACGCGGCTGTTCCAGGTGCGCTCCAGCACCTCCGGAGCCACCAGAGCAGTGGAGGTACGTGCAGGGAGAGCCTTGGTGTTGTGTGTACAGCCCGTGATGGAAACATGAGCCACTTGAAGAGTGCAATTCCCTCTAAGGAAGTGGAACTTTGGCCAGGATATGGGTTCAGAGCTCCACTGCTCCGAGAGAAATCGCACACAAGCCCCTTTGTGCAACAACAAAGGAGAGTAAATCCTAGAGGAGAAGTCAGTGGTTTATGGCTGCAGGAACTTCCCAAGTTTCCTGCTTTGAGAGGCCTGTCCTTGTTGACACGGAGGAGTTGGTGTTAATGATTGATCAGTGTTGGCAGCAGGAACTGCTCTGCCATGGGCTCCTCAGTGTGCTCCTAAATCTCCTGCTATAACCACCAAGACTGGCACAGCGACAGCCAGGCATTCCTGCTATAGGTCACGTGTACCTGTAATCACAAGCTGAAATAGTTATTTACTCTTCCCATGTAGAAAATCTAACTCATCACTGGCATACAGGGAATATACAACACATCTGACAGCCTTACTGCTCACATGGAACATCTTGTTTGCAGTTTATTCAACTGTAGGTTCTGGTTTGATTTTGAAGCAACAGGCTCTGTGTAGAGGTTGGTTACATCTGACACCTGCAGTGTTCCATCTTTTCAGCTGGATCCTACTGCCAGCCAGCTGAACTCCAACGATGCCTTTGTCCTGAAAACTCCCTCTGCTGCCTACCTGTGGGTTGGCCAAGGTGCCAGCAACGCTGAGAAATCGGGAGCCCAGGAGCTGCTGAAGATTCTGGGAGCTCGCCCAGTGCAGGTTGCTGAGGGCAAAGAGCCAGGTGAGGGGGTAATGGTGGGGTCTGGGATCATTGCTGTAGCTGCACATCCCCAGCAATTATTTCATGGATATTTTGCCTCTCAGAACAAGGAGATGTGGACATGGACAAGAGGGGCTTCTCCGGGGTATTTTCATTGTTTAACAGCGCTCTCATGTCTGTAGGCCATTGGGACTGTCTGAGCCAGGAGAATGCTTTGCATCCTGCCCAAACCATGACCCCTGGGTGGGTTCCATGGGCAGGAGAAGCACCAGTCTCTGTTGCTGTTTTGCAGACAGTTTCTGGGCAGCGCTGGGTGGCAAAGCTCCGTACCGCACCTCGCCCCGCCTCAAGGACAAGAAGATGGACACGCACCCCCCGCGCCTCTTCGCCTGCTCCAACAAGAGCGGCCGCTTCACCGTGAGTGCCTGGGGGGCTCCTTCCACACCCACCTGGGACAGGCTCACCCAGCTGCTCTGTGCCCCCACCAGGGTTACACCTGGTGTGGTTTGTCCTGTACAGGTAAAGTGATGCTTGAATCCCGTGCTCATCTTAACCCTCTGTTTTCCAGATTGAAGAAGTTCCTGGAGATCTGACTCAGGATGACCTCGCCACAGATGATGTGATGCTCCTGGACACTTGGGATCAGGTATGTCACAAGGGGAGCAAAGGATAGGCACAGATTGGCTCTAGGCCAAGAACTGAACCACAATAGCCGGAAGTGCTGTTGTTCTACAGATTCAGCACGAATCAGCCACAAGGCAACTCAGAGATGAGTTTTGATGTTTTATGGAAAAATGTTCAAACATCTGCTACCTTCCCCTGATGTTAAGCTAGTGTAGAATTTCTTCAAGGAGCTACAACTCATGTAGATAAAATGCAGGCAAAAAACTTCTCATTGATCAATAGCTTTGGTCATGTTGGTCAACAACCCAGGCACACCAACACAAGGGTTTTTGGTTTGTGTCACACTCTGTTCACTGGGGCATCATCTAAATTATCCCTCCATAAAGAGATTGATTGTTCCTGAAGTAATTAATATGCATATTTTTATCTTTAGGTCTTTGTATGGATTGGGAAGGATGCCCAAGAAGAAGAGAAGACCGAGGCACTGAAATCGGGTAATGTCACATTTTTCTCTCTGAACTATCCCTTCCTCATTTTCCCACTGTCTGATCACGAGACAGGCAATTTATATTCTAACAGACACAGATAAAACCATGGGGTACAAACTTCCAGTGGGTATTTTTGTTGAAATGGCCGATGTGAAGCTGCCTCTGTGGCAGCCATTCAGCCCAGCTGAGCTGCTGCTGTGCAGGGCTGGTGCTCAGTGGATTCCCCCGTGTCCCCAGCCAAGCGCTACATTGACACAGACCCCTCCACGCGGGACAAGAGGACCCCAGTGACCATTGTCAAACAGGGCTTCGAGCCCCCCACCTTCTCTGGCTGGTTCCTGGGCTGGGAGGACGACTACTGGGCAGTGGATCCCCTGCAGAGAGCAATGGCAGATGTGGATGTGTGAGCAGTGTTGGAAACAGAGCAAGTTCAGTGCCTTCAGGAGCTCCTTCCTCCAGCAGGATGTATGTTAACGAGGGAATGATGTTAATAGCCAATTAGCTGTGCAATAATTTCCGAAAACAATCACGACCAGTCATTGACCCTACTCCTTGCTTTGATTATATTTAATACAATAAAGCTTGTATGAAATACGGGAAGGACAGAAATGGTGGGGTTTGTTACGAAGAAGAAAACATCAAACAGCGCTGTAGATCCCGTGTTTGAACACACCTTAGAAACTAAAACCTTCTTTGTGCCATCTTTTGCACATGGACTTTTTACTAAACAGTTACAGAAATTATGTTGAGGAGTTTGGGACTGCTTTGCTTCCCCCTCTCCAGAATTACATGCATTTGAGACCCTGATAAACAGTATTTTACTCTTTCAGAAGGCACTCATTAGTAAACAGCATGTTTTTTATTCAGGATGAGAGCAAAAAGCATCTTGTGGTGTCAACAAGAATTCACAGGGGTGGCACCTGCAGCAGCAGCAGGGGAGTTACAGAGTGACTCATCTTCCCTAAGGATTGATCTGGAGCTGTGCAGTTGCTCTGTTTCCCACTCCAAGTGCCTGAGCACAGCAATGCTAATTATTCCAGCTTTGTCAACTGATTCTCCTCCTCCCAGCCACAAGTTAAGCTCAGCTTACATAAGCTGCCACCCTGACAAACAGAGTGTATTGCTTTGGTGATGCAGAGGAAAACCTGCCCTGCAGACAGGCAGAAAAGCAACAGCACTTGGGCATCTCCTGGCAGTGACAAAGGCACAGCGTGTTGAGGCACAGGTACCCAGGCCTAAAACACCTGTTAAACACAGAGCTGATTGGAGAGAACAGGCATAAAAACAACTTATGGAGCTTATCCTGGCCAGTGGGAGAAGGGCACTTATGCCATTGGCCTTGGCTTTTCAGTTTCATTGCCACCTCCCAACATTTAAAGATGCCAGACTCAGAGCTGGTGGCAGCCTGAAGAGCTCCCTCCATGCAGACTCCAATTCTTCTCATTTTAGTCTGTAATTACATCTGCTACAGAGGCACAGAACAGGACGTTTAACAGCTTGGATTATGTGAGCTGAGGCTCAGCTGCTTTGGGGATGAAGTGTAAGCCCTTATTGACACAACAACCCCTCCAGGTCTGCACAGAGCAGCAGCAACAGGTAAAGCACCAGTGCAGCATCTTCTGGTAAACACCACCCCTCTAATTACAGATATCTCCTTTTCCTAGAGAAATAAGGCTTTAGAGCTGGATAAAATGCAGTACTTTGGTTTTTAAAAAGTATTTTCAGGAGAAAAAGATACAGGCAGAGCTTTTTCAGTACTTTAAAGCAGCGTAACTCTATGCAGACACAGCCCCATAACAAAGGCAGCCCATCAGTGACCACAAGCATGTTGTATCCATAACTACGGCACGTTTGTGCCATTCCTGGGTGGCAGAACAGACAGAAATTCCTCTAACAACTGTTTCTCATCAATGGGGACTGGTTTAGAGAGCACGAGCCTGATTTTCAGGAGTCCCCAGGACACTATTCCACTTCCCCTGCAGGGCTACAGACCCATTTTGTAGAAGGAATAATTCCAGATGTTGGATCACTGTACCACAACTGGGTTTTCTATTCTGATTGAAGAGGAGGTTTTGGATTAGAAGTGTCCAATCGAGGGCAGTGTGGATAAAGCTTATTTAAGATCACAACCTGCTTGTACTCCTCCTGAGAGGTTTTCAACTTCAAATATTGCAATTGTCCACGTTCACAAACATTACACATAAGTTCTATAACACACTCACTAAAAACAGAAAGGTTCCTCAGCAAACCCACTTTGCTAACACTGCCACAAGCTACACTACACGGGGAATTCAGTGCTGCAAACATGGGCTGACCCCAGCTCGCCCCTCCCTCCCTCCCTACTCCTTCCCACCCATAAGGCCCTGCAGGACGTTTATGGGCAGGGGGAAGACGATGGTGGAGTTCTTCTCAGCAGCAATGGTGGTCAGGGTCTGCAGGTAACGGAGCTGCAGAGCAGCAGGAGATTCTGTGATCACCATGGAGGCCTCCTTGAGTGCCCTGGACGCGTTCATCTCCCCCTCAGCCGCGATCACCTGCGGAGAAAACCGGGAAACTGAGCTCATCCTGCTCAGGAGGAACAGGGAATCCACTGCAGGAATTCCCTGCCAAGGGACCT
>JAHLSL010000016.1:8341923-8388861 GCA_025920805.1 Petroica traversi
GTTAATTTGGATAAGAGTTCCCAGGTTGAATTCTATATTAGTGTAAGGGATGGCGCAGGGACCGCGGCTAAGGGCGGCCCCGGGCAGCAGGCAGGCCAGGGAAGGCAGGAGGGGAAGGCACGGAGTGAAAGACCGGCCCGGCGGGCAGCCGTCGCCTGAGGTGAGTGAGCCCCGGGCATCCCCTCCTGAGGGGAGCAGCGAGGGAAGTTTCAGCTGGCCCGGCCTCGTGAGTGGTTTAATGTGAGGATGGAACAACTGTTCAGTGAGGTTTTATTGCTTTTCTTGCCCACGGTCTCTTCCCCTCACGTGGAGTGTTTAGATCTTTAATCCCTTCTGGAAGAGGCCACAGTAATGATTTCTGCTGCTTTCCTGCAAGGTCCGTCCATAGAGACAAAGTCTGTGCAGAAGCACATCGTACACACACAGGTATTGCTTACCAGATTGTAAAGATTGTTAATTTGGATAAGAGTTCCCAGGTTGAATTCTATATTAGTGTGAGTTATGAGGACTATAAATGATTCCTGGCTATTGTTTAACCTTTATTTCTCTTTGGGTTGTTGGTCATTAGCAGGCACGTGAAAACGCACATTGTTACATTGCACTGTGTACTGAAAGAGTGTAATTTCTTCTTCTTCATAAAACACATTGCAGCCTATGAACAAAAATGGTATTAGACGACTAAAATAGATTTATTTTCAGTGTTGATGTTATTCTGTGTTAAATTCTTCCTTGGAAGAGCCTGAATGGACAACCTGAATCTTGCTGTCCATTGCGTACAGAGGAGCAAAGATTTTGGTCTGGCAGCACGATTGTTTGAGGCATGAGGGAAGAGTGGAGGTAAATGTTAAACCTAGTCCTGGTTCCTGATGTGTCCAAGTGACAAGAACAGCACTGGGGAACAACCAACACTTTCTCCAGTGCATGTAAGACACCTCATGAACACTCTTCCCATTGCTGCTGTGAGCTCCTCCTGCCACTCTTGTGCCAGTTGATTTCAGACTGATCCAGATGAGCAGTACATGCAACTAACGACTAAATCTGTCTCCAGATCCCCGAGTGACCTTTAAAAGTTCCTTCTGTCCATTATCTTTACTCACATTTGCTATTAATACATTTATGAGTGCTGACACCTGCTGTTCTCATATTAGTAAATCCTCAACCCTTTTGTCCTATGGTCTACAATTCCCTGAGTTTACCTATGCTCTGTTATAACACACAGGGCTAATCTTTTACATAGGTGAAAGAAAGGGAGAACCTTTGAGCTGTCCAGATGAAAACTGATAAATTATCATTCTATGCTCACGTTGTCACCTGCACACAGCTCTCAAATGCCACAAAGAAACTTACAATGCAATGTGATATTTGACCATGGGTAGCAAATGTCACAGTGCCGAAACTGAATGAGAATCCGTGAGATTCCATTGGCTGGCTGACCTTAGGACCTTCTGGCAAATAGGCTGGTTTGGAGTGTATCAGTGTTGATAAGGAAGGAAGGATGTGCTGGAAATGGGAGGGACAGGCTCTTTGGAAAGGGTAGATAAGTTGTGAACAACCCCCGTCATCCACAGCAAATTTGGCACTAGAAAAATCTGAGCTGGTGCCAATACTAAGATAATGATTCTGTGATTCTATAGGTGCTTTGAAGATTTATACAAGTAGCTCTTTAAAAAATGTACAGAAAGTATTTACATTATTTCAGCAAGGAAAAGGAAGCACCAATTCATTTCCCCTCTCTACAGTAAAAAATAAGCAATTAAGACCTTTCTCCTCCATGGGCTGGGAACCCTGCCTCAGCAATATCTCAGCAGCTCGCTGTGTACTGATGTACAAATTGATGCTGGCCTTTTGCTTAAAGAAGAGGAAGCTCCTCTCTAATTTTAGATGGGCCTGCATTCCATTAATTTTATTCTTTGGCTGTTTGCCAGGGAAGTTGGGCAAGCCCCTGGGTGGGGTGGGCAAGGGAACCGTGTCCTGTGGGGCATTGCTGCCATCTGCTGCCATCGGGGTGCTCTTCCACAGGGCATTTATGGGTACTTCCCCAGCGGGAGAGCTTCCCTTCCCCTTCCTGTTCTCTTTCCCCTTCCCCTCTCCTCCTTCTTTGCTAAATAATATCGGAATATCTTCTAATTTTTGGTTCAATAGCTAAAGGAAATAGAGAACTTGATTTTTGTCTGCCTAGAAAAAACAGTGGACTTGCAAATTGATTTATTGGTCTCTAGGTCTTATGAAGAGGAAAGTTTCATTGGATTTGCCTTTATTATTTCCATAAGTCAATGTCATTTCAAACGTGGGAATTCCTGGCAGCAGGAACCTCTGGGTACTGCTCTGTAGTGGAGCCTTTCCTTGAATTCCAGTGTGTGTCTGGTGGGCAGTTAATTGGAAGGAAGATTTGTTTGAGGTGCATCAGCAGGTACAGAAGGCAGTGCTCCACACTCGGGATATTTATTCACCAGATGTGCTTTAGCACAGATTTTTGTGTAGTGTACCAAGCTGCCGTTAGATGTCAGCAGGATATTGAGCACAGCCTCTGCTCGCAGCCCTGACTGAAGCTTGTGTTGAGTGCACTGGTTTCTGTCACCTCCGTGGTTTTTTAAAACACAGTAAATTGTAGTCCCCAATGATTACAGAAAAACAGTAGAGGCTATTCCTGAAACTGTCGTTGATTCTTACCCTACAAGGTAGCTGGATGTGGAATGTTCAGCTTCAGAATTATGTTTGGAGCTGGTTTACTACAGTAAATTTCATGTGAAACCTCAGTTGCAGTCATGCTCTTCTAAACACATGAAGTGCTGTGTGCTGTGAGCTTCCCACAGGGTTTGGCATGGCAGTTTGGTAGTGAGGTGCCTTATTTTACTGTGCTTTTCCCACTTTTCAGTACATTTTAAGCAACTCTTAACTGTTTTCCATTGCTGTGTGCCATTCTGAGTTTCGAAAGGTGCATTTAAGTATGTCAGGACATCTGCTGGCTTCTTGCTGTATATGTGTTTAAATATTTCATTGAATTTTTCATTCTCTGGAGAACTTCTTCACTTACCCTTATACATTTGCAGTAGGTCTGTCTCCACATATTTTGCTTTAATCTTAAAAGCACTGCTTTGAATCAGTTTCCCCTAAAACATCTACAAGTAATCAAACCCAGAATGTAAGTTCCACAAACATTTCCCACGCTATAAAAGCCTGCATTTCATTTAGTTGCCTATTTTTATATCATGGGTCTATTTGTTTTCAGTAGAAGTAGAGTATGTATATGTTGGATAATAATCCCAAAATAGCAATGTCCTAAAATCAGGTTTCATTAAACAGAGTAATTTCTCCCACATTAAAACATTCATAGTTTTAAAATAGCTTTGAGTCTGGGAGGTTCATTATTTTTATGTTGTTTACACTTAGAGAAGACATATGAAAGACCATTCAGAGCAAAGCTTGTCCTGAGGGAATCCCGAGTTTTGGGGCTGCTGGGCTTGTCTTTAACAGGAGAAACCAAGAAGAGAAGGTGATGTAGCAGTTGTAAATTCCCAAATTTCCCAGAGTTTCCAGTCAGTTTCTGGAAGGTGAAACCTTCCTCTATTTCCTATGCTGGTCGTGTGCACAGAGGCTTTACTTGTCATTTCTGGGCTTACCCAGGATCTGTCTGGGCAGCCAGGGCTCTTTTTGATTTTTCAATATAATGATTTCTTTACTTCTGAAGGTTTGGCAAAGAGAAAATCTGCGTCTGACAAAACAGAAAAAGCCTGAGGTAACACACACAAACCAAGCAAATGTGCTAGAACAAGTCAAAGTCATCAAGGTGCCTGAAAGCAGCAGTGCAATGTCACTTTGCTACTGCAGAGACCCAGGCTCAAAGGAATCCTGCTGCATATGTCACTGAAATTACAAGTTTGTCTCACACTTACACAGCCTGGGGGGCTTAGCACTTGTAACTGCTCCATCCCTGGAATTAAGGAGCAGAGCTGCATTCCAGAACACTGGCATGCTTGAAAGATTTACATGCAGAATAAGAGATTATGTTACTGAAAAAAAACCCCACCAAAAAAAAAGATACTGAAGGGCTGCACATTTCACTCTGTGTATTTAATAGTTCTGTGTTTTAAACCAGAATAACTGTGTGAGACACTGAAAGCAGTTCTGGACAAACAATACAGCCTAAATCTGATGATAAAAGTAACAAAGCTCTGGAGACTTTGTAACAAAAATGTATTTCATTGCAAATACATTTCTGGCAGTAGTGATTAAACTGTATTGGATGCAGAAAAAGAACGAAAAGAAATGGTAAGAAAATGAAGACAGACATTTGTATTCACTTCTGCTGACAACAAAATTGGCTGTGCCCTGGGGGTCAGTGGCAGTAGACTCTGGTGAGTCATATGTCTGTGTCAGAATATTCCTGAAACGTCCTGTGTTCATCCTTTGCATGACATTATTTTTTCCACAGTCAGGGTTCCTATGAGGCTCAGATTTCTATAACAAACTTTGACAGGAGATTTTAAGTGCAAATGGGAGTTGACTGGCACTCAGAGGTTTTACTGGATGACCAAACCCCACAATTTTCCCTGTTGCTCCCTGTCTGTGGCAGCTGTTGTTCTTCCCCTGCCTTTTTATACAATCATAAAATCATTTAGGTTGGAAAAGACCTCCAAGATCATCAAGTCCAACTGTTACATGAAATGAAAGAGCTAATTGGTCTTTTTGAAAGTCTAGCATTAACTAAAGCTGGAAGTTTAAGAACAGGTTTGATAGAGAAACCAAGAGCCCCATGATGTGTTTCTATGGAAACTCCAGTTTAAGGTTTTATCTGATGGATTCTAAAAAGGGTACAATCTGCCTCCTTTTTGTGATTGGGTAGACAGAGGAGAAATACAGCAGAATCACTATTGCAAAGTGATCTTTGGAAAGATAGTTAATGAAGTGCTTCAGGATGAAAACTGCGGTGCAAATGAAAGGTGACATTTCTGTCTTAATCACTACTTTTAATGAGGAGATTTTTAGCACAGATTGCTGGAGAGAAGCTGCAGCTCAAAGTATTGGTGTAAGTTTCCATTCAGCTGCTGTTTAGAAATATTTAATTGTTTTTACTGAGTATCTAGCATTAACTTCTTGCTTGGAGTTGGTCATAGGATGTGAGCATTTCCTGTGCACATCTCTGGGCATTTCAAGTCCTGACTTGTCACATTTCTGACTTCCTGCTGGTAAATGTCCACCCTGCCCTGCTGGCCTCATCCCTCCAGTCCCAGATTCCCCTCAGCTCTGCCAGTGGCCTCTTGGTTTCTCTGGTTGTTGTGGAATTCCGGAATGGTTTGGGTTGGAAGGGAACTTAAAGCCCATCAGTGGACTTCAGGACCAGGTGCCTCCAAGCCCCACCCAGCCTGGCCTTGGACACTTCCAGGAATCCAGGGGCAGCCTGTGCCAGGCCCTCCCCACCTCCCAGGGGAGGATTTCTTCCCAGTGTCCCATCCAGCCCTGCCCTCTGTCCATGGGAATCTGTTCCCCCTTGTCCTGTCCCTCGTGGTGCTGCAGCCCCTTTGCACAAACCCTGTGCTAACGAGGCCAAGGCTGTACAATTATTTATGGTATCACAAGTGGAACGTGCTGGTCAGAGATGAAAGCTGTGATTCACTGAGCCCTTGTGCTATTTCTGTCCATGCTTTTCTTCGCTTGGTTTCACTTTCTTCATCAACACACATCAGTTCACAGCCTTAGAATTCATTATGCACCAGCTATTCATCCTCACTTTCCACCAGATCTCTCTGCAGTTCACGGCAGAGACGGATTCTCACTTAATCAAGCTGGAGTTCAGAAGTCAGTGGCACCTCGTGCTGGCTGTGGTTAATTCCCTCACAGTTCCATGGCCCTTACAAATGGCTTCATTAGCAACATAGCATATGCTCGTGTTTAGAATTGGTTGAGATTGGGACATCTTCATCTTTGTCTTCTAATACTGACTTTCAGAGCAAATGAAATAACAAATGTATTTTTACTTGTGCTCTAATGAGTTCAGGAACTACTTAGACTCTTTTACACCAAGTATAGATTCAGTCCTGAATTGATGCTTTAAATCGAAGAGTGATACGGAAAACAGCAGAAATTTGTTTCCAGTTTAAAGAATTTTCTTTCTTCCACTTCCTCAGAAAACTCAGAGCTACCTGCAGTGTCTTTCCTCTTGATTTGACTCTTCATCTTTTGTTGAACTATTTCCCATGTTTGCTGCTACTTTCCTTTGGGGAAATACTGCACAAGTAAAATGTGGAATATAATGTAAAGAGCACTGTTTCCAATGGCAGCTACCAGGCAACCCTAAAGTTCAGGATTTTTCATTCTGACACAAGTGCTTGATACTGGAAATGAAATATTTCTTCTTTGGCTCATTTGATTTGTTCCTTTAAATAGATTGAGTGGAGTACACCAGGTGTTTGGAGCTCCAGCACAAAATAAAAGGAGAAATTAATAAGGGTTTAGATAATTTAAAAGATAGTGAGAGTGGTTTAATGGGAGAAAAATTTACTGTCTCCATTGTACAAAACCAAACAGAAACAGGCTGGTGCCAGCAGCTGAACAATGTAAAATAATGACTGGCTCTGGCTCTGTGAGGCTGTTCAAACCAAATGACTGAAATTATCCCAATGACGTGTTCCCAGTTCAAGAGATAAAAATGAATTCATGAGTATTGTGCATTTCTAGCCTTCGTAATTCCACTCTCCTTTCACTTCTGGCTGCATTCTCCTCAGAATTTGGGATAGCAGTGCAGGGATCTGGAAAGGTAAATTGCTGGGAGAGAGTTTGAAAAGGAGTAATTATTACCATGCCAAGTTAGAAGGGGTTTTTTCCTTCCTTGATTTATAGCGTGGTTGCACAGCCCAGCAGTTGCTGCTCGGAGTGAAATCTCCAGCCCCAGAGAGGTCAGCTTTGTTCTACCCTTTTTGCAGGTGGTTGGAGAGGAATTCACATGGATTTCAGACACATTCTACACATTACTGACACGACTGTACTAAACAGAATCACTGATCCTAACTGATCCATCTGAGCTTCACTCTGAGCAGCTCAGACCCCTGTCTTGTGACAAAAGGACACTTCTCTAGCATCCAAATCTTCTGTGTTTACCTCCTTGTGTTTTAGAGTTATATGCACACTATCAATATGATTCACTACGAGTCCTGACTGAGCTGGAGTTGCTACAGGAATTCCAAATTCATCATGTACAATATTCTACTGGAGAACAGGAGAGTTACAACAAACTGTCCCCTAGGGCCAGCAGTAACATTATTTGAAAAGAAAACAGAAATGATTACACCATTATGGCCTCTGACTCTCTCACTTGGTTGACAAGATCTGGTTGTTTAGAAGGTTAGATAAATGTGATGGCTGTGTTTGAACTACAAGGTATGATGATAAACTTTTCAAGAGGATATTGCTATATTTAGTAAATCTCTCTAATAAAGCACTGCTTGTAGAAGCTTTTACTCAAGCTTTCTTTAGAGCTGTCAAGACACTCTTTAGTCAGTGACTTTTATTGCTTGTCTCTATGCAGTGTTTGTTGAGCAGCTGATTATCTGATCACAGAACAGTTTCTGGTGTGCTTTGTGAAAGAAATATTTTATTTTTATTTCTATTGCTTCAGCAGGACAATTTCATATCGGGTGCATCTGTTCTTATTAGTCATAGCTGAAGTAGCTCGAGGGAGCCCCACAAAGCTATAGAGATTTTTTTTAAACTTTTGAGACAGATATATTGCTTTATGACTCCCACTGCGCTGATTTTTGCTATTTTCTGAAACTTATTTAGTAGAAAGCCTTTTTTAGGATTATTACTGTTAATTATTTTCCTTAAAGTAATAAGATGCTATTTTCATTTACAACATGAAAGAAGTTTGGTGTATACATAAAACATCGCAATCTGACTCCAGTGCTATTTTGGTATCTAATTTGTTTCAGGGTTTTTTTTTTTGGTTGAACTAGATGAATTGGAAGTAATTATTTTGTGTATATATGCAGTGTGGATGTTCCTGAAAAGTGTGTGGTTTTTTGTGTATAATCTCTTTCCTTGCATTTAAGTCAAATCAGTTTCCAAACGTTGGCAAGGGCCTGTTTTAGGAAAAAAATCTCTAAGGGACACCACAAGCCAGGAGGGAATTGTGCTGTAATTTCAATAACTGCAAGAGTTTACTGGCAGTCAATATAGAGGTACAGGTAAAACATTCCAAATGGGAGCATAAAACAATCCCTGACATCCTCTGCTCCATGGGATCCTGTGACATCTCTTTGCCTTTGCCTTGTCTGGGTTCTGCTCATGAAGAGTTTCCTTGGGCTCAGTGAATTTTCCTGCTGTGGGTCAGATGTGCCCACGGTGCTGCTGGGAGTGGGGCTCAGGAATTGGATGTGGCTGAGAGGGCCAGGAGAGCCCTCAGGGCCCCTCTGTGCCTCCCATCCCTGGGATGGGGATTTCACTCCATGGATCGTCCCTCTCACTGAGCAGCTGCTGCACTGCACCCCAGTGTGGGTGGAACTGTTCCATGCAGCTCACCGAGGGCATTAAATCTGCAAAGTGCTGCTGAATCTCTGCCTGGCAGTCTGCTCTTACACCACGCTGCATTTTCACTTTAATGTGCCCATACCTCCAGGAACGGTGCAGTAATTAACAGTGTGGTGGATGTGGTGTGTGACCTCTCAGTGCTCCCTGCTCCCATCACCAGTCCATTAATTTGCTGATTCTTTGGTCCTTGCTGACACTCCAGCTGTTTGCTCTGTTCTGCTGCCATCTCCAGGGAGTGGGCAGTGGTGTGAATGTCTCTCCTCATACAGCAGCTGAAGATGCATTTCCTTCAAAGCCTGCAATCGATTTCCTAAATTACTATTTTTGCTCAATTTGTGATAGACTTGAGGTCTCGTTCCTTATTAAGTTGTTGCAGAGCTCCCTGTGACTCTGGTTAGACTGGAATCAAACGGACAATGGGGGGAACCCCACTGCTTGTCTCTCCTTTCATCCACAGCTCTGTGTCTTAATGGCTTGCAAACTTTCTCAGCTGAAGTCATGTCACATTTGGAAGGGATTTATGTTTCTATTTCTTGCTGTATGGATTTGTCCTTTGACTTTTTCATGGAGGTTTAAAATACAATGGAAGTGCCTGAACAGTCTGTCCACAGAGATGCCAGTTACACTGAAGTAATTAAAGTCATGCCAGTGTTTCCACTATAAAATGTATTTCTCCAAGTTTTATTACTCAGCTTCAGTAGTTTGTTCTTGTAAACAAGTTGTACACTCAGACAAATTATTTTGAAATGTGTTTTAAATGTCCCCTTGCAAATTTTTTGAGCTGTAACACAACTGGGGAGAGACCTGAGCACTTGGCTGAGTTTTGGCTTTCATTAATCACAGAGAAATGTATTATTTTTCCTCGTGAAATGGTGCAACTTGTACCTAATGAGCCTCACTGCTGGTGGGGACATTAGGCTTAACATTTGCTTCTGCTGTGATTTCAGGGAAACATAAAAATGAGAAACTATTACAGTTATGCACAGATTAAAAATTCTACCTAGGCCTAGGTAGCTATGGGGCATGACTGAATGTTTTTTTTTCCTCCTAATTTACAACAACAAAAAAACCTTTACAAGACTTTATGGCACTAGAGAAGTTACAAAGGCTTGAAGGAGAAAAATAATGTCAGTAGGTTAGATGTTAAAGACTATAATGCTAATGATAAATATAGCCCAATTAAACTGAGCCACAAACTTTTCCAGCAGGTTCTATCCTGCTTTAATGGCTGGGATTTACTGCCAGCAAACTCCATCTCCTTGAGACTGATATAAATAGAGACATAAAATGTCAAGCTTGACAAGTAGCATTTCATATCAGGCTCTGTCTTGCTCATTGTGTTCTCCAGTCACTGATTGTCCTTTAATACCAAATTGTAAACCCACCTTTTCAATCAGCTTCAAGCCAAATGTTCTCCATTATAGTGTAACAACCTCTGCAGTAAAAAAAGATTTTGGTTCTGCTGAGCAAAGAATTTGCCCGACCCATAATCCCCCTATCTCTAGATTTCCATGTTGATTTTAAATATTATTTGTCTTTATGGAGATTTCTTCCCATTTCTTTTGCTCTTGGCTGCAATCATAACTTTCTGTTAATGAGAAATTATTTTCTTGCTTGCAATTAAAAAGAATAGAAATAAGATCTATGTCAGTGCATAGTTTAAACCTGTCTTAAAGTTCTAATGTATTTTAAGGGTGTGTTTTCAAGAATTTGAATTTTAAAAGGAGGGGACATGGGCAGTCTGTATAAATACTGATATGTGTTTGGGATTATCAGAACTCTGTACGAGGAAACTTTCCAGTCTTTACATTATGGAAAACATGGAGAGAAATTCCATCCAAGGAATTTAATGAATTCAAATACTCATTAGAAAATCAATATTCCAATTACTGTACAAACCATGAAGAGGCAGTGATCTTCTGTTGGGTATCAGAAGTAAAAGGGAGAAACCCGTGACCAGCAGGACAAACACTCTGTTCCTCTGGGGAGTGAGGAAATGCATCAGTGAAGGGAACCCAAGGCAGGCATGATGCAATACCTGCTGTGGCTGAAAGGACAAACAGACAGTTTTAGGAGCAGGATGTAAGAGTGGAAGTGCAGAACATTTGCACTGCAGCAGGACTGGGTGGCTCAGTTGCCGGGGAAGGTTTGTCAGTGGCAATGCAGTGGAATACAAGGTCAGGGCACGATCCAGAAACTGCAGAGTAGACCAAGGTGAGGAAGCTGCAAAACCTGGGTCTGCCAGAGGAAACACTCAACATAATTACCACCCCAATTTGTATTACATAACTTCAGAGGATGAGGGCTGCATTTCATTTATGAATGGGACACAATCTGGAAGGATTTGGACATCTTCTTCTTTCAGTCACTCACTGAATATGTAAGTGTGCGCTCACAGTGCCCTGTACCCTCAGCTGAAACGACTGCTGCTTGTTAAAAATAAATTCAAGGACAAGCAGTTGACTCCAGTTAAAAATATAAGCAACAAAGGGGGACAGCTGTACTGGGATGTCGTGGCCCTGGTGGTGCCTGGCCAGGCAGAGCTGTGCCCTCCCGAGAGCGCGTCCCCAGGCTGGGCAGCAGGACAGTGAGGGGCCCATGCACAGCACGGGAGCAGCAATCACAGGCAGCAAGGAGCACCCAGGGCTCTGTGCAGCTCCCGAGGGCCCGGGTTATTCCCTCCCAGGAGGGCCCAGGGACAAACACCCCACACAGGGAACCCGGCCCTTTAAGTACCGATGGGCGGGGTTTGCAACAGCCAATAGGGAGAGGGCAATGCTGATGGATGGGTTGGGAAGCCAATGAGAAGGGGCAGGAGGAGGGGCAGGAGGAGGGGCCAAGGAGAAGGGGCCAATGGGGCGTCGAGCTGGGGAGAACATTCCAGAGAAATTTCATATAAGGGTAAAAGGGACGGGAAGGCCAAGGGGCCCGCTGGGAGAACAGAATTAAAATAAATGTACAAAAGGCCTCGGGGTGTCTTGGGGAAGAACTTTTGGTCTTTCTAAGTGTGGAGGATAACACAGCCCTACCAGTAGGCCCTTTCAGAATCCTGGTCAGCAGGCCCACTGGCCTCCACCCTGGGATAGCATTTGGATGGCCATGGCCTTGCTACCTTGTTCATGATGTTATAAAGCTTCGTTGTAAGAAATGACTCAAATATTCTTTTTATTTTTTGAGCTTATTCTTATATAGAGGCTTTGACTGGGAATATTTTCTGAGTGGTAAATTCTGTTTTGCCTTTGTATCTTCTGTCTCCATCTCTGCCATCTCATAAAATGTTCGTTATGTTGAGCCCAAAGCAACTGAGCTGAACTTTCATGGGATGATTTGAGCTCCACAACAAAGCCCAAGATCCAGGCTCTTGCCTGAGCACATAACTCTCAGCAAACAATTATAACCTCTGAGGATCTGCAGTGCTCCTCTGAGTTTGCAAAGTGCTTGAGACTTCTGGATGTAAAACGTTGTGTTTATCTGGGTTTACAAAGAAAATATTGATGCTCAGAACTACGTTGGTATATATAGAATTAGCTTGTGGTGAATGAAAACGGTGGCTTAGCAGTTCCTGGGGCTGCAGTCTGTGCTTCCTTTGGGGTACAAACAAAAGAGGCTCTCAGGATACTTTGACCCAATCCTGTGTATTTGTTTGCTTTGTTTCACCCTTAGCCTCTCTTCCTCTTGGGAATTAGGACAGTGAAGCACATTTCCATGTTTCCTAAAGTAATTTGCCTGAAATCTTCTACAGATGATGTCAGCTATGTTTGGAACGAATGAAATAGAGTAGTAGAAGTTCCTGAAATGCTTCTGAGCTTCATTTCCCTCCCTCCTGTTCAGACAGGGTCAGCTCTGAGGTCAAAGCAGGTTGCTCACGGCTCTGTCTTGTCTGGTATTGAAATCAGCCTGTTTTGGAATGGTCGGGGGACTCGGGATGGGGAAAAGTGAAGATTTAAAAGCGATTTGTTTCTCACTGTCGTGTTTCTGTTCCAGAGGGATCTTCCCGAATCTCCCACAAGAGGGAGTTTCAGACTTTGCTATGGGGACCAAAAGGCAGCACCAAAATGCAGGAGCGCTGGTGCCCAGGCTGGATTCTTCAGATAATCCCAGTTAAAAGTGCCTAAGGCACCCATATCCATTGCCCAAATCCCAGGCTGAGGCCGGCAGAGTTGTTCCCACCATTGCTGTGCTTCAGCTGTGGGGTCTTTGAGGAAGAGCTGTTTCCTGTGTGTCCATGGCAGGTATTTGGATGTTGTCACTGAATTGTACTTGATGTTCATCTGTGCAGCAAAGTGATGGCTCTTCCTGCTGTGCCACTGAGGAGCCTTTGGAATGGAGTGGGTGCCATTCTCCCATCCCAGGTTTGCTCTGTAGGCCCTTTCATGGAACTCACTGTGAGGGAGAGCGTTGGTGTGCAGTAGAGTGATGGCTCTTTCTGCTGTGCCACTGAGGAGCCTTTGGAACGGAGTGGGTGCCATTCTCCCATCCCAGGTTTGCTCTGTAGGCCCTTTCATGGAACTCACTGTGAGGGAGAGCGTTGGTGTGCAGCAAAGTGATGGCTCTTCCTGCTGTGCTGCTGAGGAGCCTTTGGAACGGAGTGGGTGCCATTCTCCCATCCCAGGTTTGCTCTGTAGGCACTTTCAGGGAGCTCACTGGGAGGGGAAAGGCCCTTGGGGAGAGCGCTGGTGTGCAGGGCTGAGGGCCCTCACCCAGCACGGGCACTGCTGACCTTTCTCTCTGGAGGCAGGTGCAGCCCCAGCTGGTCAGGGGTGTTTTCCATCCTCTGGCCAGAGAGGATCAGTCCCAAGGTGTAGCTCAGTCAGAGGGAGACACAGCAATGAATATCAGATGGGTTTGTGGCCTTGAACTGACAAGCCAAGTAAATGATGCTGATTGATACTGAAAGGCTCAGCAGCGAGGAAGCCAAGAATGGGTTTCTCTTCACCCTTCAACTGAAACTGTTCCCCACTTCTGGGTGCTTCCAGCGTGCTCTGGAAGGTCAGAAACGTAAAGGCAGACTTTGAAAGTTATTCTGAGCAATTGACTATGAAAACAGGGCTGTTATTTATTCTCCTGCTAAAATTATTTGTGCAGAGAGCGAGACAGAGCGCAGTTGTATCATGCCAGCCACCTTCACTGGTTCTCAGCTGCAAATTAAAGTAAAAAAAATGAAACTGGAGCAACTTTAGTCTAAGTGAATTTGAAAAACCTCTCCTCAGAATGAAAATAAGAAATAGAGGCAGAAGTCTGTCTCTACAGATCTTCTCTGGAGCACCAGGTCCAAAAAGGGGCCTGTATTAGTAAAAGCTAACTGCTTTTAATCTATTGTAAGGCTGCACTCTTATGAAAAACCTTCTGGCTGAATGAGACATTCACTTAGCTTAACCAGAAAATCCATTAGAGGCACAGAATAGATCTTCATTTCAGATTGGATGAAAGGAAGCTAAGGCTGAAACACCATGGATATGTGGCAGAAGCTTAAAAAAGCTAAGTTAAAGGAACCAAATTAAGGAATTCAAAGAAATAATGAAATCATTCAAATGGAAAAGGAAGGCTGTCTTGAAAATACAATATTGATGACCCATACATTGTTCTGCAGTCCCCATTTCAAATTATCAAAGTTTTGGGAACACCACCCAAATTAGTTGGGACCTGCATTAGTTCTCCTGCTTTCCTTTCCAAGGAGAAAATGCTGCCTTCTTGGACACATCTGGGGTACAGTTCTTTCTAAGGGTCTTTCTCCAGTTCCTCTCTGAAACTCCTGCACCATGAAAGGGGATTTGTGTCCTTAGACCACAAATGGGCTGCAGTTTGCTGCAAGGAGTAGCTGTGAGCTCAGGAAGGTCTCTGTAACAAACACTTCTGTTTTCATGTGGAGACAAACATAAGTACTTTCAACTTAAGTGCCCTTCCTGCTTAAACTGCTCAGTGTTGATTTAGGAGAATGGGTCTTACATATCAAATGCAAATGATACTCCTTGAGTGTCATCTCCATCCTTGAGATCAAAATCTTATTTCTCTTGAGTGAAAATGAGTGAGGTTTATTACAGGTTAATTCTCACTATTGCTTCTCCTGTGTTAGTATGGGGTTCTGCTCTGCAGGAAGGAATTGGATCCTCCTGTAAATCCATGCTCTGTGTGTTCATGCACTGGGGTTTGTGGGCATGTTGGAAGGGCACAGCCCACCTGAAACCTTCACTTCTCTTCTCTGCTTTCTTTCAACAGCACAGCATCTTTTATTTCGCTCATCTTCACTTTTTTAGAAAGGCAAATAACTTCCCATCTTTATTTGTAATACATCTATCAACAAAAATAAATGCTCTAAATACATTTTAGAAATTCTCAATTTAAAATATGTGGCTTAAGTTCCTGTGAGTTTAGAGAAAAGCCAGCACAGATTCTGTATAAATCAGTTCGTGAGATTTGTCTAAAGCATTCTGTAACTCTGCAGTCAGTGCAGCTCAACATCTTTCCTCTTTGTTAAAGAGAATGCTCAAATCCATTAGTTAATTCAAGCTGAATAAACTCTGTGGTGTGCCAAATACTATAAAAGGGAATATTGAATTGTTCCTTGGAAAGGCCCCTAGGATCTGTCATGTCCATTCAATATTTTTTTACTGAGATGCAGATATGCTCCTGTGTCTTTATGAACCATCATAATTTGAGGTTTGTTCCATATGACCAAGTAAGAATATGAGCCTGATGCTTGCTCAGCTGACAGCACTTGGTGAATCCAGTGATTGTGCTGTGAACTGTAAGGTCCTGGAGTTCAGGTTCAGTCTGCTGGTGACACAGTTCTGTGTGAGTTTGGGTTTGTGACCTCCTTCTGCAGCAGCTCAGGGGAATCCATTACCCTTGGAGTTATTCATGGCACTGCCACTCCAGCTCAGTCATGTGGCATTTCAGGATCACACAAAGCCCTTCCCAGGGAAAGGTGAACATTCAGGAAACCAGGCACGAGGATGTCACTGGGAATGCTGAAATTTCAGTGTGTGACAGCCCTGGGCAGCGGGGCAGCCCTCGGGTGGGCTGCAATACCCAACCCTTGGCATCTGCTCGGGAGGGCAGAGAGCAGTGCCCAAGCTGCTTTCTCTCACAGTTCCAGTGTGGGGAGTGCAAAAAGGGGCCAGAGAAACATCCCAGGGCTCCCATGAAGGCAGATCCTGGCAGAGGCTGTTACACCGAGGCTGTCAAAAGCAATGAAGCAGGAGCAGATTGACACATCTGTGCTAAAGGGCCTGGAGCCAAAGCAATCACGGGAGTGCAGGGAGTGTGCCTGGGACCCCGGGGTGCTGGGGCTATGGGAGGTGTATCTGGAGCCCTGGGGTGCTGGGAGGCCTCCAGAGGTGAATATTCACATTTATCTACTGACAAGGCCCTATCATGTCATCTGTTTGTAGAACAAATTCATTTGTCTTGCTGCTCCTCCTTTTGCCCATCTCCTGCTCAGCCTGAGGGAGGGCACAGGACTTTCCCTCCAGAGCAGGACAGGGAACAGCAAGCAGCAGGTCTTTAATGTAGAGGCTCTGGCACATCCCTGGGTTTAGCTGTTCCACTGGGAGGGAATAGTTGCTCTGCAGCCTATCATTGGTAAGCACAGCTGCAGGGAGACTTCACAGATATGATTCCTCCATATTTAATTTATGCTGCCTGTATTCAGATAGTGAAAGATCATCCAGGGAGACCTTTTTGCCATTGGAATAGCAATTCCTTTTCTTTCCAGCCTTCTTTGTGCTTTCGGAAACTTCATGCTATTTTCTGTGACTGTGTGCTACCTTTATATAACCCAGGTAATATTTCACAAGCGTTTCAATGGACAATGGTGCTGTCAAGGACTGTGGTGCTGCTTCTCACATTATATTGCTAAGCAACATACAATACAGCAGCATGATACCTTCTGCAGTTGGTAAGCAGTCAAGCTCCAATATTCAGTAAAATTATTCTGATCTACTTTTCCGTTATGCAAGAATCCACTCATTTTAGCACATAAAGATTTGTATAATTAGTAACAAAATCCTACAAAAGTTAGACGTTTTTGAGGTTTTTTTTAAAATTTCAAGAGTTAAATATATATATAAATATTTTTTCCTAATTACCCCCAGAGAAGATGATCTTAGCCATTTAGAGGTTGTGTGGCTTTCACTGACTTTGTCAAGACTTGCTTTTATCATAGTACCAGTTAAGTAAAATGCTTCAACTTTGAAGCAGGTTTGTTTGCTTACCTTTAAAATTACAGATGTGCAGGAATGCCTCACTCAGCATGGACCAGCTTGGGGGCAGAGAGAGGATGTCAAATCTCTATTCACATCAACCCAGATATTTCATCATATCTACCTCAAATACAGACTATAGCATTTGATAAGGTGAAATCTCAGTTCTCTCATGAATTCCAAACTTCTGTATTTAAAACCAAGTTAATGATGAATTTGAAAAGATCTGATCACTTTATAAATTCACATTTGACATTTCATAGTGGAGATCATTTTGTCAGCCAATATCATCTCTACAGAAACAGACACATTTTTTAATTTATATTGGTATTTTAAATAATTCAACAGGACCATCACTCACAATGTGAACCTCCTTTGGAGGGGTCTCTCTAAGGTATTTCAGTAGAACCTGAGAGGAGAATTGTGGCATTTGGAGATTTAATGAAGCCTTTCCTGTGAGTTGTTTCCCACTGGCTTTCAGCAGCCATTAGCACCAGTTCCACTTGCTGGCCCTGGGTAAGCAAAACTCTCACGTCGTTGCTATCAAGGACTGTTTGAACATTTTACTCTCAGCATTAGCCACTGTGATAGGGATCAAAGGAGACTTTGTATTATTCATCTTGTATCTTAAAGGCTTGGAGCACGAGGTCAAAACCAGAGTTACTGTCAGTAATGGAATCACGAACCGTGTGATACTGAGCGAGGCGGGATCGGCAGAGCCGGCCATGGGGAGCAGGAGGGATTTAGGTGCTTCCAGGAGGGACTGCCAGGAGCAGCTGGGCTGATGTGGTGGGAGGGCAGGATTTGGGACTGTGAGAAGCTGTTTCTGAAGGAAAAGCGGGATCCCGTGCTCTCCCCTGGCTGGGTGTGGGTTGCAGTGCTGCTCCTCCACAGCCAGAACGGTGCCAGGGCCTCTCCTTTCCGTGGGTGCCAGTGCCCACTGTGCTGGCACTGCCTGCGAGGGAGGCAAGGCCTGCCTCTGGGAAACTCGCTTCTTCCCCAGGCATCTTTGTTTCCCCATCCTAATTCCAAAAAGAGAGACTGAATTTTGGGGAGCTTCATGCCTCAGGAGGGGTACTTAGCTCTCCAGGGGGCTTATGGAGGAAAATACAGGCTGTAATAACAACACTGGGTAGGGGGTGAGGCAGAGCAGCTCAGTGTGTGAGAAATGGTCTTCACTGGAACAAGAGCACAGTAAACAGATTGGCTGATAATGCTGAATACCAGGCAATTTCCTTTTAAATTAGCAGATGGGAGGGAAAGGAATATAAAAGGAAGTAAGAGGAAAAAAGAAGCTAATGATGAATGTTGAACGGGAACAAAATGTTGCCAAGACATCTTGAGAGAATGAAGAATTGATGAAGAAAGGGAAATTAAATTGGTGCTTGATACGGGAGCTCAAAGAGCTTTGAAGCCCCAGCTCCGGTGTCTGAGGAGCACTTTATAGGATCCTGGGTCAGATGTGTTTTTCTAACATGCCTCTTGTGGCTGCAGAATTGCACACGGGAGGATTTTGTGCTGGTGATAAAAACATGCAGCAGAAGAGAAGCCCAAGAGGAGATCTCATAGTCTGTGCAGCCTGAAAGCATTTCTGAGCATCAGGCAAAGCCAGTTTCATCTGACACTAAAATTATTCTATCAAGTGATGGGAACTGATTATAGAAATTTGTTGTATCTCCTGTCAGAATAAGAAGGCAAACGAGGACACAGCTAAATCAGATAAAAGTAGGCTGCCAAAAAGGAGGGGGGAAAAAAGTACTTTTAATTCTTCCAACCATTCTAATAATTTCAGTTAGAACAAAGCTGAAAGATTGGAGAGTCTGGAGATGGTGATATTGCCCAGGGAGAGGTGGGCACACACGTCTCAACAGTCAACAGCAACAGCAACAGCAACTGAGTCTGAAGCAGTTGCTCACTGCAGCAAGTCAGACTTAATCCAGAAAATGGATAAGTTAATGAAAAGATAGAGAAGCTGTACACACCTTCCTGGAGTTTCTAGAGGAGATAATCTCCTCAGGAAGATCCATTATAAAGCATGTCCCACCAGGAAAGGGGTCTGGGATGAGTGGGTGAAGTAGGCAGAGACAGAATGCCTGGATGTGGAAATCCAACTGGATCAATCACCTACATATGCAGAGAGGGGAACATGTGTATTTAATTTGGGTTTGAGTAGACTAAAATGTTTTTCTTTCATTTGTTTGTATTGCCTAAAATGCTGTAAGTAAATGTTAATGCAATTTGACCTTCATCTGTGCTAAAAAGTATTTCGAGGTAAATGGAAGAAGCATCCCTCACCTGAGGGCTGATCTGTGGTGGAAGGATGAACCAAGAGGGTGGAATTCCTGAATAACTGCTCTAGATTCCCAAAATACTCAGTAGGAAAGACAAAGGATAAGCCTCACATGGACTAATTGGAGAAGTATCGTAGGAGTCAGGGAAGGAAGTGCAGGAAAGATGATTGATTAGTCAGGATTTTTTGTTCATCAGCATAATGAATAGCAGGTCTGAACTTCCCAAGGATCCAAGATGAGTGTTTATTTTCTGTATTTTCACCTTTGTTTCCTCTTCCTGTTGATTTCAGTGAAGTTTCTCATTTTCTAGCCAAGTCTGAAACAAGATTTGCTGGAAGTACTTCACACCCACACCAATATCTCAAAAATTCTATGGAAACTGGGCTAAAAGTGGTGTCTCTGTCAGGTACTTCGATCTCTTTCTGAGAGCTTGGCTCAGGCAGAGCTAATTGAGTAAGAACAGAGACTGTGTTCTCATACTTTTATTCTGCCTAAAGCAAGGGAGAATATTGAAAAAGTGAATGTGAAACCAGAAGTTACTGGACAACAAAAAGGAAGACTGACAGTAATATCCCAAAAAGAGACATTTTAAGCTTTTTTTTTTTAACCAGAAGCAGATTAGAAACCTTAAGAAAGAATAAGCCATCATTTATCTTGGGTTTCACTTTCCAAGTGACAGCAACAAATAAAAGTTAGCTCAAAACCTCTGCGTTTTGCTGTGGGAATTTCACATAACACAGGAGTCCATATGGAGTAATTTAGCCTCAAAAAGCCAGTGAAATGAAGAGGCTGCTTGATCTGAAAGGACAACAATTGGCTGAATCTCTGAACTGAAAGGGAGAGAGGAGAAGACAGGAAACAATAAATGATGGAAAAGAAAGAGCGGGCTCAGAGCAGGCAGGCTGACAGCCCTTGAGGGCTCACACCATATCTTAGTGCAGCAGCTTTGTTCATGAACCTAAACACGGTCTGGAGATTTTTCTCCCTTCTAAGTTCCATGTAGTTCTGGAGAGAACTTGCAAATGGAAAGGAATCCAGTGTTTCTGTACTGTAACTATAGATGTATGGGAATAATCTCCTGCTCTGTGGACACTGAGATTTCACAGCATCTAGATGCCAGTTTTTTCCCTCATTTACACTGAATATGATGCTGGTCATACCTGGAAGAGGGAAGAAAAGATGACATTCAAGATACCAAAGGATTTATAAATCCTTCACCAGGGTTATTTTTGCAGCAGACACTGTTAGGGATTTTGTAGTTTATTTGGATAGTATTTCTTTTAGCCTGGACCTTCACAGAAACATCAGGTGGAATTTCTGTCCCTGTTCCAAGAGTCTGCAGGTGATTTTCCCCTTGTTGCTGTGCAGTAAGATCCCTCCAGAGCTCCATTCACTATGAATTTAGCTCGGTGCAAGAAGGAAGGATGAGTCTATTTCTATGCAGTCTACACTTGTGAGATACTGACCCAAAGTTTGGATCTCCTCAGGATCCTGGTTAAGCATCCCAATGTCTGTATGAGCATTTCTCTGAACTGCGCTTTCCATGGGTACTTTTTGTCTGAGTTTTTATTAATGGTACATTGGTGTTACACCTGTGGCTGTTGTGTTTCACTTCCACAGCATGGCAGCAAAAAGAAATGCACTCCCCAGGCTGTCCATCCACTGAGGCAACACACACTGGTCCCTGGGCATCTGGAACACGAGCAAAGCTGGGCAGAGTTTTTCAAAAGAGCTGAGAAAACAGCAAATGCTTCTTGTTCCTGTTTCTAGGAGACAACTGCAGGAACATAGTGAGGAATCTGTGGAGTCAGCTCAGATGGAATCTCAGCAGACAGCTCAGTAAATTGGGCACAGAACCCTGGGTGTTGCAGACCTTTTGTTAATTCTGCCCAGGAGTCAGTTTAGTTTTATTTTCTTCCATTAAACTATCAGTAGGGTTTAACTAAAGAAGCCCAAAGACACTTTCCTTAGACTGACGTGTACAGGAGCAGGAGGTCATGTTATATTCTAATGACCCTGAAAGAATGTCCTGATGTTATTATTAATTTTTGGTGTCTTTAAAATATTGGTGACATTTGATTGTTGGCATTTTTCACAGTAGAATATTTAATGTATGCTCCTTTCATAGCAGTAGTTGTATTTTCTATAATTACTATGGAGCCTGTAACACTGAAGCATTTTGTTGTTTTCTTTTTTTTAGAAATTTTGTTTGTTAATGATTACAAGATTTACTAGTTTGTGGCAGAGATTTAAATAGAGATAAAAGGCTCAGTCTGTTCAGCAAATGGCTTCTGAAGGCAAAGGGGGCTCAGGAAGTGCTGTGTTTTGGGGACATTCAGACACAGAACTGCTCTTCCACCAGAGAACGTTCTGCTGCACCAAACTCCTAATGGTTCACAGCACAGAGAGCACTGGGGGAAGGTGTGACAGGAGCCAGTTCTTGCACTGGTGTCCTGGGGAATGTCTTTCACATCGGCTCTTTCTCCAACACTGATCTTGCAGCTTTTCACACTCCATTTAATCATCACACCTTTTTTTTTTTTTTTTTGCACATGCTTTTTCTCTGTGCTGGAGCTTTTCTGAGTTCTGGATGAAAAGTTGCCACCTCAGATGTGTGATTAGAGCATCACCTCCTTCCGAAAATTACGATAAAAGCCTGCTGGCTTAATAGCAGGAGCATTTGCACTGATAGAATCTTCATAGCTGGGGCTGCTCTTCAACTGAGGCCTCTTGAAAATCCTCATTATATTTGACTTCTCTAAATGAAATGGTTAAAACTGGGGAGAATCTCTTGGGGAGATTCTTCCCCCCAGTATGAAGTAACCAAGGCTGCATCATTTCCATTTGTGCCTGTGACATATTCAAGCTCTTTTCTAAGAGCTGTGGTTCAGCTCAAGCAGCAAAGCAGCACTACAGGGCTTTGGCATGAACTTTTGGAGTCGGATGATCCCTGCACTTGCTGTCCAGGGCAAGATAAGCTGCATCTCAATGGGAACAGCCCCAGCCATCAGCAGTGACTTTGAAAACGTGCCAGGTAAATCCAAAGAAACTGAAGCTGGTTACTGGGTATGAATTGTTATTCAGCCCTCACAAAAGAGGAGGCTTTGACAACACCCCCGGTAACCTTGGCAAAGGGTTTTGTTAAGCAGGTCTGTGCCTCGCTGCCTTTTCAACCCGCAGGCATTCATTGCTCCCTCCTACATGGGAATTTGTGTCGGGGAAGGGCCGGGTGGTGGCAGCAGCTGGGGCATCACGCTGGGCCTTTGCAGCGCTCCCGAGAGCCGCCTCCAGGCACCGCCGAGGAACCGAGCCCACTCTGCTCCGGGGAAAAGCACCCAAACTGCCCTCGCTCCTTCCTGCACCGAGCCAGCCCCGAGGCTTCTCCTGTCTCCTTGTTCAGTCACAGAGTCCTGGAGTTGCTGAGGGTGGAAAACATCTTTAAGATCAAGTCCAACTTGGGTTTCTCCCACAGTGGGACACTACAGAGGTTGATGAGTTATCTTCTGGATGAATGGAATATTATTTTGAAGAATGGAGTGTTGTTCTCACAATGTCTCCTAGCTGTACTTGTTTATACAATATTTCTACTTACTTTTTCCTATAGACCTTTAGGCACCTGGTAGAACAGCAAACAGGCTTTTTATAGACTCTGCTGACTGTGTTCTATTGCTACGATACATGAAGTGGGAAAACCTTGTCCAAACAGACCTACAAAGGAAACCCTTTCCCCTGAAATAAATCCAAGACCAGTTATATCACCACATGTATACTGCAAACTTAGACTGTATTACTTAATCTGGAAATAAACAATTACTTCATGATAAAGATTCAGTGCTGATCTGTGTGGCTGTTAAAGGAGAGATGAGGTGATTTGCCCCAAGCTTTACAGCAAACCAGAAGCAAGGGTCATCTTTCTTGTTTACAATTTCATGTTACGGTGTAAAATAAATGCCAGTGTGAGTGATGATTCCATCTGTTAGGAAAAGACATAGGAGTTAGGAAGTAGCAGCTCCCAGTTCCTCCAGCATAAAGTCTGACATGTTGAGCACGACTGGAGCCTAGGACATAAAAGGGGCTGAAGCAAACATCATGCAGCCATTAGGCAATTAGATAGAAGTTCTCTTTCTGTCTCCAAACCAGCTATTGAGGGGAATGCAGAGATGCTTTGATTAGACAGTAACAGAAGACATTTAATTTCCATTTCCATCCAACAATTTCTGAATTCCTTCCTTGAAGAGTCAGCTTTCCAAAAGTCTCCATTTTGTGTTCCACTTAACCTCATGGGTATTGCAGGGAACATGCTCGCTGGACTTCTCTTTCCACACTCATTAGTTCAGTGTGCTTGGCTCATTTCCTAGGATTTGGTCTAGCACAGCCTCTGACCATCCAGCCATTTGTCTGAAAATCATTTCCCTCTTCACTTCTGCAGTTTTCCTTTCAGTGCCTGAGCAATTAAAATCCCGAGTGATCAAAGCCCTGTTCTTCCAACTGTCCCTTGTCTTTCACAATCGTGGCATGAGCTCCTTTGCCTCACTGCATGAGCTGAGCTCAAACAAAGAAGGTATGACAATTGCTCAATTGTTAGCAATTGTGAAGAGTCTTAGCCAAAATATTGACATCATCCTGACTTACACATTAAGGATTAATTTTTACTAGGTCTGTAACTAGAGATTAGCAAATCATTTGGATGTCATTAAAATCAAATTGGTTGTCATGAAAAAAAACATTGAGGTCTAAATAACTATTGCTTTTCACTTTCCCATCTTGATATCTTGATCTTAGTTATTCTGTAGCATTCCTGGATTAATTCCAACTCTCCACAAGGAAAGATTTTACAGGTGTTTATTCTTTTCTGGCTCTAAATTGTCTCTATTATGTATATGCAGCATCTGTTTCATGGCAGAATACAAATTGTTTCTCTGTCTGTAATTTGTCTTGACTCAGATGTTCCTTGCAGAGCTTTGGGTTCCTTTACGTCGACAGCCCTGATTCTCCAGGCATTTTTAGTCCCTTGTGATCGAGGACTCAGTGAGTCACTCAGCCTGTGTTTGTGTATCCCCACATCCTGGGGTGCAGAACAGGCAGATGATACCTGCTCAGGCCTCCTCACCCCAAAACATCTCTAAATCAATTTATCCCCATTTTTGACAGGCTGGAGGGCTGCAATGTGTCAGTCAGAAGTTAAGACACCGTTTTCCATCAGCCCCTGCTCCTGGCCTGTGGAATGACCCAGAGCAGGTGGAGCCCTGCTGACAGGCTGTGCCATGTGCCTGCAGTCATCGAGTAGGTGTTTTTGTGGGGAAGGTGGAAAGAGGGAGGTTTTTTTGTTTTGTCAGCGAGTGGGAGAAGTATTGAAGTTGTAAAGAACATCGGGAGCGTAGGGTGCGAGGGGGGAGAATAGAGGGTTTGCAGCACTGTAATTTCCCCCGGGCAGGGATCTCAGAACAGTATTTAACAGGGACTATAGACTGTGCAATACTTAAAACAAATAGATGGAAATGAGTCTTTCTTCTATTAATATGGCCTAGCCCTCAGGAACAGCGCTAAAATGGGTTTGCAAGGCACAATTACCGCAGAGTCCTGTCAGGCTGCTGTTAATTCCTCCAGGCACAGCTCGGTGTTTTGCTGCCTCCAGCCAGCCGTTCATTTGTCCGCCCACAGCCCGGAGCCCCCGGCGGCAGCGGGAGCTCCAGAGCCGCTCCCCGGCTCCGGGGAGGGGGAGCAGCTGAGGCCCGAAATAGCAACCCCTGCCTCCCTCAGGGCTCTGGCACAGCCACCGCAACCCCAAAATGCACCCAGGCTGCTCTAGGTGTTCAGAGCAAGTCCTGCCTTGGATTCTGTGAAAAGCATTCTTTTGAAACAAGGTATGTTTGAATGCCTTAGCTGGAGTATTGAGGAAAGAGGTGGAATTGTGGGTTCAAGGTAAAATTGATCCTGAAAGCTAGATTTGAAGAATTATTCCAGGATTGTTGTAACAGAAATATGAGTTTTCCTTTCGGCGGCACGGCTTGGTTTAGAGTTGCACTTCGATATGTTTTTCTGTTATTTTGTGGACATGTCTTCAGAGAAACTGCAATTTTTATTCCTTGGCCAGGTGATGGAGCCTTCTTCCTCAACCCTTTTACTGTATCATTATCCCAGAAGTTGAAAGCATGTAAAGCTTTCCTTTCCTGTGACATAAGATATATTTCAATGTCACTCTTACAGAAGATTGAGGCACGAGGTGCCGTTGTGAATTACGAGAGGTCTCAGGGAGGTGGTGGCAGACCTGGGGAGCGGAGTGAAGGTGACCTGACTTGCAGCGCTGTGCTCTGGCTGTCAGCTGACAGGGCTCTGTGGAGACTCTGGTGTCATTTACCACCGAGTCCAGCCAAGCTGGGGCTCGTCCTTCAGCTCCTTTGCAGGAGCTTTTCCAACGCCAGCCCAGCACAGCCCTGGCTTGGCAGAGCAGGGAAATGCAGGACAAGGTCCCAGCCAAAGGCTGCTGCTGCAGCAAGTTCCGAGTGCCCGGCGCAGCGTCCCGGAGCTGCCCCGCAGTCAGCGCGGGCTGGGCTGCTCATTCTGCAAACAGCTCCTTCCTCTCCGAGCCAGCCCGAGGGACACGGGGGAATGGCAGAGTTTATTATAAACTGAGTGAAGGAACAGACTATTGCTGGAGGAGATCCAGGGTTATAAAAGATTGGAGCGGGGGGGGGGTGGGGGAGGAGGAGGGAACAGGACATAATTTGTGTTTGTGCGTGAGGGGGTGCAGACTGGTGCCTTCGGCGAGGCATTCCCCAAACCCTCAGGACCTCCGCCTGCTTTTGGTGGGATTTTGTGCAGTGCATCCCGTGCTGTGTCAAAGCCCACTTACTTTTTATTGTATCAATCATCCTCTTTATGCAGCACCACGACTCGGAGAACGCTCGCAGGTCCTGTTCTGAATGAGCTGCGCTCGCTGCCAGCTCAGCCTAGTTACTGCTGTAACTTAGTCTGGGGGATGGGAGGAAAAGGTTGCTGCTACTTTAAATATAATGCATTAAGAGGATGCTGGAAAAAGGCCTGCATGCTGTAATACCCAGCCATCGAGTTGGAAAAGGAGCCAGATGTAATACAAAAGAAGAAACACAGCCTCTTATGGATGCTGCACTAATTCATAAATCAGGTGAATCAGCTTAGGCAACTGCTGTGTTTTTATGCCTCTGCTGCATGGAGAACTGCATGTTGGATGCTTTTATTTGAAGTAATGGAACCAGATAATCCTTTGGACCAGGACAACTCCAATGGTAAGAAGTAGAAAACATAGAAGAGAGAGGGGGAAAAAAAGGCTAATGAGAGTGTCTGAGTTACCCATCCTGCTAAAGGCACAGGGGTAGGCATGTGTTTGTACTGTCTTCTGCATGGATAAGTGGAAATGAATGTGGGAATGTGCTTCACAAGAGCTTAGAAATCCCTCTGTTTACAGGGTCTGGAGGCAAACGTGGTAGACTGATACATTGGGATATTTATTCTACTGGAGGGAGCAGGAAGCAAGCAAAATTAACCTGTCTCCTGAGCAGTCTGTGCAGAGGGAAGAGGGACTGTGCATCCCACCTTATTCAGTTTGGGGGGCTTTTTGCCACTGAGAAAAGAATGGAACTTTGTGCCGTATGTGCTGTCAAATGTAGCATTTGGGAGCAGATTCTTTATCTGCAGAAAGCTTTCCTACAGGCAGTCGCATGAGTAATTTACTTAGGAGGATATATTTAGCCAAGGACCACATAAATTCACCCTGGAATTAAAGTCCATGGTTAAAAATGCAGCTATTCCATGGATTTATAGCATTCCACATGCTGATGTTCTGCTATCCAGTCAATTGGAAAGCACACAAAAAAGCATAAATTGAGGGGAAAAGTTGTTTGCAAGTCTTATTTCTCTGTTAGTGGAGAGAATTGGCTGCATTGAGGACAACAAAGTATTCATGTTTATGAAAACAATTTCAGATGGTGATTTTCAGAAGAAATTGATTCTCAGCTGTTTAATATGCATTCAGTATATTCTGAATACAGCTTGAAATCCACTAAATATCCCGCTTCCTACATAAATATTGTTCAGGAAGTAGTTATGGATTTCCCACAGCATATTCTCTGCTGATTACCAGAGCTCCAAGTCCGACCCAACTGCACTGTTAATATCTCAGAGACCTAAAGCTGTGTGGAAAGAATGTGGTTAAGGGAATGAAGTAACACTGAAATTATGTGAACAGTTGACCAGGCAGATATAAGTGGACACTGCTTTACTTGGGGCTCTGTGCCCTGCTGAAATGGAATTTAAAATAATCAAGGACAGATTTTAATGGTGTTTCAAGTGATGATATGTGCATGAAAATATTAAGAGGGGAGTCTCACACTTCTTATTTCTTTTTTCTATTCTATTTCATATGTAGTTATATTAATTCCCCTCTAGAAGAGCAGCATCTACCTCTCATGCCTTATACCTCCTCTTAGACCACTGAGACACAGAATTAAATCTCATTTTCTTTACAGCAGAAAGTTTTAGGATTTTCAGAGAAGTGCCTGCATAGTTTGAGCTGATATTAATAAATATATAAGAAAGTGTTCTAGGACATCCCAATATCAGAATCTGGCCTTAAGGAGCCACAGAGTGTGTTTGGGTTCTGAGGGAAATACAAGTTAACTTTATTTTCTCTAATATGTTAAATTTCTCACTAAATTTAGGATACATATTTAAAGATACATAAGTTCTCATTCTTTTCTTACAGACATCTAAAGTATATTCTGTCCCATTGGGTAGAAACTCTTTTTCCTACAAAATACTTGAATAAGTCAGCAAACACTGGGAAGGTTCCTAAGCTGGGAAATGAGAGATAAGCAAGCACTGCTGGTACCAAGGATCTGGGAGAAAACTTCACTGCTTCCCCTTCCTAACTGTATAAATCCCCATCTTCCTTTTAGGTTTGTTTTCTTTTTAATTACTTTGATTTAAACTATCTCATTGTAAACAAATGGGTCGAACCATTTATTGATCAGAAGGTCAATTCCTTCCCTGAGCTGCTGCTGGAGCTGCAGCGCTGCAGGACTGAGGGACTCAGCTGAGATTCCAGGCATTATTTTGCATGAATTCAGGAAACAGAAAGTTCTCAGAAATCAGCCAGCAGAGTGTTATTCAGGAAGATTTGCCCCTTGAGAGCAATCCCTGGTTCTGGAAGCAGCCCCTTGGACATCCAGCAGCTCTGGCCATGCTGGGAACGTTGTGTTTGTCCCAGTGGGCTGCTCATGTGACAAGGCTTAATGCCCTGGGGAGTGACTGTGACTTGGAACTCCTGTGCTTGCTGCAAAAGTGCCTTTTTACCTTCCAGAATGCCAAATCAAATCCCCTTTTCTGCCAGAATGAAGTGTGTCCTTTAATTTTTGATCTTTCTGAGAGTCCACGTGGCTCAGCCATCCACCTGAAAATTCATCCTCGCTTCCTTCTGTGTTGCTTGTTGCCAGCACAATCAAGAGATGATTAATGACAGAAAAAGCTGTTCTGAAGAATTTGTGGCAATAATACACTGGAGAGTTGGGGGTTTTTTGCCTCCTGCAGCCCTCCCATTTGCTTACTAACATGCATGTATTCAGCTTGCAGGACGTTGGTGGAATATTCAAGACTGGGAAGCTGTGTCTCATTTCTTAGCACAGGGGGGCTTTTTTCCTAATCAAATTAAGCTGCCAACTTCTCAGGAGATGCCTCATAGATTTATTATTGCTTGTGCTGGAACAGGGAATCACCACTCATTTATGTGGGGGCCTGAAATGAGATTTAAGCTCTGTTGGTTGCCTTGATGTAACAGCCCCTGGAATAAAACCATCACCTGTGGGTGCAGTGGTTACTGGATTTTTCTCTGTGATTCTCCAGGGAGCTGCAGTGCTTGGGCACAGCCTGACAAGCTGCTCTTCATTTGGAGATTGGTGCAGGGAGCTCTGTAACTTTTCTCCTTCTGTGCATGGGATAAAGGCTCAGAAAGCTACAGGTTCTTGTATGGATTTCAACAATCATTAAAGCAACCTCCACGTTATTTTCTCCTTCTCCCCCACCCATTATTTTCTTCCCATTCTCTGGAATGCAGACACGTAGAAAAAGATTATTGTCATTTTATGGTGGCTCACAGCTCTGACTTTTCAAAGTGTTCTTTTTAATGTACTGGCATGGATTTACTTGATTCTTTTCACAAAATAAAAAAAAAATCTTGGAAGAAACTTGCTGAAGAATGTGCTGATTCCGAAACCATAACCCTAAATTACCCATTTCAGAGGGATGACATATCAGAGCTCTGGATTTCTCTTTTGTACTATAGCCACTTGCTGCTCCAAGAATAAATGACAGCTCAGCAGCTTTCTGCGAGCCACTGAAGATTTATAAGATGTTTTATTTGTGTGCAAACTCTTGAGTACAAAATATCTATGAATTATGTATTCATTGTGTCTTCTAATTGCTCAGATCTCAGTTTGTACAGCTCTTGTCAACACTGGAACCACCTCTGAGTTTATTCTTTTCTGTGTCCTGACAATATTTCTTTGTGATTCGGTTGTTAATCCTTAAAGAACACAAGATTTTTATTAGACTTTTTGAACAATCTTGTAGACCAGATCCCAACCTTTAGTGGAATCATAATCCCTACACAATAGATGTGAATCACAGATGCAGATTTTGTGCCACAAAGAAATAAAATTAAAACATTGTGCTTTAATAACACAATAATTACAGCATATTTTTTTTTCAGTCTCTGACGTGCACATTGAACCAGGTGAATTACTTGGATGACAGCCAGGCTTGAACTTTGTCTGCTGTTGGTAATTTAGATTCTTCAGGCACTGTTCTAGGGCAGTAATGACATCCTGGCCTCAATGCCACCTTGACGTGCATTAAAAATCACACCTGGTAGAGAGGAAAACAGAAGCAAGGGCTGGGAACACAGAATGTTTTGTAGGTTGTGTGTGGCAGCAGAGTTGAGCGGGAAAGCTCCAGGGGAACAGGAGAGCAAGGATTCAGCAGATTACTGCATTATAGTTTGTAGATACATTGTGCAATTTCCAGGTTGGAAATTGAGTTGGGCACAACCATTGCATGCAGTGGCTTCCCCTCTGTCCCTGCTGAAATCAGTAGAAGAGGGCAGAGCCAGTCAATAAATGAGCATCCCGCTGGATTTTGGGCATTGAACAAGGGAGAACCATCCAGGTGGAATCTTGAAGGAGCACTCCTGGATGCATGGGTGAAGGTGAGGGAATCACCTGACAAACCCACCCTACACAGGGATGAACAGAACAAAGAGCTGCTTTCCCTGAGCCAATGTTCTTTATGATGTCTGATCAGGATGTTTGCCCTGAGGTTCCTCGGGGCATCCACGGGGTTATCCCAGCACTTTGAGCTTTATGGGGGTTGTGTTTGGATTTAGATGTTCTTCCTCTCTGAGCATCTCCAAGGAACCAGCACAGGGAAAAGCTGTAATTGCCAAGCATTCCTCCTGCTGGTGGAGGCTCAGGGGCCCAGCAGATGCCTTGCTCAGTGAGTCACTTGTGAAAATGATTTTGGCTGCTATGGAGCTCAGTGCAGGGATCAGAAAATACCTGCCAAAATGAGCCTTCAGAAAATGTTTGTTTTCCTAGCAGATCTAGATACACCTCTGGTTTTGTTTTACACTTTTTAACACTTCTCTAGCTGCAGCTGGAGGGTGGTGGGCAGCTGTGGCAGAGGTTATAACACGAGCCCTTGTTCTTTGTGCTGGAGCTGCTTGTGTGGGTTTGTTTGCTTAGCGTTGGGTGGGCATGGCCTGGCTGATGGAGGAAAATGATGTCTGTGGATGTGGGTCCTGCTCTGAGTCCTGGGGAGAAACCCTGATACCTGGCATTTTGGAAACAGGAAAGTGAAATGCAAGTAGAGCTCTCTTTTTTGGTCCAGAATGAAGAAAAAGAAAAAAAAAAAGAAAAAATAATACCAGTAAAAGTTAGTCCAGAGTTCACAAAATTTTATTGTCTCTCCGACTGGCCCTGTGTTTGTAGAAGTGCTGTTAGAGCCTTACTCCTGGCAGGGAGAGTATCCCTGAAGAGTTTTTCACAGTCCATGTGTCAGACAGGAATGCAAAGGATCAATTTACAGCCAGAGACAAAGATCTGAAAATGTCCAGGGGGACCTGGGGGAATGTTTCTCACCCCAAATAGTTTCAGTGATTTAAGTGATCCCACTTGCCTGACTGTAGTGTGTGTCCAGCTTTGCTGGGCTCAGCCCTGAGCAGCAGCAATAAAAACAGAGTCTGTGGCTGCAGCAGGGCTGGGGCAGGAGCACCAAACACAGCAAAACCCCCTGGCAGCCACTTCTGCTCCAGAGCTAAAGAGAATTCCAGCGTGCTGTGCAAAGCTCAGGAGTGCACTGCGATATTCAGGGAGAACCCGGGTGCTGTGCAAGTTTCCATGAGTAACTTGCTTTGTTTAGCACATCGTCCTTTATTATTGGGTTGCAGCTGTCAGAGAAAAACAGGCATTGAGCTGAGGAGTTGTATTTAGAAATGCCCTCTGGATGGGGTGGTCTGGAAGCTTCACAAAGAAGCTGGAAGTAGTTTCCAGTTCAGTTTGGCAGTTTTTGGATGGTGGTTGTACTTCCTCTGAAAGCTGGTAGTAATTTTTATTTCATATAGTTTTAGAGATACTTGTTTTATTGTTATTTAAAGTTTCCTGGAAAACTTCAGGCAAAACCAGAGGGTGTATTAATCTATTTCATGTCAACTGCAACAGGGTCTGTAAAGTCAGGCCTTAATCTTAGAAATATATATGGATGTATTTGGCAGGAGGTGGCATGAGGGGTTTCTCTGAGTTGTCTGGAAGAGCACACACACAGTTCTTCCTTTGTTTTGACTCCTACAAATGTTTGTTGTTTTTAAGACTGAAGAAAAAGAGAGGCTTTTAACCCAAGATGGAGCTGATCACACAAATTCAAGACACAGCAAAAGTAACCAGCATTTAGGATTTAGGGGGAAAAAAAAGCAGGTGCATTCCAGTTGGACCCAGTGCTCAGCACTCTGAGGCTGCTGACCCGCCTGCCTGTGCCTCTGCCTAGGAGAGAGGCAGGTTTTATTTTCCCTGCTTATTCATTTTCTGAGTCATTCATCTTCTGCTATAGCTATTGAAAACTGTAACAGAGTCTGGGAAGCGCTTGGCTTTTGAGTGCTGCCTCCTGATTGGACTGGGGAATGCTGCTGTTGGGGAATAATGTGTGAATACCATCTGCTCCGAGGAGCCTCCGTGAATTCTGCTGGAGAGGCACCTTCAGCCAGGACTCCAGACAAGGGGAGCACGCCTGCCTTCCCTCTGTCTTACCCAAACTTTCAGTCGTCACTGGATTTCCTTGCTGTTTCCCTGTGGAACTCTTTTTGTGCTTTGCCCGAGGGCTGAGTTGTTCCTCCTGTGGGTTTTGGGGGTGTTTTTTCTTTATTTTTTTCCCCCGTGTGGGATTTCTTCTGGGGTTCAGCATGCACACCAAGCCGGGAAATAAATCAGGGAGTTTTGCAGCTGTTTATTGCAGCACGAGAGTTAACGTGGAATGTCTGAGTTGCTTTGAGAAACTACTTCCAAAAATTTGACCTGCTCGTAAAAAGGTAAGCAGGGAAAGACTTCAGAATTTCAGCATTTCTGGTCTGACTTTTTACTTGCAGGGGGGGTTTGTTTTGTTAAGAATGAATGTCTCATTTGCAATGTACGGTTGCCTTCCAGCAATGCCTGGGATCAAAGACTGAGGTTTGTCTCTGAGTTTCTTTAATGAGCAGAGTTGGAACAATGATTGGCTCTTTCTCTTTTGTGTAGAAATTGTTTTACAATAGGTCTTAACCCAAACTTTCTGCAGTGTGTGTAATTGTAATTCAGAACAGCAGCTCTTTTTTTGGGTTGTATCTTTATGCAGAGAGCTCTCACTTCTCCTTTTCCTGCTTATGAAATCTCTTTTTCTGTTATCTCAGACCAAACACAGTCAGCTTTCAGCAGTCTGGGTTTCCACTTGCAGAGGACAAGATGCAGTTTGTGAGCCTGTTAAATCCTGCCCACTAATGACTGCAGAGAGAGCTGGGGCCATTCCTTCACCTCAGGACAGCAGGCCTGACACCACAGCCTGGGGCCACCACTCTCCCTGTTAGCACATCCTGTGCTCTTGGATGAGACTTCTAAAATATGGGTATAATTTTTTTTCTCTAGGTTTCATTTCAGTCAGACTCCTCTATGTGCACAAGGCAAAGTTAGCAAAGGGAGGGCAAGAAATATTAATAGTTTGCAAAATCCTGGCCCTCCTTCCAGAGAGCCAGATTATTCAATTTACTGTGGTCTGTTCAAGGGGGAAATCTGCAAAAACTAGGTCTAAGAGTTTGTTAAAGACTCACTGTAACTTTTTTTGACAAATAACCTGATTTTTAGCTTCTTTTGTGTTGGTGTGTTAATGGTAACTGTGCAGCAAGTGTGTGAGTTGCATGGACTCCAAGGCAAGTGTTCAGTACCTGTAATTAAAGGAACAGTAGATTTGTGTAACTGATGCTTGATCCGGCCCAAACTTCTCATATTCAATCAACTTCAGATAAACAAGAGATGGTCAAACTCCTGCTGTGCTTCCTTACACCCAGGCCTGTGCAGCAAATGTTCCTGGAGTACAGCAAAGAGCTGTTGCATTGACAGTGAGGCATCTCTTCACTTAGTCATTTTTCTGGCCCACTGCCAGATCATCAAAAGCAGCTCCTTTAATGAGGAAAAAAATTATTTTGCTGAAGCTTAAATCAGGAAAATTGTGGCAAGTCACCGACGGAATTGGGAGTTGGGCTGTGATGATCCTTGTGGTCCCTTCCAGCTCAGGATATTCCATGATTCCATGAAGGAAAGCCTGGATCACACCAAGGTGGAGCACCAGGACAGAGCATTGGCTGGAGGGCACTGTGCTAGCTGGGGACATGGGACATGTGGGTTAAGGCCTCACTGTGCCACGTGTGCCACTCATTTTGTGCATGCTCAAAACCCCCTTGACAGGTCATGAATGCACCAGCCCAAATGGGGTTTCCAGCAATGTCACATTTTGGGGACAGAAAAGCTATTTCTCATTCATTGATAATAATAATAATTATAACAACAACAACAATAAATGCTCACTTAGGTACTTTTTGCTGTAATTACATTCTGTTCTAAACTTCCCAGCATGTCCTTGAGCCAGACGTGATGATTGTAATGAGGAATGAAATCCTGACCTCTGAACTCCAGAGGATCTCTTCCATTCCAGACCTGCTGCAGGTCTATAAGCCATTGGGAGGAGTGACCAACAGAATATGGGACAGGGGGATCAGAGCTCTGTGATTCCGTGGGATGTCCATGTGCACGCTCAGATCAAACACCAGCTGGCAGGAAAATGTGTTTATTTTTTGCTTTGCATACTTCATCCAACAGCAGTTCCTTGGTTCACTGCTCTGCCTGTGACAGATATTTTTGCAAGGGTAGAGTTTCCTGCTTATTACCCTTCTGCAGAGGGTTCCTGCTGGATCCCTTCCAAGTCTCTCCACAGCTCAGCACTGGTCAGTATTTCCTTTTCATGGGATCCTGTGTAGCTGCAGAGCACTTTTTGTTTGCCTGCCTGTGCCTGATGTGCTGCTCTGATCATCAGCACTGCAATGCTCCAGTGTTTTTCCCTCTCTAATCCAGATAACTTCATGCCAGCTTAAATGTGCTGCTTTTGTCCTCTTCTTCTGAAGGGCAGCTGAATCAGAAGTGCCTTGTCCAAGGTCCAAAGTCACAGGGAGCTTTTCTCATGGTATTGCAGTGGCCAGGAGCTCCTGTGTTCCCCATTAGTCCTTTGCTCCACAGTCTTCCAACCTGAGCATTTCCCTTTCTTTGCTCTCCTTCCCTCTGTGTTCCCTCATGGACATTTGTCATTTTGCTGTGGAGAGCTCAATCCACCCTGCATGTCTTTTGGAGGCTGGAAAGTCTCAGGTTTTTCAGCAGACCTGGTTTTTGTTTCTGTGAAGATGAAGAATTCTCATTCTACAAGAAAGTACTTTATTTTGTTAAAGTGGGAGCTCTGGCAATGCAATATCACTGTGTATTTGCAGCCTAATTTCAGGAATCCACATGGATTCCTTTCCTCTTCTCCTCCACCACAACTCTTGTCTGACTTGGTTGCCAGACTTTCTCTGGGAGTTCAGCCTCAATTCACAAAGAATGTGTCTCCTTCTGCCATACTCAGTGCCTGGGTCTAAATCAGGACATTTTTAGTGAACTTCAGCTTAAGATAAGTCTGACCTACCTAGAACTGAGGCTTCCAGTTTGCAGACATGACCCAGAGTGATGAGGCTCTGCCATTACCATGAAGTTCTCTGCCTGTATCTGTGCTAGTCTTGCCTTTTATATAATCTAATAGTCCTTTGCCAACAAGTAGAATGTAATGGGAACTATTTTTGTGATCTTGGGAGTATTTTTGCTGGCTCTGAGCTCCTTGGAATAGATGCCGCCTCCTGCTATGATGTCATTGCTTCTGGTGCTTGCCAGTAGACTATCAACATTTTTAAAAATCAAGATAAGAAAATCAAGATAAAAAATTGGTATTTTGCCTCCATGTAGGTCAGATGGAGCACAGAAACCAGAAGAGAAGTGTTGATGGGGAGAGAAGGACTTCAGAAAAACTGGGACAATCTAGTGGCAAGCACAGGAGACCAGAGAATTCCTGGTTCAGACTATGTGAATCCATTTTGCAGAGCAGCTGTGGCAGTGAAAATCACCAAAGGAGCTTGATTTTGAATTTCCTCATGGAAATTTTGCAAGTCCTTCTTTCCCTCAAGGAATTTCAGGCCATGTCTTCTCTTTTGTCACAGGAAATTCTGCCAACCCTGGGGTGGCCTGTCCTCAGATCCCTGACCAGAATGTCATACTGGGAATGGAGTAACTGGAGCAGGGACTCCAGACAATCTTGGGAATTTCATCTTGAAAAAATGCAGCCGGAGCTTCATGGCAATTTTGTGAGGGGCTTTTGAATGCTCAAACCCTGATTTTCTACTCCCTTGTTCTGAGATTGTAATCTTAAATTTAGGAGCAGAGAACTGAAGGCAAAGAATGATGTCAGCTGGGATGAGTCTTGTTCTAAACTTCCTTCTTCAGCCCCATATCCAACAGAGCTGAGATTAAATGGCTTAAGGACAATGTGGAAGAATCTGAATCTCTGAAGTAGTCAAGGTTTGAGAATTGGGGTCTTGAGAAGTGTTTGAAGGGAGAAGTGTTCCCAAAGTGCCTCACACCTTTCACTGAAAGAAAGGAATTGGTTTGCATGAGGGTGTGTCTGAAAGGGCTGCTGGGCATGGCTGTAGTTTATAGATCTTCACAGAAGAATTTCCTGGTAGTATTAATTGGAGAAATGGTGATAATTATTAATAGGATTAAAAAGAGATGGTGATTACTGATAATCTGTGTGAGCTTGTGCTTTTAATACAGTTCATGTGGGTGAATTGGGGCAGGGGGAGTAAAGGAGAACGAATCTATTCTTAAACAAGAAATTCTTACAGAAAGATTCCTTTCTTAGGACATATGGGTTTCTTATCATTTTATCCACATGGCTTTAGCTCTGAAAGCAACCCCTCACCTTCACTCAGAAGAGCTGCTGGGATCAGAATCTGTCAGCAGCCTCCCTCCTGAGGTGCTGAATAGCCTTGGAGCTGTGGAAAATGTGGAACAAGAGGATGATCCTACAGCCAGATTGTCAGAGCAGTGAAAAAAAACCCAAAACTTTTTAATGGGTGGAATCAAAAGATTGAAGAAGAAAGAACAGGTCAGCAGCTGTTACCAAGTCCCTGGCTTTGAAAGAGCTGCCAGGTTCCTCAGGGAATATCCACCACAAATCTGTTGGAGATCCAGCTTTGTGGCAACAGGTTGTTCCTTACTTTGTTAAAGCCACCACTCAGTAGGTCCTTCAGATTTTTAAAGATGTTTTCAAATTGGCAAGGGAGACCTTCTACTCTTATATTCAAGCCTAAATTAAATTTAGAGTATGAACAATCATTTTATTTTGTGCTTCTGCCACTGTTTTGTCCGTGAAAGAATGAGACAGATTGTCTTGTTTTGGTTTTTCCATTGCTGTTTGTTAGGGATGGGAAGAGAACTGACATTGGGGGAAGTTCTGGTCTCCAGTAACTTATTTTAGTATTTTTGGTCCAAAATGTCCAAAAGACCTTTTCAGATTGCTGATGTTTTATTTACCTTTGGAAAGTGCTGATTGAATTCTTTTTCTGAGGCATTTGAGCCATCCAGGGGCAATTTGGTGAATTTTTTACACCTCTGTTTTGAAAACATTGGTGCTTTGTCAGTAAATCAGTTCAGTTTTGGTGCTCACTATCATTTTCCTTGCAAATAGATCCCACATCAAGAAATGTTCTTGAATATTTTAAGCTAATTATATATGTACATATTTTGGTGTAGGATAGAGATTAAATATAAATCAAAAACCAACACAGACAAACATAATCCCCAATGGATTGTAATAAACTTTCTCCCACTGTAAAAAACTTGTATCCCAGTAGATGAACCATGGATATTTTGAAAGCTCTGTAATGCTTAAGGGTTAAGGGTCCATGTCTTGCAGATGCTTTGGATGTGTTCTCTGGAGGCCAAGCCAAGGAACAGAGTGTCCTGTCCTTTCATCTCTCCTGATTTCTAATTAGTCCATCCCTGATTTTCCTCCAGTGAATGGGCAGATATGCACCTTCAGAGAGAAGAGACTCATTTCTCTGTTCCTGATCTTCCCATGTTTCAGAGAGCACTGAAAACTTCCAACCCTTCCCTCGTTGTTTCTTCATTCACCTCTTGGAAGTGTTCTTGGGAGATTTTATCTTGCTCTGTGCATTAGCACAGCTTCTGCTTGCCAGAGCTCTTACTAAGTAGAACTGGTTTCAATAAATCATTGTAGCTTTGGAAAGTCTGCAGTTCCAGTCATGGCAGCTCAGAAGAGGGAGGGGGAAACAGGAATACAAGAGCTTTTCCAGCTGGGGAAAGAGCAAAGGTAATTCTCCAAAGAGGAGTCAGAACAGAGAGGTCTCTGATGGAAGGTTGTGGGTATCGTTCTCTTACAGGCTGGATTAATATTTCATCCAGAGAGGTGGAACAAAGCCTTGTTCTGGTTGAAAGTGGAGGAAGTGAGTGATTCAGCTTGTTTTGTCAGGCATCTCCCTGCCTGTGACAAGGTGCAGCACAGCATTTTGTAGCCATGGAGAAAGAGAGCTCTGTCTGGAGTGCCAGCCCAAGGTCCTGGAGCAATTGCTGGGCCTTTGTCTCAGATCAGTGCAGCTGATCCCTCCTTGCTTTCCTGAGCAGAACAATTCCCAGCCCAGATTTAAATGGCCCTTTGTCAGTGATTCAGACTCATGCACAGCACCTCTATTTTATTCACATCTGAACTGCCTCAGATGACCTGTGTCTGTCAAGGTTTGAAGTAATGATCTTATTTTAATAAACCCCTTAGTATGAAACTATCTTTAACTTCCCTTTCCTACTCCTGGTCCCTGTCCAGGGTAAGCTTGGAAATATTTTTTTCTTTCTTTTTTCTTTTCTTTTTAATTGCTACTTGCTCTCATAAGCCATACGATGCTTTTGATAACAGTCATCAAATTTTACAGCTATCACTATAATCTCAGTGCTGTTAACCATCTGCATCTCTCCTCATGTTCTACAGAAACTGAAGAGAAAACAAATACATAGTTAATTTTAGCTCATCACTCCTCTTAATGGGTTTTGTGTCCCAAGTAGCTGCACTGTTTAATGTCTGCAAATAACCTCATAAAAACGAGGAAGAATCCACACACAAGGACATTCCTTAAATGCTTTAAACCCTTAGGGCTGTGTTACAGGATCAGGAGTGGGCTGCAAAGAGTTTGGGTCCTACAGAAGTGTGGGCTCTTTGAGTTATAACTTCTGTAAGTTGTAACCTCTGTTTGGGGATTTTAATTCCATAGAATCTGAACTTGGGACAGCATCAAAGTCAGGTGAAGAGTCACCTGAGTCTTGGTGACAAGCTGTGAACAGGAATGGGAGAGCAGAGCAGGGAGAGGGGACTGACTTGAGTAAAAAACCTGGCAAAAAGGATGGAGAAGCCGTGTTCTGTGCAGCAGGCAGGCAGCATGGGCACAAGGCTGGGACACAGGCCTGGGATTGTTCCCTTTGCTCTGGAAAAGGCAGAGGCAGCTGGGGAAGAGCAGCAGCCCAGCTAATGGGGCAGCCCATGCCCACAGCCCAGTCCTGGCTGGAGGGAGTCATGTATCCTCCTCACTCCTCAGCATCCAGCCCCAGGGAAGGGCTGCCAGATGTCACACCTAATATGGGATTTCCTGTACTTCACCTCAAATCCTGGGATTTGGTTAAAAACATGTGCAATGTTACCTTTCTTGTGCTGAGCTGAAAGTGGGAATCACCTCACAGCCAGTGACCTCCTGGGCTATGCTTTCCCAACTTCCTTGGCTGCTCAGGAGTCAGGGAAGGTACCATGTTGGACTGGTGGATTTGCAGCTCTGCAGTCACTGCCAGCTCTCCATGGACAGGGAACACTCCTGATGCTGGGCAGGACCTTCCCTCAGGAGAGTCAGTCCTGCTCTTACATCTCAGGGCTTACAGGAAGAACCACACATGGAAAAAAGGTCATTCCACTCCCAGTTGTCTCCAGGGAGTAGCAACTGCTCAGCAGGTGCAGCCTCACCTGAATAATGCACAGGAATTTGCCTTTAATTGAAATACATGTTAGGGATAAGCTAAAATTAAGTATATTTTTAATTACGCCACAAAGGACATGAAGAGAAAACTTTATCGCATTGTGTTGTTTAACTTCTTGTGTTATGAAAACCACAAAGGAAAAGGTTTATTTTTAAGATAATGGTAAAATACCACAGAGGAACTGAGTCAGAGATAGGTCTGTCTTGAGAGCAAAATTACCATTTCATTTAGGCTTCACTGGAATGGTCAAGGTTGGTGCTTAAGATGGCATCTGTGTCCACCAAAACCTTCCAGCATTACATTTAATCATTGTGGATGCATAGAAGGGGTCCCACAATGAAAATTATGTATTTTAAATTTCTTGATCATAGTACTTTAACCTTTTTATTTCTGACACCCAAGATTCAAATAGAAATGTGCACTGAAACTCTGTAATTTTATATATTCCAATTTTTTTCTTTAAAGGAATCTATTTAAAATTACACAAGAAACCTCTCCATCTTCTGAGTGTTTCACTGATTAGCATAATTTATAGCCAGTTTTGTGAATAAGGTGATTGTACCCAGGTGATTGCAAAAAGGTCTGTGGATCTCAGCTTTATAAATATTATTCTGAATCTAACTTTGTTAAAGTAATTGATGTAACATGAGTGAGTGCTGTGCAGAGCTCTTCAAGTGCAGAGACCACACACTGTGTAATCTCTGGAGCCAGTCCTCATCATGCCTTTGCTTTTCTTAGCAACAAAATTAACTCCATCATTATAAAATTTAGCCAATACTTTACCTCTGCAGTCAGAATCTTCTCACATGAGATTCAGCCCACGCTCTAAATCCTGCCTTCCTTGTGTGTCACTCTTTGCCTCAGAGAACTGGAAAAGTGACTTTGCAGTCGCTCAGCAGAACCAGAGACTTTCCTGCATCAGGAGGTGCTGCAGGGGAGCCTGGGGAGGTCCATGAAGCACCTTCCCCACTGGCTCTGACAGACAGAAACCCCCCAGGGCCTCTCCTTTGTGGGTCCATCCCAGCTGGGTGCTCTGAAACAGGAGGAGTTTTGTCTCAGCAGGCAAAGCTGTAACTCAGGGTCAGCCAGGAGAGAGGAGGTGCCCAGGGCTGAGCAGGGACTTTGTCACCAACAGCAAGGCCTTGGGCTGTGCTCAGCTTGTGCTGGGCTACAAAATGAACCCTGAGGGCCCGTGCTGGGCTCCTTGTGCAGCTGTGGGGCTGCTCAGGCTTCTCCTGCTGCCTGGATTTGTCCCATGGTCTCTCCCTCTGCGAGCACAGAGCTGCCAGAAGGGCTGGACGGCTGCCCAAGAGCTTTAAATGCTCTGGTTAGGAACTGCTGGGAACCTTGGCAGTGTGTTTGTGTTCCTCTAAAGAAGTTTTATGGCTTTTTCCTGGTCCTGCTCGTGACAAGGTCACTTTGAGGGAGGAGGATGCTGGTCACCCACTGTCAGAGGGTGTCAGCATGTGGGGGTGACACAAAGGGGACAGGAGCTAAAATCTCCTGGAAACTTTGGGTGATGTTTTACCTTTAACAAATTCCTGGAGAACTGCTGAGATGAAAACAGGCACAGCTCTAAACCTGCGTGTTCTGTGATGATGAGATTCTGGGAGAAGCTGGAATCCTTAATACAGGAGAGCAGGGAAATAAAGGTTCCCAGCTGTTAATAATAACAAGCCAGGGATTCTTCTTGTTCAAGCTGGAGCAGAATTGCCTGCAAGTCCCTGGAGAATTCCAGTCCAGCACTAGACCTCTGAAAGATTTGGACACCATCTAAAATATTTCCACTGCTTGAGCAAATTTCCAAAACTGAGCTATTTTTTATCATAATCCAGACAGAGAAATGAAATTTATGGTTCAGTCAGCCATCAGTTTAAGTATTTTGAGAGGAGTGTGGTGACTGGAGAGCTGCTGTGTGGGCAGGTCCTGAGCATCCCCTTGGGAATGGAAGAGTTCTGGAACCAAACCTGGTGTGGTGCAGCTGGCTTTGAAGAAATAACTAGCAGTGGCTTTGAGGTTCCTTTATGGGAGAAAAAAGAAAGGGAAAAAGAATGCAAAAGCCAGCATGGTTCAGTGTCTGGGCACATTTTCAAGGCCTCTTTTATTTTGAGTAATTAATTCTGTGTTTTATTAGTAATGAAAGCAGGGGCTATTTTGTGCAAGGCTGGAGCAGTTCAGGGTGACTCGGCAGGAAGTTAAACTGATGTAGCATTACTTTTGCAATTTATCACCTGCCTGTAGTGCTTACTCAGGGTATAATACAAGTTTATCATTGTTCAGAGCAATTACATTCTAAATTCACTTCATAATTACCTCTCAAAACCAGGTAACTTTAAAGAACTGATTATTTTATAAGTAACTGGGGAAATCTCTAGCGTGACATCTCTTCTTTGAGGCAGCCTAAATGCAAGCTGGCTTTTTGGTGATCTGTTTCAAATTAAGTGATTTCATTGCATAAATGTACATACTGGGGCTTGAGTGTGGTGTATCCAAATGCTTGCAGCCTTCTCACACATTTGTAATGATTCCAGTGACTCCAAACTAGAGAGGCTTTTTTTTTATATGGGGGATTAAAAATCCATTCTATTTTGTCTTTGGTTAAGGGAACTTGAAATACTGAATAGTGTAAATGTACAGCTTCAAAACCAGTCACAATTATTGGCAGAACTGGTAGACATGGCAGCTGAACACCACGGACCAACCACAGACCCCCAGAGCTTTTCTTTCCTGACTCTTTTTTCTGCTTCTCCAGGTGTGGAAGGGCCCGGGAGCTGCGGGGTCCCTGCAGCAGCCCCAGCTCTAATTGATTATCCCAGCCCAGCTCTGAGGGTCCTGCAGTCCCTGGGCAGGCCCTGCTGAGTTACTGCACAGCTTTAGGCAGCAGAGTTTCCCTGACTGCAGCAAATAAATTTGCTGTGCTTTATGGAGCACGGAGAAGCTTGTTTTCTGAATTTTAATTGTCTCAATAAATCGTGTTAAGATTGTGTTCTATTAGACTGCAGGAAATTAATGCGAGCAGTTGGAATATGGGCGTTATTGGGAAGGTGTGTGGCTCACAGGGCTGTTAGAAAAAGAGTTTGCAAATCTGGCTGAGCAATAATGAGGGTGATAAGGATTGCAGAGATCTGGAGTGCAGCTTCCTAGGAATCCCCATTCAGTCCTGGGTTTACCTACAGGGGTTCTCTTGTCCCACTGGGGACTAAGTGATGATGATTTTCAGCTTGTGCTTCACAGAGGAGAGGAAACGTTTGTAATGGGGCTCAGATAGCTCAGGCAGAGATTGAGAGAGGGGCACTTGTGTCACACTGCAGTTCTGGACATTTAGGAGGAAGGATGAACCTCTGCTCTGGACACAAGGTTGGGGCTCTTCAGCCTGGAGAGGCTCCAGGGGATCTTAGAGCCTAAAGGGGCCCCAAGAGAGCTGGAGAAAAATGTTTTGGTGCTGTGACTTGAGAGTTTGTTGTGAATGAGTGCAGCAATGACGATCAGCAGATTTTACTCCCAGGCTTCTCTTGTCCCTGCTCTCAGGGGAGGAATATTGGTTCTTTTCACCGAGGGGTGGTTGTGCCCCTCAGGGCTGGAAGGCAGGAGCTGCTCTCGCCCTGGCACCGGGACAGCCCAGATCTTTATTTGCAGGATTAGAATGTTTTCAGAAAGATAGGCCAGGTTGAAAGCTCTCCATTGCTCTATCTCCCAACGTTCTGCTGGAGAGCTGCGATGATTGATGAGCATTTCTCGTTGCAATTACAGATGAGCAACAGCAACCCACAAATCATGGCACGCTGGGTAGGAGTTCCTGAGCCGCTCTCTGTAGTCTGGCCAGCAAATCATTAAATCAAGCGAGGATGAGCAAGGGGCTGCTGGATGTTCTCGCCTCAGCACAGCAGCTGAGAGCTGAGTAAGCTGCTGTCTGCCTAAATCAATCCCCACTCTGGGAATTGAAACAGTGCAGACATGAAGCCTGTCTGTGGCCACATAAAAGCCGCATTATGGCTGCGATTTAGGGGACTACGCCTAAAGCAGCTCTTTGAATCCCTAATCCTGGGAGCTCCAAGGGAAGAAAGCAGGGAGGCCGTGCTCACGTGTCTAAAACTTTCCTCCTGACCCTGACTCCAAGTGTGGGACCTGGCCTGCAGTGAAGCCAGTCCATGGGGAGTTCATGCACACTGAATGTTGTAATGGGATTTTACAATAAAGATCCTGGCATGTATATTTAATATCTGACGATTCAAATAGCTTGTCTGGCAAACACACTGAACATTGCTGGATTTCTATAAGATCCTGTGAATTCCTGACCTAGATATTCCTTGGAGGAGGGAATTCAAGAGCAGGAGAGGAGCATGAACCAAGTATGGTAGACTGGGATCCTCCCTTCTGACCCATTTCCCTTATTTCTTCTGACCAGTAAGAATCTTTAAAAACCCACAAAATTGGGTTAATAAAATTATTTAAGATGATCTGCTGACTCCTAAAGTCACTCGAAGTTCAGTCTTTATACAATTTACCTTATGCTTGGGAGACTGAATAATGAAAAATCTAAACAAACAGAGCACTAAGCCTCAATCCTACATGTAAATCTGTGCACATGTGCTGCAAACAAGATAGCACCCATGGACAGATTTGTTTGTGTTGCCTTGTGAGCCAAATGCTGCGGTTTTGCTTCTCTTAATTATTCAGTCCTGAAAGAATTTACTGTGAAATCCCACCAGGCAGAGATAAAGACTGGAAACCTTGTAATCTACAACTGTACAGGAGGGTCAGTTTATGGCCTGGATGTGCTGGAGAATTTAGATGTGGAGAGAATCTTTCATAGTGAACTGGCATGAAAGCCTCTATTATTTCAGGGCTTTGCAGCATTTAAATTGTGTTTACGATGAAGCTAAAGCTTGGAAAAACCAAATTGGTAGATGGAATCCAGATTTGCTATTCTGATGAATTTTTTCCTTCTCAAATGAATTCAGGTTGTCAGATTAATTCAGTCCCAACATGACAAGGGCAAGACAAATTAATTAGCTTAAGCTCCGTGGGTTGTGAGGGGTTTGTGTCTGTGTGCTTTGTGTGAGGTTGTGCAGGGCACTGCTGGGGGTGAGTGACCACAGCAAGGGGAAGGTCCCTTGGTTCTCACCCACCCCAACACCTCATCCCAGCCAGGTGAGAGCATTGTTTGGATTCTCCTGCAGCCTGGAATTGAAGAGCACGCTCCTGGTGCACTTCCAATATTAAACTGCTCTCCTGAGACTGCTCAAGAGTCTCAAGTAATGCTTTAAAAGAAATTGAAGTGTTTAGTTGTAGAGAAAAAATGGCCAGGTCTGGTCTCATAAAAACAAGCAGCTAATTTTTAAAAAATGTTGAGTTCCGCAGTATCTGGAACTCTTACATGTCATAACCTTGTTAAGATAATTACAGTAAATGGCTTTTCTGCAAGGGAATCCCCTGACATTCTTCCCTGGGAGATTAAATCTCTGCTGCTGTTCTAGACGGATTCTGCAGCTGAGTGAAGTCTCTCCTACCTCCTTTAAAAATATCAACAACCAAAGAGAAGACAACACTTAATTCCTTTTTACAAAAGGAAAAGAGAGTCATGTCTTGGGAAGAAGGGAAATCAAATAAAAAATTTAATGCTAGAGAAGAAAGGCAAGAAATGCAGTTGCCATGGAAACCAGAGCATAAGTAGAAACTTTCCAGCAAAGAGCAGAAACTAAAAATGAAAAAGCAGAGTGGTGAGGCTTGGCAGATAGCCAGGAGCTTCCTCCTCCTCCTCTCCCGTGCTCCTGGTGGGATGTTCTTCGTCATCCTTCCATGGGCTGGAGGTGCTCTGGGCATTCAGAGAGCAAAGCTGGGCCTTGAGTCAGAGCACTGCACAGGGACAGCGAGGGACAGCACGGCTTGGGATGGGGCAGCTGTGCCAGAATCCTCTGTGTGCTTCAGCCTCCTCCTCGGGAAAGGGGAAAATTCCCTGGGAATGGCAATGATGTCACAGGGGCTTGGGAGGGAAGGGAAGCTGCTTCATGTGATGTGATGGTCACAAATCACTGAGCCAGCCCTTGATTCTTCTTGTGTCCGAACCAAGGTCTGGGAGTGCACTGCAGCAATAACTCCTGTTCTTCAGTACCTCTCTAATCCCTTTTTCATAGGAAAAAGATTCCCTGAAGTGTGCTGCTGTGCCTCAGACTGGCTGCACACTGTACCTCAACTCTCTGATCCTCAGCTCCCACCTGGGAGTCACATTCCGTGTCAGAGAGCTGCCCTAGGCACAGGATGTGTTCCACAGTGGTTTTTGGCTGCACCCCACGTGTTTCTGAAAGCTGAGGAGTATTCCAGACATTCAGTTTTGTCCGGGGCTCTGGGATCGTTTGATGCTGGCACCTTTAACTCAGTTGTATGCAATAAAGTAATGCAGTCATTGGATTAGCAATTATTAAATCCACATATGCTTTTTAGTATGACATGGAAAAAAGCAGGTTGGGAAAGCTGGGCAGGTTCCCAGGCAGGGCTGTAAAGCCTTTGTGATGGCCAGGAAGTGATTTGGGTGAAGGTTTGGAAGCTCACCCAGGCCTGTGTGCTGTTACAGATGGAAGCAATGAAACCTGGGCTCTTCACATTTCCTTCAGTCATGTTCTTGAAATTAAGCACGGGTGTAAGAGTTTTGCTGATTTTCCCTCAGACTGTTCAGCATTGTATATAATTGACTCCTTTTTCATGAACAAAATAGAAAATGCACTGCAAGCCCAAAAAACCCACTTGACCTCTTTGTGTGTGAAATCTGGACAGGCTTACCTGGCACCACGAGTTAGGAACTGTTCCTCAGTTTGTCACTAAAAATAAAGCCTGCACATGTTTAGCTCTGCTGCTTTGCCACTGACTTTACCCCCAACTGTCCTGTCACAGTCTGATCTGGACTATTCCACAGATTTGTGGTTTGTTGAGTTTCTTAAAGTTGGAAGTAATGAAGCTTAGAGTAACAAACTTCACTGGGATTTCCAACTGAGTAAAAGGATGTTGTATTTTTTTTCAAATGTTCTTTAGCATTTGGGCAGGAAAAAAAAAGCAGGGAACATGTTTCCTAAACTCCGAACGATTTTTAATAGGAAGCCCGTCCCGGGATGCGGCAGCGATCCCAGGCAGAGCCGGCGCCCTCCCGCCTGCGGGCGGCAGCAGAGCCGTGCGGAGCCGCTGCATCCCCGACCGGCCTGCTCCAGGACAGGACAG
>JAHLSL010000016.1:8395441-8413304 GCA_025920805.1 Petroica traversi
TATAATATATAATATATAATATATAATATATAATATATAATTATATAATATATAACATAACACATAATATATAATATATAATATATAATACACAATATATAATATACAACCTACAACATACAATATATAATATATAATATACAACATACAACATACAATATACAACATACAACATACAACATACAATATATAATATATAATATACAACATACAATATACAATATATAATATATAATGAGCATAATGGCCATAGGCAACAGGAACAGACTGCAGGGAGGGAGCAGTGATGCTGAAAGAATTCATGTCCTGGTTTAACTCCAGGAGACTGCCTGAACACTTCTTTAATATTTCATTATTCACATGTACATTCTTCCTCTTGATTTTTCAGAACTACTCCTTGGTTGGTTAGTTAAGGTTTGAGGGAGGGGGGGTTGTTGTTTGTTAAGTTGAAATTTTGCAAACTTCAGTTCTTTATGAAGGAGGTCTGGGAAACTGAAATGCAATCCCTGACGCTGCAGTGGCAGAGGCAGCCTGAATTCAGAGCCATGAATTCCATGTGTGGACAAGTCAGGGCATCCTCAGACCTGTCCAAATCAGGATTTGGGGCCAGACTGGAGCCCACTGACAGAGCCCAGAAACTTTCACCTTCAAAATAAGGAATTCAAGTTCTTGCCATAAACTCAGAGGGATCTGCTGGCGGGGTGGCAGCAATGAGTGACACCCAGCTCAGCCCTGGGGGATCAGTTCTGTGCTGAAGCCCAGCAGTGCCTCAGACTGGATATTTTCCCACAGTTTGGCATGTATTTAATTATATTTAATTCCACAGGTTAGGTTCGTGTTCAGTGCTGGGAAGGAGGAGTTAACACCCCAAAAATCACTGCTACATTTATCTCCAATTGCTCTCCTTCCTGAAAGATGCAGCAGAGCCCTGTGAATGAGCTCGTCCAGCTGCTTTTTGGAGGGGCCAGACTGGGATGTGTTATTTCAGAGACAGATCTAACGCTGTCAGCTTTCCTCCCCAGCAGTTCATAATCCCACATTTGTGCGTGGCAGATTTGTTGTACACAGAGCACTTGCGTCAGGGTGTGGCTTTCAGAGGGAAAAAAAAGTAATAAGGAAAGAAAAAACCAGCAGTGCTGGATTAATTGGAAAGGTCCAGCCCAGTCACATCCCCCCAGGTGGGTTGTTCATTCTCCTGCCTGCTGCTCTGTAGCACCTGAAGTTGAAGCCTTCAAAAAGGTTCTTAAGTGAGAGAGATGGAGCTAAGCTGGTGAAACTGGAACGCAGCTCCCAACCATTTGTTTATGCTTTATACAGGGCTGCTTTCTCTTGTCAGAATAGTTTATAGTCCCTCTTTAGCTTCTCCTGCCTCGTAGTCACCTGTGTGAGTGTTTCTGACGGTACCAGGGTGATTAAAAATGAAAATCCCTGAGCATTCCCAGCTCCCATTCCCTCAGAGCTTGGGGAGATCCCCAGCACCTGCCTCTCCTGCATCCCCTGTGCTTTGAGGATGTCACCTGGCTCCAGTTAAGCAAAACCTTCCCTTTTCTGATAATCTGAATTTGGGTGAGCTTTTAAAATGGTTTTGTTTAAACTTTCATTTCCATCAGTGCCTTTTCTTTTGCTGTGGGGAATGACAAAAGTAAATTGGATAGGCCGCTTTAAAGACACTTCTAGTGATAAAAGCGTAATTGTAAAAGACTCTCTTCAGAGCTTTCATCCCAGTTATTATGATACAAAATTGCAGAGAGACACTTGAATATTTGGGTTCTCATCTACAGCAAATCTTTAACCAAACCTCAGTGTTTCCAGCCTTTCCCATCACTGTATTCTGGATGTTCTCAGCTCCATTTGGGAATTGAATCAGCTGCACAGAAGGAGTCTCTGATCATCTGGAAAACACTTAACGCTGTCCCTGTACTTTTATTTTTTTTATGTACCCAAATATGAAAAATAAGATTATTCTGGCTGAGAAGAAGGGAGCAGATGTGCAGTGAGTGAAGGCCTTTCCTTTGTGCTGGGGTTTGCTGCGGGGTGCAGGGTGGCTGGGGGAAGCACAGAGCAGTGTCCTGGGGCAGCATCCCCCTCCCGGCCGGGAGCCCCCGCTGGCCAGCTGGGAGCTGCCTCCCTGACCTGAACTTGTCGTTGCCCTCCCGATTGCTCATTCCTGCACTGCCTGAAAGCTGGCGCCGAATTCCTCACGTGTGGCCTCAAAACCAGGCATGGACTTCAGGGAAGAGCCAGACTTGGCTTTTCCTCCTGGAAGGACCTTGCTCGGCTGACACTCAGCGTGGGTTTTCTTCTCGGTTGGGATAACACGGCTTGGGTAGAATTCGGATTTTTCCATGACTGCTAAAACGTGTGAAATCCTAAAAGTGGGGAGGATGGTTGGTGTTAGAGAAGGGACCCTGTGAAGCAGGAACAGTCCCTGCCTCTTGCTACTGGAGGTACAACCCAGGATAATCCAGGGAAGCTTTCCAGCTCCTGCAGGAGCTCCTGCTGATGGGGAACAGGGCTCATCCTCAGCCAAGCCCGTGTCTGCTCATAAGACACCACAAAGATAAATTTGCACAGAAGTCTGGGAAAAATGACAAAGCGAGGACACAACACAGAGAGTTATTGTGCAGATGTTGTTGTGCAGCTCATCCCACTCGGATGAGGTTTCTCTGTTACCTGCCAGCCTGGGAGAGGCAGCAGCCACGCGTTGCAGTTCTTGGCCACCACTCTGTGTCTCTGCAATGTTTTCTGTCACTCTTCCTTCAGAGTCATTTTTGTGCCAGCACGGGAAGGAGATTAGGTACAGGATTCTGGACAATTCACTTCTCACCTTTACGGTAAATGTGGAGGAAAATTTTTTATCCATTTAATATATTTTTTTGTTTTATTTTCTTCCATGGCTTAAAGTGTTAATTCTGCCCATTGAAATGTAATTTTATGGAGCAATATGAGCCGGAGGCAGAATCTTCGCTGCCATCAGGACCCAAATGGTAAATAGGCCCTTTCTCTAATTTGTGGGATGTGCTATAACTCAGTTTGAATGTTGAAAGGAAATGGGCCTCCAGGGGAGTCTGGAGCTCTGTTCATTCAACTTCTAATTAAAGTTTTCCCCTCTCAAATTTCACTTTATTTTCCGGGGCTTTTGCTCCATGATGATTATTAACATGTGTCCATGGCCAGGAAATCATTATCCCCTTCCCCAACGCAGCCTTTCCCAGATCCATCGTGCAGCAGAGGCGCAGCCTCCTCCGGGGATGCTGCGCTGCTCAGGGCTGCTCTCGGGGCTGCTCTCGGGGCTGCTCTCGGGGCAGGGCCGGAGCGGAGCCGGGGCTGCGCTGGAGCTGGGAATCCTTTCCAGGACGCTTTGATCAGATGGTGCTGTCTGGCGGAGAGGATCCAGTCCAGGATTTCTTCCAGCCTATGCTTCACGTTTCAGGAGCCCAGGCCAACTCCGGCTTCCTATTCCTACTCCAGCAGCCTTATCTTTTTGGGGGCAGGAGTTGTTAGCACAGTTTATCTTGCTCGCTGCGAGTCCTCCCTCAGCTGAGACATGCACTCCGGTGCCGCCTGCTTTTTTCCCCTCTCTCTCTCTCTTTTAGGCTTCCTTCTTGTTGTTTTTCTTTTTAAATGTGTCAAGTGAAGAGTTCCTCTTCCCCCCTCTCCCTTTCCACTCCAAAGAACCACCCTCCAGTCCATTAAAACGCTGGGACTGCATTGCTCCTGTGCCAGAGGGGAGAGCGAACCTGTGCCTGCATGTGTTTGTGTGTAAAATAGACCCAAAAATGTCCATGAACAGCAGGAAAAGTTCTGGGAGACCGTCCTACTACTACCGACTGCTCCGGAGGTCACGACTTCAGAGACAGCGCAGCCGATCCCGCAGCCGGAACAGGCTGAGCAGGGGTAATTTATCCACAGTTCTCTTTCTTGCCGGGCGCTGCCGTGGGTAGGTGAGGATGAGCCGGGCCAGGAGGGGACCCTGGAGCCGGGCCAGGAGGGGATCCCGGCCCCAGCCCCGGCGTGGCTCGGGCTCTGCACAAGGTCGGTGTGGGGGCTCGGGCCAGGCGGGGCTGCTCTAACCCCGAGTGGTGGCACTAAGCCGGGCTTTCCAGCTAATTGTGTCATTAAGGGATGTTTGGAGGCCTAATTGATGCTTGCAGAGCTTTGCAAAGCCGCGCTTAGGGGATGGTGTCTCTCTGCAGGGATGTATCGCTGGAACTTCTCGTTCTTCATGAGCCCAGTGTCACCAGGGGGTGGGGATGACAAAGCTGAGAGCAGTTCAGGGCTGGGACTTTCCAAAGAGCCTAAAGATTGTGCTCCCAAGGCACTGCAGAAACCTGTGGGGCTTGAAGCCCCAAATCACTTTGCACTTTTAAAAATCCTGCTCTTAAAGGGCCTATTTATCCTCAGCAGCAGGAGGGAGCTCCGTGAGGGATGTTTCTGTAGGGCACAGGCAGCCCATTCCTTCTACTGGAGGCAGCTCCTGACCCAGTTGCATTTTTAAAACAAGCTATTCTGCCTTTCTCTTCCACTGTGAAATAACCGTTTATTGGTTCCTTTCCCTGTTGTTAAAGCAGCCAAAAAGTGGGAGTCTGGGAGTGTTTCCTATTGAATTTTTTCAGAAAGGAGGGGAGAGGGTTGGTTTGCCCTCCAGTCTGGCAGTTCTGGTGTATTTATTATGCTGCAAGCTTAATCAAAGCCATTAACTGAAAATAATTTCTTTGTGAATAAAAAGCACAACTGCAACTTTGCATCAGGTGTCTCTGCAAATCCAGGCTTGGACTTGTCTCACTGCAGTTGACTCTGATTTACAGAGTGGATTTTAAACTCAACTCCAGCACTGCAAGATTTAGCTCAGTGCAACATCCTCTTTCCTCTTTTCCTGGCACTCAGGACGATTTTAAAGATTTTGAATCATTGCTGAGAAAACAATAGGAAGCTAAATCAGTCCCTGAGCCTCAGCTTTTCCTTTAAGCACACAGTGGTTTTCTTTGCATGGTTTTTTTTTGGTTGTTTTGCCTGTCAGGGAGGAGTGTTTGTAAACTCCCAAACATATCCCAGTTCCCTTTCCCTCTTTATTTGTGTGCTGTGCAAAACCAAAATATTTTACTCTCATTTCAGTTACTGTGACAAACTAAATGTGTTTAGTTTCGTTTAGGTAACCCAATGTGAACTTAATGGCATCATTTGTCAGGAACACAGGAATATACAGGCAGATTTGATGGAAATGGGAATCAGCCCGAAAGTTTGTAAGAAATTGGATTTGAACCAGCTGAAATCTTGTTGCTGTTGATCTCTCCTGGAGTATTTTGTGTTGCCTCTGGGATCCCTGCCTCTCAGCACTAGCTGAGCTCCTTCTATCTGTAGATCTGAAAGGGATTTGCAAAGCTGGGTGGGAATTTTCTCTTTATTTTTGCAATGTTTTTGTTGGGCAGTGCTGGTGTCACACAGCCAGGCCACACTGCAGGTCACAGGGTGCTTGGTCCAGGCTGGGCAGGTGATGGAAGTGCTGGAATAATGCAACAGGAATACTTCCCTTGGCAGTTTTGTTCCCACTGGAAGACTGATGAACTGTAGGGGTCTGGAGGCTCTGGAAAATGCAGAAATCAGAAAGACATTCTATATTTTGGGGAGTGATGTAATTTTACATTCCAAACCCTGCAAGTCTGGAGGAAGGAGGGAGCTGAGAGCCCCTCCTCAAAGGCTGATCCACGGTGGAGTTTGGTGTCTCTGGCTGGGATGCTCAGAGATCAGGAACCCTCAGGGGGAGCTTGCCATAAATTCAGGCATATTGGAGTTACCTCCCAGGAGCTGGCAGTGTCTGGTGTGCCACGTGTGTGTCCCAGACATCCCCTTGGCAGCTCCTGCAGTCTCTGCACCCTTTGCCAAGATCCCCACAGGGCCCAGGTGAGCCTGTGGCTCTGCTGGAGGAGCAGTGACACCTGCAAGTTGATCTTTTCCAGGGGATGTCACTTCAGCAGATGCTTTGAACAGGCATGTAGGGTTCAGGCAATCCTTACCCATTCACCAGGGAGGAGGAGATCTCTGCTGGCCCAGGATCCCTGTCCCTGTGCTCCATCCATTCCAGATGATGAATGCCTGGTGCTGGAGCTGAGGTTGGAGCACCCAGGAGTCTGAGGTGCTGCATTTGCTGTGAGTCCCAGCCCTCTTTCAGCCCCTCTGCTTACACCCACACTCTGAACACACAGGAATTGTGTTTGAAAACATGTGTTTATGTACTGCCACAGGCCACTGTCCCCAGTGGCAGTGCCACCCAGCCACAGCTGCCCTTCTGACACTGCTGCTGCTGCCATTGGTGGAGGTGGAGGAACAGAGCCCATCCTGCCCCAGGAAAAGTCAGCCTGGGGTCACAGCTTGCACAGCTCTCTGAGGGCTGAGACCCAGTTTGGGAAATGGCTTTTGCTTCCTGAGAGAGCCACTCCCTCAGGAAGGTGCTGCTGTGGTGCTGAGCAAAGTGAGCAGAGTTTGCATTTCTGCACAAGGATCTGAGGGAAGGAGGGTGTCCTGGTTTAGGGCAAATATTTAGGAGGAAACCTCTGGGAGGTCTCCTCTAGGAAGAGTTGATTCCAATCATCCCTCCCCCTACAGGTCCGGGAAGAATTTCCTTAGAGAAAAGTGGAAAAAACTATTTATTTAACAAATAGAATATTCACAAGTATAGGAAAAATTTGGATAATATGAAAACAATGAAACCTCTCCTTCCTCTGAAGAGATGGTAGATTCAGAGTCTGGGCAGAGCTTTGTGCTGGGGCTCCAGATGGAGCCAATCTGCTGCAGTGTGCAGAAAAAACATCCAGGACTTTGAGCTGTTGGCAGTGACAGCAGCTTGTTCAATGGTTCATGTGATGGCATCCTCTGTTCTGGAGCTCTCTGGTCAGCCCTCGTGCCTTTAACACATTTATCACATCTCGTGTGTTTGTCACTCTGTCCCTTTGGGAGGCCCAGGCTGGGAGATCTGAGCAGTGCCAGCAGTGGGGAGGGCAGAGCTGAGCAGGAGGGGAAGGCTGCTCTGAGGAGCTGATGGGATCCTGCCTCCAGCACGTTCAGACCTGGCTGTTGGAGAGTGGGGGAGGCAGACAGGCTTCACTGCACTGTTATCTCTGCTGCAGTGAGGACAGTGCCTGAAACCCCCAGCTCTGCTCTCCACAGAGAGTCAGGACATGCTGCAGGTAAACATTAGTTAGATAAAAAACTACCTGCAGAACCCCTGCACCATCTGCTCAGCTCAGAGCTGTGGGAGGAATCATGGCAGTAATTCTAATTACTCCCGGGTGATCCATTTGAGGTACTGGAAGGTACTTGGGAGGCAGGGAGGGGAGGAGGAGAATTTTCAGTGACAGCAGCACCTGCTGCTCTGGGTCTGTGGCTTTCTTCAGGGTCTGTCTGCTTCTCCTTACTCATGGACACAATGAAGGAATGGGGTCAGGGGAAGTGCTCTGAAAATCCCCTTTGCTGATAGGAGCCACTCATGGGTGCTCCATTCACATCCCATCTCTGAGCCAAATGCAGCTTTGGCTTCAGGGCTCTCCTGAGTAAAGCTCTGCAGGCAATCAGTTGGCATCAAAGCCCTGAGAATCTGAGAACACTGGAGTTCCTGATCTTGAAGGTTTGGTGTTCCTGATACTTCTGCCTCTGTCAGCCTTGGACATGAATGTCTTGCTCTGAATTCTGTTTATCACAGATGCTTTTCAAGGTGTTTTATGAAAAGGATTTTTATTAAACAGGCTTTCTTCTTCATTCCCTTTGATGGCTGCTCTGAAGAGAAAAGTGACTGATCTTCAGCAAAGCCCAGAATTTCAGCACCAAGCACTGAGCTGGGAGGCCGAGGTCAGGCCGGAGTTTTTTTTCTCAGCACAGGCTATTCAGATGCACCTCTGTTGAAAACAGCTGGAATTTAGTCTTTCTCTCTCTATTTCATGAAATCAAACCCTTTTAAGTGATAAATGAGAGATCAGCTTATACCCAAATAATCAATACCTTGGAGGTTCAGGCACTCACTTGGGACAAGGGAAGCAGCGACTGGAAAATTGTCCCAGCGTGTCCCAGAGTGACATAACAACTGAGGAGGTTTTACTGTATTTAGAGCCAACTGCAATTGCACTCACCTCTCACTAATCTTTCCTAGCTGAAAATCTGCTCTGCAGCACGTTAACAAAAAGTGCTGTTGGACGAGGAATGCCAGGTGGAATTTCTCCCTTTCCACCTCTGCAGGACTTTGTTTTTCATTTAAGAGCTGGGAGCAGGCAAGTGAGGAGCCCAGTAATAAATATTAGCAATAGACTTGTTGGTTTTTTTTCTTTCCAAGGGTGGTGCCTTTTAAATGCCAGGAAAAGGAGACCTTCCTGCTTTGCACTTTTTAATGATCATTGCTTTGTTTTTCAAGTCTCTTTTGTGGCATTTTCTGTTTCACCACAGAAGTCTTGCAGCCTTTCATTGAAATTTCAACAGCATGGCTGACAGATGCCCATAGAAAAGATATGCAAAATGTTTAAAGCTGTGCTGTTTACAGGAAATATTCACTGGCAGCTGTGCTATTTTTAGCAGCAGTGCTCCAGCTGAGACTTTGCTGTGTTTGTTCAATGCTTCATTGTCTAGTAAAAATCGAGACCAAATTTAATGACTTGGGAAGTGGTGCGTGGTGGAGGAATTCTGGAATTGTTTTGATATTAAACAATGCTTAAATCTCAGAATCCCTTTAATAAGCAGAAATTCAGAGGGAATTTATTGGAGGCAGATTTATTGGCCTGACCCTTCAGCAGGAGCGAGGTGGCAGCAGTGCCTCCACTCCCTTTGCTCCTGGAGCAAACCTGAGCTGCCCCACCTCCTCCAGACATGCCAGAAACGCAGGAACATCCACACTCAGGGAGTGTTCCCTGGGAGAAATTCCTGCGAGATCAAAAGTGAATCAAGTTGTAAAAGTTCCCCTGGGAAAGCCCAGTGGGAATCTCTGAGCAGCACTGTCACTTTTTGCTCATCTTTTCCTTTATCTCTGTTTGCAGCCCTCTCTCCTGGTAGTCCCCTCCTTTTCCCCTGACAGTGCTCCTGAGAGGGGCTGGCTTCTCTGAAAGGAAAGAAGTAGCACATTTGCTCTCGAGTAATGGGGAATGAGTTTTTATCTACAGGCCATAGGTACTGAATGAGAAAGAGGTTAAAAACCCTGGTCTGAGTCCAGCCTAGAATTGCTTCCAAAAACATGCTTCGAGGGGTTTCAGCAGACTTTTCATGATCACTCATGTGTTAGAGTAAGTTTGTCTCCTTACAGCTGTGGCAGTCCAAACAATTTAGACACAGAGCTGCCTTTTAAAGCTTTTAAACCTGTATTTCCCTTGAAGGTCTTCTAGTGTGCCACTAATCCCCTGAGTTATTGCACTGAAGGCACTCTCTAATCCTTTAATTCGCTCTGCTCTCAGCAGAGATGGGAATGAGCTGGGTCAGGGAACGTTCTCATTTGGGCTTTATCAGTTTTCCTTTTTGCAGCTCAGACACTGCTGAGGGTAGTTTGCTTTCCTTCACAACACTCCAGAGAATATTTTAGAGTTATACATTAATTGTTTTTGTGTTTGTGTACTTGCTTATTAAAAAAAGGTGCACAAGCCTCACAACTCCCTGCTCCTGACACTGATTTGTGCAGCCTCAGGTCAGGCTTTTACACTAAGTTCCCTCAGACCCCTTTGGGAATCAGAGAATGGAAAAATAGATGGCTTTTTGAGAGCCTTGAATCCATTTCCCATCTAGAGCTGGTGAGGGTCAGTGAACAGTGCCAGCCACAAGTAATTTCTGGAAGCTTTTTCCCCCCAGACCTCCATGAGAGAGAGATCCTGACCAATGTTTCTTTGGTGCTGAAGCTAAAGCTTCGAGGTGATGAGCAATGTTGTGGTTTTATTAATGAGCAGAGACTCTAAAAGACTGGTTAGAGCAACACATGGCCTGAATTTGGAAGGTTTGTGCTGCCCATTGTTTATTCCTTGCATGAGGGGCATGTTTGTGTTGTAGGTCTGATTTGAAGGGCCAGGCTGGGACCACGAGCAGCTCCCAGAGGCTCATTAGGAATCCCAGGCCCTCACATTGCTCCACAAGTTCATCTGAAGTTGAGCACTGAAGCATTCAGTTGGAGGAAAAACATGCCCTGCAATTCTCTGGACTGGGAGAACATTGACAGGAATAAAGACGACCAAAGTTTTGTTTCATTAACGTTTGCACTGAAAGAGGAATCCTCAGATGCTGAGCACTTAATGTTTCCTTTTGAAGGAACCAATTTATGTGAAGTGCAAGTTTCTTTTGTACCTCGTGTGCTCGTATTTTTGATTTCTTACAGCATTTCTGCATCACTGAATTTCTTTTAGAGTCAGAGATCAAGCCTGAGCTTGTTCTGAAGTACCCAAATGGGGTAATAGGTGGACTGGTGTAAAATTTGGCATCTGGAGTTAAATTACAGGATGCTTCTTAAGCTTCTTGGTTTCTATAGGAACAAGTAATAGTCATCCTTCATGATTAAGCAGTGTCCATGGTAACCAAAGGAGCAAGTTTTAAATGAAAGATATTTTCCCTTTACATTTTTAGCAGTCAAAGGTTACCAATTATTACCTTTATACCCTTAGACAAGAACACATTTGATGGGGCTGGTGTGTTTGAAGCGAGAACATTTGGTGTTCATTTACATAACTTTGCATCTAGGATCAGCTGAAATTGGGGTGAACACCAAAATAAAATTTCAGGGAGTGGGCTGGGGCGTGTTAACCTCCCCAGGAGGGAGAGTGTTGGTCTCTGAATTGCTGAATTGTCCTGCAGGGTTGCAGTGTTGCTGTTCAAGTGCCCATTTGCTCCTCAGGATGACTGCAGGGCAGCAGTGGAGGGAGGGAGGAATTCCAACCCAGATCTGGCACTTTTTTAGGGTGGAAAATGCAAATACCAGTGTTGGTGTAGGTAAGAACATCCTCCTGCTCCCCCCTATTTCAAAAATAGGTTGGGAAGTGAAGACACGACTGGTTTTTAATGTTTCTTGTCTCTGCTTGGCACTGGGGATGTTTGGTTGAAAACTGCAGTGAGAGTGTGCAGCTGCCACCTGCAAGTGTTCACAGAGCAGGTTTGTGGGAGAGGAGCAGAAATACCCACCCACCCCCAGAGGAAATAAAAGGATCAGTCACAATAAATTAGGATTTACATTCCACAATTTCTAATAGCGAAACAATTGCTAAGAGAGTCTGAGCAGGCAGAGGGGAGATGGATGGGGAACAGCAGTGAGCAGGGATGGATTCTCAGCAGGATTTTGGGCACAGGGTGCATTGCCCAGGTGTGCAGAGCTGCTGTGCCCACACAGCTGCCCGTGCACACACTCACATCCCCTCACAGCAAAGGCACAGCTTCTGTGCTGAAATAGCACTCATTTTATAAGCAATATCTTCTATTAATGCCTAATAAAGTGCAGGAGAGTTGTTTCTGTTTGCTGGGGAACTCTGAGCCTCCTGCACAAACATTTGGAAAACCAGAAAAGCCCCCTCAGCTATCCCTAACCCTGCCCCAGTCCTAACCCTCCCTAACTGGAGCTGGAGGCAGAACAGTGGCTCCTGACTTTGCTGTCACTGCTGCTTTGAGTTGCTTCCTCATGACAGATACTGTACTTTGGTGGGAACATTCCAAAAATCCCTGCCACCCAGTTGGTTAAAATCCAGTATTCTGTGTTTCCAGTGAAGCTGTGTCCTGAATAGCCAGCGCTAAATCCCAATTTATGCTTTCCTGAGTTGAAGTTCCTTGGCTGTTGAGGCAATCTGAGGTGGGTGAGCTGGCTCTGGGCATTGAGACTCTCTGAGGAGCCACATGCACCATGTGAAATTCAAATCTTAATGTTTGGTCTGTTATGCAGATGGATGTGAGCAGAGATATGTGTGTGACCCCATTTATCTCTCTAATGAAGTGCCATCAATAGAACATCTGTTTCTTTGCTGCAGAAGATGAAACCTCTGATGAATCATGCTTATAAATTAAGTATTTCTTTATTTAATTTGCATTTTACCAGTACAGACCTGTTCCAGCAGCCATGCACAGCTGGAAAAATGGCCTGGGAATGAAACTGTGTGAAGTTTTTGCGTGAAGGGAGCTGCTCTGCCCTCCTTGGTAGCTCCAGGTCAGTTCTGGGGGAAAGCCTGGCAGGGACAGCCCTGTCCTGGCTGCTGTGTGCAGGTGGCAGCTCCAGGGCCAGAATGGGAATGCAGGGTGTGGGAGTTTCTCCTTGCCCTCAGATTGCCTCTGTGCATAAAGGGCTGCAAGGAGGCGCGTGGTGACAGAGCAGAATCTGTGCAGGAAGGTTCAGCATGATGGATGAGCCTAATTTAAATCTCCCCAGAGCTGACTCCTTGTTCTCCACACTCCGTGTTGCTTGTCTTTATCATCACTTGGGAGGAAGCTGATGTTCCACTTCACTTTATCATCCTTTCCACTTTAACCAGGGTATTGGCAGTCGCCTCGATCTGGCCCCCAACCAGGAGAGAATTTCAGCTTTTTCTGATGTATTTTTTAAGTCTGAGCTTGATTTCAATTTCACCCTGGAGAAAAGGCTCCTAATGATGTGCCGTTAGCAGAGGAGGAATTTGTTCTGTGGATATCATACCAGAGGAAGATAAATATCATACATATTTTATTTCAGAGACTAATGAAGAAAGAATAAAAATACCAAATATATATATGCATATCTAGTTAAAAAATACCAGACAGTAATATGGAGTTTGTACTACAGGCTGCTCAGTCAGCATGATTTGCTGTTTATCTTTAGAAAGGGAGGGTCATTTTCTGAATGCCTTATATTCTGTTCCTGGCAGCAGGTCTGTGCTGTGCCCTGTGCTCGTGGGTCTGATCTGATCTCTGTGTCTGAGCACTCAGAAGTTGCTGTGTGTATTTCCAGGCTCCTCACAGTGAGAATTCCCTCAGCTTTCCTTTCCCATTAGTGTTACTCTCTTCTTTCCCTTTTGCCCTTGGAGAGAGACGTTTCCTTGACAAATACATTTAATATCTGTCTCCTCAGGTAAAGGATGTGCTCCCCCTGTTTCTGGGTCAGGACTTGCCCTGGGTATCTGTGGAGTGCCCGGCCATGCTGGGATGGCTCCAGAGCAGGGAAAAAGCAAGGAAAGAGCAGAGAAAGAGCAGAGAAAGAGCTCTTAACTGCACTGACCATCAGCTGCCCCAGCAGGCAAAGCTCAACTGGAGAATCCCAGCGCTGCAGCTGGGCCGGGCTGGGAGCTCTCGGGCAGCCGAGGGCCTCCAGCTCCATCTAGTGAGGCTCGGGATTCTGTCTCACACCCAGCGGCTCCTCCGGGCTGGGGGGATGGAAATCCCACCTGGGCTTCCCAGCAGAGCAGAAAGGCAAGGGAAGAGGCTTTGCTGCTTGCACACATCAAACAGCACCGTGGCAGCTGCTGGGAAAAGAGTTCTCTTACTGGGTAATAGAGGAATAGATGCAAATCGAGCGCTCAGAAAAATAGCTTTTTTCAGTACTGGATCCAAGAGCCATGAATAGCTCTGGCTCGGGAGCAGGATGGGGAATATTAAATCCATGATACCCAGGAACCTGATACAGAGATGAGGGGAGATCCATTAAAGTGCACAGCGTGCCGTGGCAAAGGTCAGTGCCACTCCAAATCATTATTTAACAAAGAAAAAGCTCTTCTTCCAGCAGTTCTTAGGCCCACTTTGAGAGAAGATTTTAGCTGAGGGAACCAGTGTGCTCTGATGTTTTCTGGGATTTGTTTTCTGTATTCCAGCCACTTCTAACAAGGCTCTTCAGCTCACACAACTGTCCCAGCCTCAGTTCTTGGAGCTGCAGAGAATTGTGTGCTCCAAGTGCTGCTCCAGGCGCCTTTTGCTGCTTTAGGCAGGGGCACAATTGTCAGAGACACCCTAAAAGTGGTGTTTTTGTCACTCTGAAGTCACCTGTGGGGGAAACAAAGGGACTGGCAAGAAGCTGGATACATTTGGTGTAGCATTAACTATAGGCATAGAATCAGTTGTTTAATTCAAAGTATTTTGTGCCAGAGTGTAGCCCAGAAGGCAAATAATGATCCCAATTTATTTTTTTGTTCTGTATGTAAACAGTTAGATAAGGGAGAGGGGTTTTTACAAGCTGTAGTTCTGTAAACAGTGTCCTTAATTGTCTGGAAAGGTCATGAGAGCATGAGAAAATGTGAAACTATTTCTGCTTGGAGCATGAAATGAGTGGGGAGTAAATCAGTGGTTCTGATGTGGAAGAGTTGTGGGTACAGCCAAGGGGATTGCTGGGCTTTATGGAAGTTTACCAGTGTTTAAGCCAGAGATTCTAAGATGCAAAAAGAGATCATTTTATTCTAATATAAGAAATGGGAGTGACACAGCTTCCCTCAGCCTGGAGAACCCCCTCTCTGGGGTCATCAGCTTTGCCTTCAGAGGAGTCTGCTTGTTCAGAGGGCACCAGCACTGCCCTCAGCTTCTGCTTCATGACCATTTTCATTTAAAAGTCTGTTTTATTGCCCAATAAAGGTTTGGCTTTTAATTAATTCTGTATGGTTATAGCATTGCTTAAGGGATCAGCAGGGCTCTGGGAGATGCATTCCAATAAATACTTGTGCAGGTAACTGAGCCACCAAGGTGGCCCTGCAGCTGCATCCCCGGGCCAGCTGAAGGGAGCAGGAAGGGCTTTCATAATTGTCACAGGAAATCAGACTTTTTGCCATCTCTGCTTCCCACTCAAAGTTCTTCACGCCTTGTGAAGAGGAAAGTTGGCTCAGCTCAGTGTTTATTATTTTCTGTCATTGTCTGTTCCGCTTTTTAAAAATGTCTCCGTTCCCTTCTAAATTCCCATTTGGATTCGGACTAAAGATCCATCTTTTCTCCTGGGATCCTGTGGCCACCCAAAGCTGTCTGAAATGTAGTTTTTTGTGCAGCTTCTCCTGAGAATCTGGAATCTCACAGACACTACAGATACCTGTTCTCCAGGGATTGTTCTTAAATCGTAAATGCTACCTGAGCCATGTTAAATCACTGTCACCGTGCCTCCTCCTCCCCTCTCTTGGGTTTGTAATAAGGACTTATTAGATAATGCAGAAATTAGACGAATAACACCTAAATTCATTAAGCAATAAAATTAATTCGCGGCCCGTAATTGTACGAGCAGGAGACCGGTAATTCCTGTTCCCTCTGGTTTCACAGAAACTCCGCCCTGGCAGGCGCTGGGGCACCTGCGGTGTCGGGCAGTGCCCGGTGGGCAGGACAGGGAGGAGCCGGGCCCCGCTGCCTGTGCCGGGCTGGGGAGCAGCCTGAGCTCTCCGGGACCTGTCCCACCAGCTCCTGCTTCTGGAGAGCCCGTAGTTCTCCACATCAGCTCCGGAGCATCTGCTGAAGTTTCCTTGCCGTTCCATAGGAGCAGGAACCTGCCGAGCCTCCCGCTGCCGCCTGCTCGGGCATTCCAGTCATTCTTCTCTCTCTCGCTGCCTCTGATGAAGTCATCACCTCTCCTTCTCTCCCTCCCGGCTCCTTCCGAGTGCCATGGCATGTGCGCTGCTCGGCAGCACGCCTTCCTTCTGGTGAGTTGGGGAGACCATTTCTCCTCGCTGGCTTCTCTCCCAGCGCTCAGGCTGGACCTCCCTTTCTCGTTTGGAGCTGGAGCAGGTTCTTATCAGGAAATCAACTTGCTGGGAAGTGCCTGCTTGTTGTTATTCCTTCCAGCGGCCTCTCTTTGCTTTTGTTCACGCTGTCTGTTCCCCTGGCTGATCCCTGCGATTGTGTGAGAGGGGGGAGCGTGAAGAGAGATGAACAAACAGGAGTTAATGTGTTTTATTCTCCATAATGACAGCAGAATCCTGATGATCTCTTGGACTAGTTGGGATTCACAGGAGCAGGTAATGCAAATGTAGGAACACCTCACTTGCTAAGTGAAAAGTAAACAGTAGTAATAGTTGTTTGTGTGTTTGTTACACACAAACGCCGTGTCTGACAAGTGCAGTCAGTGATGCTGGGTGGGTTAGACAAGAGTTTGGGTGCCAGGAGCTGCTCACAGCCTGTTCTGCTGCTGCCCTGGAGCCTTGGGGGCATTGCTCTGCTGCTCCAGAACGATTCCCCAGCATGAAAAACAGGCATGCAAGAGTGGAGTGAGGATTCATTATTCTGTCAGTTCCAGTGCCTTGAGTTAGGTAACAAACCAAATGTGTTTATCACTGTACAGGAAGAGTTTCAGAAAGACTCATCAACCCGAGGTCCTAAATGAATGTGCAGTGTCTGCAGTGCTGTGTGTCCTCTTGGCAGTGGGATGTGTTCAACTTCAAACCCTCCAGTGTGTTGGCCCAGCTGTGGGGGATAACCTGGGAGAGCTTTCAGGGGCTTGATAATTTCCAGGAAGTTTCTCTTTGAAGACCTTACTCTGCACCCAAACCATTGCAGCCTCCTGTAAATATTTGGAAAAACAGGAAGGGCTGCAGTTCATTTCTCTCTCTCCTGTGATGTATAATGTGGATGAGCCCTGGGCCCTCTGTGCAGTTGAGAGGTGACACAGAACAGGACAGGTTGGGAAGAAAAGACTAAAATCAGACAATGAACCTGATCTCTTGTAGCTCATTTATTTTATGCACAAGTGGGCAAATCTGTCAGAAATCACAGAAAATAAGGCTGGAAGGAATTTCAGGAAGGAATTTCAGGCTCCAGTGTGTAGCTGTCCATGGCAGGAAGGACTGTTCACAGTGCCTAACCCAAATATCTCCTGCTACAAATGAAGACATTTCTTTCTCAGCCTCCAGTGACTGTGGAGAGTTTTTATTATTGGCCTTTTCCATGGCCCTGGGCTTGCTGTGGCAGCAGGGCAGATGCCAGGCCCTGGGCAGAGAGGCCCAGCCTGAGATGGTGCTGCCAGCCCTGGAGAAGGAAAAAGGGCACTTAAACCTTTATATATTCATTCTGTTAACCATGTAAAGCTGTTCTGCTGTTCATTCCTGGAGTTACTAATTTACCTGTAAGCTATTTTTATTAACCTTTAAAACAAACAGCTCCCCCCACACCCCCCCCAACACCCACACCCACCCCTCCTTCTGGTTATTTCTGGTTTCTTGCAGAGGGTTTTGTAACGTCTCTCCTGCAGTGAATCCCACAGTGCTTAAGTGAGGCTAAAATGGAGATTTGACTCCAAACATTTCATGAACCATAAGTTTAATAATTACAGCAGGGTTTAGGTGCTAACTCAGCTCTGTGTTTGACCTGGGTCAAACGGATGTGTTTGCTCACTCTGCTTGGGGTGTATTTTAATGATGAAGTAAGAAGCAAAGTCGGGGGGCTGTTACCCCAAAACAGCTGCTTTGCCTCGGTGCTGAGCAGTGTTTGGGGCTGGGGAGCACGTGAGGAAAGTAATTCCTTGTAGCTGCCTTTCCTGTAATGCCATCGTTCCTGTTCTCCAGCCAGGTGTGTGAGAAATGCTTTAAACAATGTGGATTTTTCCGGTCATTAAGAAAATGCAAAGCAGCTTCTTCAGTTGTCATCCCGGGCTCACTTTCAGAATGCTGTAATCAAGTAGCTTCTTTATGACAGCCCAAAAACAAAAGAAGGCTCAAAGGAATGGGGTGGGAGCCTGAATCGTCTGAGAGGAGATGACTCCAAAGGGTTTTACTGCTTGAGATTCAAAGTGCAGCTTTCTGCAGAGAAAGTGCCCCAGACAAGTGAAGGCTGGGCTGGAGTTGGGAAGGCAGAGAAATCTGGGCTGATCTGGGCTGAGTTTCACACAGGTTACGTGGCACCCGAGGGAGATGTCACTGAGGTGGCACCCACGGGAGATGTCACTGAGGTGGCACCCGAGGGAGATGTCACTGAGGTGGCACCCACGGGAGATGTCACTGAGGTGGCACCC
>JAHLSL010000016.1:8414407-8427179 GCA_025920805.1 Petroica traversi
CTGTCCCCGGGCTGTCCCGGCGCTGGGTGTGTAACTGTCCCTGTTCTGTCCCGCAGAGTCGCCCCCGGAGCGGTGCGGCCAGAGGCGCAGCATGCCCAGCGGCATCTCGGAGAAGAGCCCCAGCATGGAGCCCGCGGCCACCACGCCTTTCCGAGTCACGGTCAGTGCCACCCCTCTCCAGGAGTGCTGGGGGTCCTGAGGGACCTGGGGGGTGCCGAGGGGACAGGGACCTGCTCACCAGGACACAAGAGCTGCGTGTGGAGCTGCGGTTACTCGTTTGTAGGGAAATGAGTGGTGGTAGATGCTGTTAGCAGCAAGCAGCTGTCAGGTGTATCCCGGTGGAGCAGCAGGGTTTGGAGGGGTCTGGGGCAGTTTGGGAAGGTTGTTTCACTCAGGAGACTTTCCTGGAGAGGTTTCTGCGGTGAGTCCTGGTGCAGTGCATTGCTGGGTGCATGTAGCAGTCTGCAGCTGTACAGAGTGTGCTCACACTCCTGCAGACACAAAATCTCCTCTGGAGGAACTTGTCATTAACTCACAGGACACCTGCCAGTCTGGGATTGCCCAGAGCCTGGGATTGCCCAGAGCCTGGGATTGCCCAGAGCCTGGGATTCTGCCCCAGCAGTAGCCTGGAGGAGCCATCCACTTTTTCCATGGCTTCAATCTCTGTGCTCTGAGATGTCACTGGCTGTTCACTCCCAGACTAACAGTGCCCTTGGAGCTCCGTGGGAAGGGCCCTGCTGTGTCCCCTGACAGAGGGAACAGGGACCCCAGGAATGGCATCTGGTGATGCCAGAATGATTTTTGTCTTTTCTTTTCTATCCCTTTTACACAGTTCTCTGTACCCACAAGTATCAGAATGCACACTTGTAACCTTTTACTGAGTTCAGTGCTCAGTGCTCTGGGAGTGCCCTGCAGGCCCTGAGGCTGAAGAGCCCAGAGCTGCAGAGCCAGGGACACCAAACATTCTGCTGGCTCAGGAAGCCAAGGGCCCCTGGCAGGACAGATTCTGGAAAGTCGAGCTGAGCCCAGCCCAGCCCCAGCATTGGGCTCCCTTGTTGGATCTGGGCTGTGCAAAGTCTAGAACTGGTGTGTGTGACTGACGGGGGTGCATTTGCCACGCTGGCACCTGGGGGAAGTGGATGCATCAAACGGGATCCTGATTCAAATCCTGAGGGAAAGACCCCAACCCCTTTAACCGTGTCTGGCTGCATTTTATAACACCAGGAAAAGGCATCCCTGGGAGTGCTGAGCCCTGGCTGTCACTGCCCAGTGTCACTGCAGTGTCCCCTCCCCACTCCCTGCACACACCAGGTGTCTGGGCTGGCTCTCAGGTATTTTTATTCAGAGAAGACACAAATGGCCTTGGCAGCAGGTTTGTTCCATGCAGGTTTTCTCTGCAGGCCACACCTTCTTCACAGACTCAGCTGCTGCTTACCAAACCCAGGGAGGCAGAACCAGAATTTCAATAGAAAGACAGTGGTGCAATCTGAAAAAAAAAAAATCTGAGCACACCCAGTTCACCTGAGAACATTTGCACTGGTGAATGAGTCATGATTAGCAGTTTGGACAAGGAGTTTATTTTAGTTCTATAAATTGTTCTTCCTGCCATCAGAACCTATCAATCTCAGTGAACGAGTATCCTTGAACCTTAAACAACTACTGCTTGTTGGTGAAAATGGCAAAACATGGTGGGAAAATCTGGATTCTTCACAAGACAGAGGATTTGGGAATAATTTTCTTAGTTTCCCTGTAGTCAGAGAAAATAAAAAGCAGTTTATTCCTTTCCAATGGCATATATCCTGCTTTTTTGGGTTTTTAGAGAAGCTGTTCCAGCTTTGGGCAGGTCAGCCCTTGGTGCTGGAACAGCCAACATGGGATGCAGTTCCCTGCTTTGAGCAGCTCTCTTACTCAGAGTGGATTAAATAAGGGCAGCCATCACATGGGTAATACATGACATTTGTCTTCTCTGACTTCAAATCCACCCTCATCTCATTTCTCCCCTGTTCCCCCTCCAAGTGTCACTGCATTAATATGAATGGCTTCATTAGGTACAGTTGGTGCCGCTGCCCAGCCTTCAGCAGATGTCTGACTTTAGAAATATATTCTCCCTCACCTTCCTTCATTAACCAGAGGAACATTAGCAGTCAGTCCACTCCAGCCACTGGGAATAGTAATTAGTGCCTTAGTTTAGTGGTAATGGGATTATTACTTTGGAGCCTGCTGTTGTAGGTTTGGAAATTGTAAGCTTTTCATATTTTACAGCTGATTGTTCTTCCCTGACATCTCCATCCTTCTGCTGTTGAGTCTCCAAGGGCCTGGGAAGCTCAGGAGCCTTTGGATTCAGCTATTTTGGCAGTGTTGCACTCCCAGTTGCTTTCTTGCATTTCAAAACTTGAGCCAACTAGGGTGGAAATTTGGGAACTTCCCTTGGGAGTTCCCTTCCCATACAGCAGCTTCCCAGGCAGGTTACAGTTAATTGGGCATTGTGGTTTTTGAAAACAAGAGCTCCTGGTAGTTTTTGAATTATAGAATATAACCTTGAAAATCAAGTCTTAAGATTTTTTATATCTTAATATGTGACTAGCTGTTCTTACCCCTTCTCCTAAAAGAAATTGTTAATGAAGCTTCTTAAACCTGGAAAAATCTCCCCTAGTCCTGGATATCTCATGCTGTACAATAATTATTTTCCATGTCAATCCCTGCCTTCACTTGGGTGCTCTCAGAGCTCTGGATGAGCTGATGAAGGAGAACTTTGAGGCTCCAGCCCAAGTGTCCCTGAGCTGAGGTCCCTTGTTCTGAGCCTGCTCTCAGATCCAGGAATTCACATTTTAGTCTCCCTTTCCAGAGGGACCTGGTGATGCTGCAGGGCTGGGACACCACCCTGTCCCTTCTCCATGGCTGTGGTTAAAGCCTTGCTTTGAGGAGAATCCAGAGGAGCATTTGGCCTCTCTGTGCTGAATCCCAGGAGCTCGAGGTGTGAGATGGGTTAAACCTGACATTTTGGGGGGGATTTTGTCAAACTCAGGGAGCAGCAGCTGGGAAAGTGCTGAGTGCTAATGAAATCCCACCTTGAGGGAATGGTGCAGGGGAGGATTTGCTGAGGCTCCCTGGGAGGACTCGCTCCCATCCCATCAAGCACTGCCATCTATTGACTCCTTCTGTTAGAGCCCAACTCACTGGGTTTTCTAGGAAAATATCTTGGCCAAGCAAGGTCCAAATTGCCAAAAAACTTGAGGAAGCACCTGTATTCTGTCTTTCACCAGACAGAATTTAGAATTCCTTTCTCCAGATCTTTAATCCTCAATTCTAGCATTAATCATTAGCTTTCCAAGAACAGCTAAAGCTCTTCAGTGCTTCTTCTGGTTGAAGCCATATTGGTTCCAAAAATGCCCCGAAACCACACCAAACCACAGTTTGTCTTCTCCTTGTAACATAAATTTGTTTTCCTGCAGTTTTCCTGTCTGTTTGGGCTCGTTACCCAGCTGAATTTGCAGTGATCCATCATAAGCTACTCTTATGGCATTCCTCCATCTATCCTGCTTTTAATCCTTGATAAATGAAGTCTTAAATTCTAATGGCACTAAATGGAAACTCCTGGAGAGATGAAAGCAAAGAGCTCTTCTGCCATTCCTCTTCACTGAACATAATCCTAAATAATGGGATCCCAGTTCAAGCTGCTCTGGACAAGATATTGCAGGATTTTTTTTCCCCAAGTTTTTGCCTGTGCATAATACACTCTTTTTTCCATTTTAATTTTTTTTAAGCAGTCATGTAAATTATATTATAATGATTTGACTTTGGAGAATTTGTGTTCTTTTATTATGTGGAGAGTGGAATGGCACTTCCCTCGGCATGATCACCCCTCTTTAATTGAAATGTAATTGTTTACTAAACCATTGCAGCTCAAAGGGAAAATTACTATCATTTTGGTCTGTAGCTGCATATATTAAAGTGCCCCTTTTACAGGGATTGAATTTAAGGAGAATAGGAACATTATCACAGATGATATATAAACATAAAGCCATTATCATTAAACTGTCAACTGCAGCTGACTTTGGGTAACCAGTGTTAGTGGCAGCAAGAAATATGGAAATTACTTGGAGAATGTATCTGTCACTTCAGTCACCACTTCTGCAGCAGGACATGCTTGGAAGCTCTGGGGTTGTGAGCATTTCAGGGATTGGAAGAGAAATGAGGTCATTTGGAGCCTTTGCAGTGATTTCCACTCCCTGGAAGTGCTTGGCACAATCAGGAGGGCTCCTGTGGCCATCAGAGGTACCCAGCACCCAGACTTTGTACCTTAAACATCTTTTGTGGGTGAATTTCCAGGCTCTCCACAAAGGAGGTTTGTTCTTCCCACCCTCATTTCCAGCTGGGAAAACCGAGGGATGGAAAACTTAACTAACTTCAATTTGATCATGCTCCAAAGCCCAAAAATATGTCCTGAGCCGAATTTCTTCATTTCTAATTCCCAACCCTGGTGTTAACCACTAGCTAAGCTATTCCTAATTACCTCTCTGAAATCCTGCTCAGTTTCAAGAGAATTAAATGTTCTCCAAATTGATGCTGTAATGTGAAAATGTGTAAGTGGGTTCCTGGCCTCCCAAGTCCTTGTTCCCAGGGCAGAAATGCCTTGGCTTTCTTACTTTCTCTACCAGCACCTCATGTTGTCCAATTTCTAATTGCTCATTATTTAAGTTAGAGCCCTCTGCCTTATTTTTCTAAGTCATCTGATTAAAATCAATCTTTGGTTATTTTTGATCCTTAATTTTTGCTTGCCCTTTATGATACATGACGTAAATTCTACTTAAGGTATGAAGGATAAATTTCATTTTGAAAAAAGGAATCTTTCCATACTCAATGCTCCCTAGCACTGGGATCAGAAAGTGAACCTGACTGTGAAGATATTTTTAATTCTTTGAGTCTGACCTTGTATCTTGAAATTTTTTTAAAAGTAAACCTGGAATTTCCAGTTGGGGAGCACTGGAAGGCAGCATGGCCAGAGATAGGAGGGCCTGTCAGATTTCAGCACCGAGCTGCAGCCCAAACCACTGTGGATTTATGATGTGCATCAAGCAGGAGACAGAAGTGACAGGATAAAAGGCATGGTGCTGTGACCTGCTTCACTGAAAGGGGCTCAGCAAGGCAGGGAGGGATTTTTTCCCTTTTTGAACTGAGTGTGTTCCAGGGAGGTCTCTGTTTCAGAGCCTGCAGCTGCCTGAAGGACAATTTTAGACAAAAGAAGAGCATGAGGGCTCATCAACAGCTTAATTCACCACTGAGGCCACTTCTCTACAGGAATATTGGTGATCCTGCTGTAGTTTTTGTGGGTTCTGGCCTGCTTTTGATTGCTGTCACTCGAGGTGGTTGGGCAGCTGAGGTTCCACGGGGCTGGCTCTGGTGAGGAGGGGATGGGACATGACCTGGTGCTGCCACATCTGCAGGAGGCTTTGTGAGGATCCTCACAGTGCCCAGGAGAGCCCCTGGCTTCACCTGCAGCTCCCACCGAGGGGGAAATGCCACAAATCACTGAATTTCTGTCCCCAACACCACTGGGTGTTCTGGACTAGGGCAGGAGCTCACGGTGTTGCTTCCTGTGTGAGCTTGGGATAAAAAGGGAAGCTTGTGCTTCTGGGGAAGATAAAGTCAAATACTGTATGGTTCTTGAGTGGGAAAGGGGAAGACAAATGTTTCAGGAAGTTGCCTGGCTCTGCAGAGGGTCTAAACTGGCCCATTTCCATTGGTTTTGTTCAGCTACTCCAGATGTTTCCAGTTTCTCAGCCTCTGAGGACACTGGAGTGATCCCTCTGGGCTGTGTGAAAGCCGTGACTCTGAGCAGGGCTCAGGGCTCCAGGGAGGTGAACAGCACAAAACCCTCGGGACTGGGACAGATTCCTCAAGCCAGGAATGAGAAGGGAGGGAGGGAGAGTGAGAAAGCAGCTCCAAACTCCCTCTCCCAGAAAGCCTGAGCAAGATTTTTTGGGATAAACCTGTGTTGTTCTCCTGACTTCGTGACTCCCCTCAGATCCCTCCATTCCTCCACTCCTGGGGAAGCTGTTGTTGTGGCCAGATGAGAAATGCCAACAGCTCCTGTGTGTTTTCATGGAGAGAGCCCATGGGAGGAATATTTAACATTTAGGCAGTAAGTAGGGCTAATAGGAAATGCTAATTCACATTTCATTCTTTTGATCAGTGTATATTGAATGATAATTACAGTGATAGTACTTGGCACTTCTGTAGCACCTTTCATCTGGAGCTGTTAAAGTGTTCTGCCAATCTGAATGAATTCAGGCTTGCAGGCACTGTGGGGTTGCAATTTACCATAATGCCTGAAAATAAATGGCAAACTAAGGCCTGGGAAGATTATACCACTTTCCCTATCATTCAAGATCTCTGTGGAGCACTTGGGGCTGGGCAGTTGTGCTGCTGGTCACCCCATAAGGAACAAAACCAGCTCAAGGCACCATTTAAAATGGTGAGAGTGGTTTAAACTGGCCTTTACTCTAAAGGCAATTTTGACATTTTTGGTGGTAATTTAACAATTCAACACACACTCTGGGGTATTTTTGTTTGAATTCTCCCCACGCACTGAGAAGCAATCTCAGATTCTCCCTGGATTTTTCAGCAACAGACTTGGAACTGTATCTATTCTTTAGAGACTTCCACCCCAAAGGATGATTTGAACAGAAATGTTCATTTCAAAGCCACTACAAGAAAAAATTTGATAGTGTTTCATTCTCTTCCCAGGAAGCCCAAATGCAAACAGCCTGAACTAATTGATAGGCTCTAGGAAGGCAAATGGACCTGACTGGTTTCATTTCTGTGGAGTGAATGAAAGGCAGAAAGTAAACAAACAAAAGCTTCAATTTGTTTAAACCTCTGGGCACTGAAAACTCTCGCACTGCTGGTAGCACAGGGAAAAGAGGGCCATTAGGATATCCAACATGACAGTGCCCCTTTAATTTGTTTCTGGGTCACAGCTAAAGAATTGTCCTGCAGATATGGAAGGTAGGATAATAAACACATTCCATTCTCCCTCTTTCAGCAGCACTGACATTGTGCTTTCAGAAAACAAGTCAAGGAGTGGAAGGCATTATCTGAGTCTCCTGGAGACCTTCAGTGGAACACGAGTGCCCATTGCTTCATCTCAGAACTTCCTCCATTTGGGATTTGTACTGCATTAGCTCAGGGATGTTTGGTATTTACTGAAATACTGAGTTCATTGCACTGGAATTAATAGAAATCTCTGTCATTGCCACAGTTCACCCTGAACAGTTTCCAATACATTTCTACCAAGTTTTGTTTCTGAGACAGATTTTTTCTCTAGTTTAGACTAAACATTTCCCCTTAATTGCCAGAACACATTTTGAGCCATAATTTCTTGGTCTTTCACTGTAGTTGGTTCTCATGGCACGTGTGTGCTTTGATAAAAATGAGGGTGCTGTGACAGCAAATCATGGGAGAGATGCCCCATCCCAGTGGAAATGATCTTGCCCGTGTGTTCACCTCGGGAAAGTGGCTGAGCTTTAACAGACCTGGAGGATCTTTGGCCCTTCCTGCTGAGCTGGATGGTTTGGAAGTTGTTTTGGAGGTTTCTTCTTCCCCTCCCAGCCCCGGCGTGGCTGCTCGAGTGAGGCTGTTTCTCCAGGTGGTGCCACTGTTGTTCCGAGCCCAGGGCAGCTGCCTGAACAGCAGCTCTGACTCCCTGCCCTCCTGGGGACTGCACAGACCGGGATCTTGCAGCTACAGAACCTGGATTCAGGGTGGAGCACACATGGGAAGATGACAGTGATTTCCAGATACTTTTTTCAAACTTTAGTTGCCTTGGAAACAAGATTCCCTTTCTCCTCCCTGCTGTCACTTTTCCTCAGCGCTGCACTCCCATAAGCAATAGGCTGTTTGTCCTCCCCACACTTTTTCCCAGTGATATTCATGGCTCAGGCATCAAGGATAATTTGAGAGAGAGCTGGGGAAGCTCGGCTGCTTTTCCTGAGGTGCTCAGGTGTTCCTGGGCCTGGCTCTCAGCCAGAAACTTTCTTGTCTTTATCTCCCTCCATAATTACAGTGGATCATATCTTCCCTGCAACGTTTTTCAAAGCACCAAGGAAATTAGCTCCAGAACTAATCATGTCTTTATTTCCTCAATGGTTCTGTGTAGTTCCCTGCTCTGCAGGGTGGGATTCACCCTGAGCAGCGTGACCTGTCCCTGTCCCTGTCCCTGTCCCTGTCCCTGTCCCTGTCCCTGTCCCTGTCCCTGCCCTGGTCCCCTCCCTTCATTCCTGCCTCTTGCAAGGTCATTCCGTGGCATTCCCGTGATGGGACAGCCTGATTGGAGTGCATAATTAAGGTTTCTTTACTCCACTAAACCCAAGGTTAATTTACTTTACATTTCCCAAGGAGTCCCTTGGGCAAGGCGAGGGGTGATGGGCACAGGTTGCTCCTGGACAGAGGCCATTTAGACACAAGAGGAAAACATTTTTTTGCTGTTCTTATTTTGTTTGCTCCTCTATGGAGGAGGAGACCTTCATATCCCTTCCAGGGAAACAGGAGAGTCCCAGCTGGTGGCACTGCCTGGGACTGAGGGACACAAGCTGGCCCTGCCCTCGGGGCCTTTGGGTGCAAAACCTTCCTTGATAATTAGCAACCAAGTCAAAAATAGTTAAGGAATAAGTGAATGGCACTTAAATCTGCCTGATAGAATTGAAATTTCCTGCTGGGTGACAAAATTCTGCTTTAAAGATAGTAAATCCACTGCTAATAATCAGGCAAGAAATAATCACTGCTAAGACCCAAAAATAGGATCTGTCACTTGCAATGTCTGTCTTATTATTTTGAGGGATAAACCAGCAGTGAACTTAATTTTTGCCTCCAGTTCCTGAAGGATATTCTTTTTGGTTTATAACTTTGAGTGTTTTAACTGAATTGTCAGTTGTGCTGCCTCTCATCACCTTCCTCAGCACCTCAGCCCAAAATCAGACACAAAGTACGAGCTGAGGAGGGAAAGGGAAGGAGTCAAGGTAGAGAAAAAGAGCAGGGAATAGCCTTGCCTTGGTTTTCATTTCTCTCTGAGCTTTCTTAATCAAAAAGCTCTGTGATCTGTGTGTCCTGAAGGATGGAGAAATCATGAAAGCCAGGCTGGTGCTCCTGCAAGTGTCATATGTGTGTTATATTTATCCTTCCATTGTCATTTTTCTCCCTTTTTCCAAAGCTGTAAGTAGGGGGTGAATCAAACTGGAAATAGTCCATTTCATAAATTCTGAAATTAGGATAAATGAACTTCATCTTCAGTATTTGCACAATGTCTGGGAAGTGAGTTGTCTAGGGAGGCACATAGGGGAAATGCAGGGCTGATGTATCATCTGAATTCCAGTTGGTATTCCCCACACCTTCACAAAAGTGAACATTTTTGTTTGATTGCTGCTGTAATTATTGCTGAATACAAATGTTCCAATTTAAGCTGCAGAAATGTGGGGAAAGTCTTTGAAGCCAAGAGCATCTGCCTGGAACATGAGTTTCATATTTGAATGAGTAACTTTTACTGGAAAATTACACACTGAATCCCTACATTCAAAAGATAATAGTATTTTTTTTTTACTCTAAACACATCATCTACCAACTGCTTTTTAAAATTTATTGGCTTGGCAGCTGTAGAAATGCAGAAAACGTGTTACTAAAAGCACACAAGGTTTGTCAGAGAGAGTGAGGCAGCTTGGTGTTGGTACCATCCTGTCAGCCTGGAGCTGGCCATCAATATTGTGCAAAATGGGATTCTCTCTTCAGTATTTGCTCTGCCCCAGAGGTTTCAGGTGGAATGAGCAGGGAGGTGCCTGGCCCAGCAGGACATCCTCGTGCCCTCCAGAACCACAAATCAAAGCAGGGATAAAACACACTCATGAGCCAGTTTACTCTGCCTCGTACCCAAAGGTGGACTCTAAAAGGGAGCAGGGATGTAAAGGGATTTATGGAGATGGTTTCTCCTCTCCCCTGTGAGTTCATTGCTCATCCTGGAGAGCTGATTCCTGTTTCACCTGGAGTGTGTGTTTGGGTGCTTGGAGGGCTGGAATGAGCACTGGAGCAGTAATCCTGGCTTTGCAGCTTAGCTGGGATAGTCAGTGCAGCAAATCACTGAGACAGCTCTGCCTTCACACCCTCCCTCTGTGCCCTGCCAAAAGCAGCTCCTGCCTGCTCTCCCACCCCCAGCAGCCTGCCCTCCTTCCCCCTCCTTGGACAGGGAGCTTGTTGAAGCATGGATCTGCCTGGGGACTGGCTGTTAAAAGGCATATTCTCATTTCTGAGACTGGGAAAGAATTAAATTTATCTGCTTTATGTGAAAAAATACCTTTTTTTCCTGAAATAGGAGGCCACTGTGATTGATACCAAGACAGGTTTTGTACCTGGTGTAATTGTACTGACCCCCTGAGCTGAAGTGCTGCCCCACAGAAACTGTTCCTGAAAGCTCCTGGGCTCCTTAGCCCTTGGCAAAAACCCCAAGGGACCTGGATCAGGATGTTCTGGAGTTTTGGACAGAGCAGTTTATCCTTTGCTTTGCCTGTTAAATAAGGAAAGTGCTCCATCCCACTGAAATCCTCCTGCAGGTGCCATCCGTGCCTGGTGTCCCTGGGTCAGGCTGTCCCCAGCCCTGCCCTCTTTGGGTGAATCACTGGGTTTGCTCCTCAAGGTCACTTAAATTCTCCCTGGGTCTCTGTTTCCACATCATTCATCCCTGATTGCTCAATTACCCTTCTCCTGCCTTCCCAAGGAATATTTATCTGTCTTGCTGGGATGTGAAATGTTGATAGTGTGATAATTACGGAGCTGGCAACAAATAATCCAGAGTAGTGTGGGTTTGTTTTAGTAGGAGAACAAAAAACTCCAAACTGAAGAGCCAGGTGATCCCTGAATAGCAGCAACTGTGGAAGTGTGGATTTTTCCTGACACTTTCATTCCTTCATTCTTTATTCATGTCCCACCTGTTCCCTGTCCATGTTCCATGAAGTCATAGGTGTTACTGGAGAATGCAGAGCCAGACTTGCCAAGGTTTCTGTTACTTTACCAAAGGAACAGAGTGAAATCCTGCAAAAAGCAGTTAGCTGAAAATATCAGGATGTTCTGAGCTGAGAGCTGCCAGTCCATGGAGTTATTTCTCCAAGGCAGTGCGAGAAGACCTCGTGACCAAGACAGATTGAACAAGAGAGGTAAAATCTTTCCAAAAATGGAGCTCAAGCAGCAATCATTTGTTGGCCAGAGGTGGGACAGGGATGAGATGTTGTGTGTTAATGTGTTCTGTTACTGCTGCTTCTCTGTGATTTGCTGGTACTCACAAGTGTGAGATTTGCCATATTCATAATTAACCCCCAGTGCCTCTCACTTGATGCAATTCCAGCTTTCCTGACCTGGCCAGACCCTCACTGTCCCCTGGCTGACCTGGGGCACATCAGTGCCTCTTGGTGTGACTTTTCAGGTGGGCTGAGCTGGGTGTTTGCCATGGCACTGCAGATCTAATTCATCTCTGGCCGTGGCAGGGCAGGGTTGCTAAGCAGCACTTAGAGCATGAGCTGGTTCTCACATTCCAGGCTGCTCCATGGCCTGGCTCCCAGACAGCCCAGATCATCCTCAGTGCTGGATCTCCCTTTTACCCTTCAGCTCTGGGTGCTAGAGCTCCATTCTGACCATGGCATGGGGAGCAGCAGGACTGCAGTTTTTATTGCTACTTACCTTTGGCCATGCCATGGCTTTGCAGTTATTCCATCTTTCCTTTGGAGTGCAGCCTAATTCCAAGACACTTCTGTCTCAGAGCCCCTGTGCAGGCCTCGTGTGTGCTGGAAATGCCCTTTTGGGGAAGGGAATTCCACAGGGGCCTGTGCTCAGTCACCTGAGCAGAGCCCTTCATCACACCTGACAGGAGCAGGACAGCAAAGCAACTTAGAACTGCAAAGTTCAACTCCAAATTGCTGGCAGAAATAAATGATATATGAAGTGTTGGAGGGGCTGCAGGCGCTTCCAGCCCTGTGCCTCTAACAGGGAACAAATGAAAAATATTTGATCCATAAAGGTCAGTGCTGTACAGAAATTCCCTTCCTGCCCTGCTTCAGTGCCAGGGACCACTCGGGGGATTATTTCTGTTCTTGGGCTTCTGAGAGACACAAATGGTGCTGAAACTCATCCTCAGGGGTGTTTTGGGCTCTGCATTCCTGGGGTAGCTCAGTGCAGTCGTGTTCTGCAGAGAGAAGGGCAAAAATGTGCACTTTGATGTCTTTACTGAGTAACAAGCAGCATCAGATGCTCCCCAGAAAAGGTTTCTCTTTTATTTTGAAAGCTAGGACTAACACTGGTCGTTGTAGAAATGGGTAAACTCACTCGTTTGGAATGTTCATGGCTGTAAAAGGATGCTGAGTGTTGGCACAGTTCTGCTTGTTTCACAAATACAAATATTAATTATCCGTTCAGTGGAGCCTCAGTAAGAGGGTATTTCCATGTGCTGTGCAGGAACAGAAAATCACCCAAACTAATTCCAGAATTACATTTATTTGAATATAAAAAAAATAAGAGTTGTAAAGCCCAGAATAAGGACAGGTCTGGCAGAAAAGATTTACTCCCAGTTCTGTACCTTATCCCTGGTGTCCCCCGGAGTTGAGATTGCCTTGAACTAAAACAAAAACATGTGGAAGAACTATAAAAATAACCCCACGTGTTCAGTAGTTCCTGTGACCCCTTTGTAGGGGTTGTTCTGTGTGGGTTTGGGGTGAGAGCAGAAGTCGGGGTTGTGTCTGTG
>JAHLSL010000016.1:8431748-8442053 GCA_025920805.1 Petroica traversi
GCTGCCAGCGCCGCTCATGCGGGAGCTGCGGGGACGCTGTGCCCGCCTGGCTGCACGGGCGGCTCCGCTCCGCGCCCCCCGCTCCTCTGCCTTGTAATTTAGTATTCTTGTCTCACCCCACAGGGGTTCCTCAGCCGTCGGCTTAAAGGCTCCATCAAAAGGACAAAGAGCCAACCGAAGCTCGATAGGAACAGCAGCTTCCGGCACATTTTACCTGGCTTCAGGAGTGTGGACCATGAAAGGTAAGGGGACGTTTCGCGGAGGGTGTGGGAGAGAGGGGGATATTGATTTTTCCAGCTCTTGTTAAGATGTTGCTTATCTTACTGAGAGCGAGGGCTGCATCTCTGATAGAAGTAGACTTGGTTAATTGCAACAAGGGGTAGTTTTAATTTGTTGCTGAGGGTTCGGTGCAAGCCCTCCCTTTTCAGGTTAAATTCCAGGTGCAGAGAAGCCTGACTGCTCTGCTTTCTCTTCCCCAATAAATCCTAAATTGATGCACCAGCATATAAATAGCACAGGGATGCAGCAGCCAGAGCCGACTGATGCAGGTGAGGGAGGGAGGGGAGGGATGCTCCCGCACTGGACTGCACCCACCACAACTGGGTTACAGTAGGAACAATGCCGTGGAACAATAAGAGCCCTAATCTCCCCGGATCCCTCTCTCCCCTCACACACACCCTCTCCATCCCGCCGTGTGCTGCTGGCATTGCACAGAGATGGAGCCTCGGCGTGTGGCCGGAGCTGCTGCTCTGCCTGAGCCATGACAGAGCTCGGTCCAGGAGGGATGGGATGCAGGGAATGTGCAGATGGATGTGATAAAGCATTTCACGTGGGATGGCCAGAACCGGAGCAAATTGCAGGCAGAATAAAGAGAAATGAGATCTTGGGTTTATTCCTCAGCTGGTTGGAAAGTAGAGCAGCTCTTTAGTGGATTTGTGTGTATTTGTGTCCGTGTAGATTTCTGTCAGCGCGAGCATCTGACAGGCACCGTTCAAGGTAAATTCATGGGTAAATTCACATGCAGATCAAGGTCACGGTTGGGGAAGACAAATTCCTTTACCAACCACAAACCAGGGGGTTGCTTCCACAAGGAAGATCTTTCTACTTTACACAAATCATTTTGGGGAGTGACAGAAATATCGAAGTGCCAGGAAAAGTCTGTGGCTGAAAATTCCGCCAGGCTGGACATACCCTGTTGTAACCAGTTGGGAGCAGAGGCAGCTTAATACACCAGCATGGCATTTGAGAACCCAGTGAGTAAATGCTTCTCTTTGAAAAGCAATGACAACTTACTTTGTTTTTGCTGTACTTATTCATTGGAGGGGCTGTGAGCTTTTGGAACTCACAAACAACAACCATCAATCTGGATTTTTCCTTTCCTGACCTATTGCAGCCTCCTAAGCTTTTCCTTTCTGGATTCTGTAGGTGAGGTGATTGTGCTGGTTAGTGCCGAGTCAGGTTTCACTGTGGGCAGGCAGAGTTGTTTGGTTCCTGTGCTGCAGTTTTCCCAAACGCTCGAAGTAGGGCACTGTGTTCCAGGGGGAAGGGAAGGAGCCGGGAATGTGCCCGCGGTGCTGCTGCTCTGCTCGAACAACAGGCAGATTAGGCAAGGCTTCCATTCTACCTGGATGAGTTTTGTTTCGTTCTGTGACTTGGCAGGATAGGGCATTGGAATTAACTGTTCTGGCCAGCCCTGCAGCCAGAGTCATTTTCCCAAATTAAGCCTTGTAATTTCCCTGCCCTCCCAGCACACGAGCCCGGGAGCTGGCTGGGCTTCCCAAGAGCCAGGTGTACTGCAACTTCTCCTGAAAGACACTCGGGAATGCTGGAGTGCATTTGCAGTGTGCAGCTTAGAGGAGAAGGGGCACCGGCAGCCTCAAACCAAGGATTTGTTTATATGAGTATGAAAAACTGAGAATGAATGATGCCTTCACAATACCTGAGATTAGACCTGCTGTTAGGCAGGCATCTCTCAGCAATGCACTTGCTCTGTGACACACAGACATCCCCGAGCTGCAGGACACTGGGACTCAGAGGCTTTTGACAGCAGGCTCTTGGTCCCTCACGGTGTCAGATCTGTCAAGTGAGCAGGAGTCCTCTGCAGGAGAGCTTGGCCTTAGGGACTGTTGCTCTCGGAGAGGTGAAAGCAAAGCAGCAGCTGGGTCTCTCAGCCATGCAGCGAGGCTTTGGTTACAGAAGATAATTTTATCTTCCTGAGCATTGCCATCCCATTGTGTGTGCACAATGTGTATGAAAGAGCTCGAGTCTTTCAGATCATTCTTGTGCGTTTTCTGCTGTGCTTGTCTTGCTTGTAATCCAAGAACTGTTCCAGAGAGGCGTTTGGTATTGGAATATTCGCCTCTTAAATATTTGATTCTTGACTCCATCTTGTATCGAAGCTGATTGTTCAAGAACCACTCCTCTGCTCGTGGAAGTCACCATTATAACAGTGTTCCCTTCTGGAGCGTGGGCCAATTTTCGTGGGAATGCCATAGCAAAAATGAATAGTGCAGTGAATGCAGTCAAAACACTCCGGGCTGAAACACTGAGCTACAGTAGATCGTAAATGCTTCTGTTACTTGGCTTCTTTGTATCTAAATGGGACTGTTCCTGCCTCTTAGTTCCTTTCTTTTTCCTTTCCCTGCATGTCCTGTTTATCCTGCGGATGGATGTGAAATACATGGACTGTGCACATGCATTTTCAGACAGATAATTACACGGATGTGCCTTGTGTGGGGGGCAGAGAATGTAAATAAATATATTTCACTAAATCACTGTGGGGTTCACAGGGATGGAATTGGCCAAATTCTGCCAGTCTCGTGAGTACTGGTGTTTTCCTGTTACAGTAACAGGAATTCAATTATTGACAGTGAGTAAAAGAAGCAAAATCAGAGCAAGTGTAGCTCACCTTCTGCATGCGAGGTGCATTCATCTGATACAACCAGAGTAGGTAAATATGAGATCTAAAGGAGGATTGTGGAGTGAGTGTTCCTTTCAATTTGCTGGCTGGTCATATTGCTTGTTAGAGCTAAAAAGGGTTCCAAAAAGTGGCTTTTTGCTAACAATGTCTCCTGCCTCCTGATTTATTACAGCAGCTCACTAAGTTTTTATCATGGAGCACTGAATGCTTGGCTTTGTAGTGGCCTCTGGAATCAGCCACAAATCAAGCATTTGGCAGATGGATTTGTCTTAATTGGACCCACATTTCTCCTACAGAATTTGTGATGGAGAAAATTTCTGTGTTGGGCATGGAGCACAGGGAGTAGAGCCAGGAAGGGAGAGAAGGTTGTTCTGCTGCAGTTGTTAATTATTGGTGGCAAAGGTGGTTTTACAGAGCACTGAGAGGGCAGGGCCACAATTTCACTGTGTGGGATTGTCATGATTTGGTAAAAAATGGGTGCTCTGGGAACTCTGTGTTCTGATGTAATCCCTGAACTGATCATTGCTGGGGACACCTTTCCTCAGTGCACCTAAAATCCATTTAATGCTAAGGGACTCTGGATTACCAACATTTGTGATTATTTTGCAAGGTTTTTGATTTTTAATAATTCCAGGAGATAGCATTCTATTTAAGCTTTTATTGGCACTACAAAAGCCTGAGCATATGGTTGATTGTTAAATGAGCCTCAGCCTTGGAAGGGGTACAGCCCTGCATTAATAACAGCAGCAACTTGCACTACTGAGACTTCCTCTTTAAACTCCTTTTTGTCTTTAGCCCATCCAAAATTTTTGCTTCTAACCCCCAGAGGGAGGAGGAATTGCACAAGTCATGTACTGCAGCACATTTAATTCCTACTGTAGTGCCCATGCTTTCTGTTGCAGGAACTTGCCATGTGCACAAAGCTGCTTTTGGTGCATCAGGAGCTGATGAACGTCTGTGCTCCAGCAGCAAACTGAGTTTGGGAGCTCTTGGAGATCTAATTTGTTTATTCCCAGCAAACCTGATATGCAAATATTTCTGGGCATGATGGAATTGGTTAAATTGATGAGAATGTGGTGAGTGCTGCACAGTGAGGGATGGAGGGGTTGCTCTGTTTCCTCTGGAACTGGAAGGAGGAATGAGGAATGATTCATCTTGCAGAAGTAGGACAGACCCCACATCCACAGAGGGCTTTCAGATCTGTGAGAGCAGGTGCTGGAGAGCTGCTGCTCCTCTGGCTCCTGCTTAAATGCATTATCCAGGGAAGCTGGCTGAGTAGGGAAACCTCCACCAGTGGGGCCCCGAAGGGTGGCACTGACACCACACCACAGACAGCCAGGCTCTGGCTTTGATTGAGTGAAGATATTGTGAGGAAAGGCTGTGCAGTTTGTGTAGGGGAACCGTTCCCATCAGCAGTGCCTGAAATGCAGAATTAAACATCCTGACAGCCAGGAGCATCCAGCAGTGCCCATGGCACTTGTGCCAGGGGTGGTGCCTGTCCCCACTCCCCCCATGTCAGGGCACAGATTTCAGCAGAAAATCAAGATTCAAGGACAGTCTCAGAATTCAGACTGGCCTCATGTAGTACCTGAATTTATACCAAATCTGCTTTGTCCTGGAATATGCAAATCAGCCTTTTAATGGGGTTCCTTTGCAAAATATTTCTTGAACCAGAAAGTTAATTACTGATCTCTAATTAGTGGTTCTGTTAAGAGGCTGGAGAGAGCTGCTTTGAAGGAGAGATGCAGGAAGAAATTACCATTTCTCTCCATAAATTGTGGTGTTTCTCATCTTCTCATGGTATTCCAAAGTTTAGACATTTTACAAAGGAGGATGTTGTTAATGGAAACAGGGCATTTTGAAAGGGGTTTTTTTTTTTTTTGGGAGGCATGGAAAGAAACAAAAATCATAATTTAATAACTCCAAGAGGGACAGAGATGGATTGAAAGCAACGTGGGGCCTTTCAGCTTCTCCCAAGGCAGCAGCAAGGTCTCAACTGCTCCTCCTGTTTGGCATTTGCAGATACCTGTGAACTTGTATCAGAAGCTGCCTGAGGTAAATGTATTCCCCACTCTCAAGGGAACACAGAAACACCTCCTTCAATCCCTCACATCAAACCAACTTCCTCATTGAACAGGGGGTCACGCCTAAAGCTTTCAGTAAAGACTGTACTAACTCCTGGTAATTCTTCACGTCATTATAAATGTCAAGGGAAGGGCTTAGAGGCAAGAATGATTTTCATGCAATCACAGAATCATGGCAGAATTTCCCCAGCCTTTCCCCAGTTCTGCAGTCACTGGTTCCTGACAGCCCCGTGCCCAGGGGGAGCAGCCGGCGCCCGGACGCGCCTCGGAGTCACGCAGCAAAATCAGAAAGCCCTTCCTGCTTGGGCATATGCAGCACTGCTGGGATAATTGGCTTCATGCATCTTACAATTAGCTTGCAAAAATATGTTTTGCATCCCTGACCTTTTCTCTATACGCAAGGCCATTGTTTCCCTGTCCTGCTTAATTACAAAATAGAGCGTTGTGTGAGGAGGGAGACGACGTCGTTGGATCGTCGGCTCTAATTTGACGAGACATCGTAATGGGGAGTTTTCATACCGAGGGCACTGAATTAGTGTAGCGTGAAGCCACATTTCTCCAAACCTACTAAATAAGGAGAAGTTAATTTTCTGCTCTATCTTTCTGACGTTTGCAATCAAAGCATTGTATTCCAGCTGCAGATGGTTAGCGCGTGAGGGATGTTTGGGAGACGCCGAGGATCGCAGGCATTGCCTGCGCCCCAGGAGCAGGTTGATTAATGGATATGAGGATGTTGCTTTCCTTTTGCTGCCCTCCCGCTCTGAATGCACATTATTGACTCGTGTGGGATGGGTGGTGCAGCAGTGCTCACCTCAGGGTACCAGCACAGAGCTCTGCTCGTGTCCCTCGGGCACAGACTGAGCCAGGGTGACAATTCTGCTGTGGCCCGTGGTGTCCTGGTACTCTTCAGGTGGAAGGCAGATACTGCTGCTCCATGGCATCAACGTTTTGTTTCCAAACAGACCATTTGTTGTGACTTTGCCCTGGTGAGGTTTCCTTGTGCATGAATTTCAGTGCAATTACATTAGCATTACTCTTCATGTCAATAACCTCAAAGGAAAAAAAGAGAACGAAAATGCCATCGCTGCAGCTTTTCTACCAGAGGATGCTTTCTGTTCCTTCCAGACTCTTCTCTGCTTTTCTAATTATCATCTGTTTACAACAGATACTGAGATTCTTCTATCCCAGGCTTAAACACCTCCCACAGCCCTGAGCAGCCTGGTGTGTGGAGGGAGGTGGAACAAAATGAGCTTTCAGGTCCCTTCCAGGGACTTTCCCTGTTTCTGTGTGTTTAATGAGGTGTAACTGAACTCTCAGTTTCTGCCCCTCGTGCTGTGGGGCCTGGGGAGGGATGTCCAATTGGCATCTGCCTCCAATTTCCATCTTCTATGGAATTTCCCATCTCCCAGGAGAGGTCCATTGCCTGTTGGCTCACACTTTGCTGTCCTCTACTCTGTCATTTCTAGTGGCAATTAGTTTTAGCAATAAATGGTTTTCTCTCTTGGAAGGAAGGAAGGATTGTTTTTTAGAAAACTTTTCAAACCAACTTCCACTCTGCTCTTTATTGAAACCTTGCAGAACCTCGACTGGAAAATGTGTGTGAGGGACAAAGAGTTGCAAGTGAACATGGAAGTGAGGTGGGGAAGGGTTCCAAGCCTTTGTTCAGAGCTGGGAGACGCCGATGTTTGACGTGTGTTCCCTGTTACCCCAGCTCTCACTGCAGTGCTCAGGCACTGAAATCTGCTGATTGTAGCTGGAGGCAGCAGCTGGAGCTCACTGCTGCTCTGGCTGGTACAGAGCACTGCCTGTGATGATGTTCAGGACTCCTGAATACCAAATAACTCTGTCAAGTTCATCCATCAGCTGGGAGGGAAGGAAAAACCAGGTTGAGGAAAAAATATGCTCCCTTCTTACCATATTATTTAATAAGACCTTAGGATATTGAGCCTCTGAAATGGTTATTAGTGAGAATTCAAGTAGTTTGTTCACCTATGGATATCTTATGATAGTGGTATTGTGATCTTGCTTATCTGGTTGGCAGTGTCTACAATTCAAATTTTCAGTACAGCTGCAGAATGTCTCTCTTAGGTTCTCTTCCATACAATTCAGGTCAGGTGTGATGGAAAAAAAAAAGCAAGAACTGATTTTAATTGAATTAAACCAATGCATTTTAGCTGGAATTAAAATGTAATTTATTTAAAAATACTGAACTGATTTGAATTAAAGCCGGAAATATGAATTTAGCTGTAATCCGTGAGTGTTATGTAAGTAATTATATGAGAAAGGGCTGTGGCATGAGTTGTGTGCTTGTTAATGTGCAGGAGGGCAGCATTCCCTCATTCCAGAGGATGGAAATGCAGTAGGAATTAGCAAGGCAGAGCTGCTCTATCAGGCTGTGCCCTTGGCTCACGTTTCCCGTGGCTCTGGGATTACTCTGGCCCTGTACCTGCCCCCCCAGGCCAGGGGAATTTCCTCACCCCATCCCAGCCCTCTCCAGAGGAATCCCAGTGCAGAGCAGGCCTGCAGCACATCCCAAATGATTTACATAACTCGGCTCTATGTACCTTGAATTATTAATACTTTGCTGTCCTGGCTGTGTGGGGAGATTTGTTCCATTAGGGATGTGTTTGTTGCTGTATAGTAGCACTTTAGATGATGGCAATACACAGAGAGAGAGAGAGAAGGATTTATAGGTTAAATTCTTTTGGTGAGAGCAGAGTTTTTACCACGCCTGGCTTTGAGGATTGGAATGAAAGGCTCAGGGCTGCTGTTGCTCATCTTTAGTCTGGTGTTTATCTTCTGCCTGGCCAGAATCCTCCTGGGCACCAAGATGTGAATAGTTTCAATCATGACAAGGCAGTGTCTGAGATTCCCCTGGATCCTGGCATCTCCTGCTTTCCCCAGTGCTCCCAGGGAGGGTGGCAGTGCTTGTTGTCTGTGCAGTGTCTGTGGGTGAGCACGGGGTTTGTCACCAAGGTGTCACCAGTGAGTGGCACAGTGACATGTGCAGGGGGTGCCTTGGAGGGTGCTGGGCACCCCAAGGCTCCCCTGATGCTCCCAGTGCCCCTCCTGAGCAGGGGCTCTGCAGGAACCCTCTCAGCTCCTCCAAATTAATTATTCACTGATCATCACTCAGTCCTTATGGATTAGGGAGCAGGGTTGGCAGGGGGTGGATGGAGGATGGAGCAATTTGGATTGCAATTAGTGTTTCATTTCTTCCCTTGCTCCCTGTTTGCTTAAATTGGAGATTGTGTGCTAGCACCAAGCAAGGATTTACATCCCAGCAGTGCAAGTTCCCTGAGCACCCGAGAACAGCAAATCCACTGCAGCCTTTAAGCTTCCCAAAGGGATCAAATACTCACTTGGAGAAGTTGAAGTATCAGAGGAACATGTTGTGCTTAGAAAATGGAGTGAGGGAGGAGCAGCGCCTGCTCTGTGGGAGCTGGGACTTCACCAGCCATATCCTGCTCTCACAATACCTGCATTTTGGTGTTGTCTCTCTCCATCCCGAGGGACTGGCATGAAGCTCTGCCAGGGAAGATTTAGGCTGCATTCCAGATCAAAGTTCTTCCCCAGAGGGTGCCCAGGCTCCCCAGGGAATGGTCACAGCCCCAAGGCTGCTCCAGGAGCATTTGGACGCTGCTCTCACACACAGGGTGGGATTGTTGGGGTGTCTGTGCAGGGCCAGGAGCTGGACTGGATGATCCCTTCCAGCTCAGGATATTCTGTGATTCTGTGAGCCCTTATCTCTTGTCTTCCCTTGCTGCTCCTGAAGTGTGCCAGGAATCCTCCCTGGGAGAAGGAAAACCCTCCTGGGTGAGCAGCCCCACAGCCCCAGCATCACCCCCAGCCAGGGCTGTTCCCCTCACAGACAGTGTCAGTGGAAGTTTAGTCATTACAGCAGTTACCAGGAGTTGGGAGCTCTGCTCCACTGGGGAGACTGTGTCTAATTTTGAAACCTCGAGGGTTTTTTTGATTATACCAGTAACCACAGTCTGGGTCACACTTTGCAATAATTATCCTGGTGTCTGAGAGGTTGTTAGAACATCCCTGGAGGAAGGGGCCTGGTTGCATCAGAGAATTTAGAGGTATATGCTGGCAAACCTTCAGCACTAGAGATTTATTTAAGTTAGTTCTTTTAATTGCTTTCCAGCATCCCAGTTCTGTTATAAGCTCTCTGAGCCATCTAGGGAAGTGAGTGTAGCTCACATTAATCCCCTCAATCCTTCTTCTCTAACTAGTTACTCCCAGCTTCATTTACACGGGCATTTGAGCCCTGCAGAGCAGGTAATAATTCTGATTCTGTTTAAACATGTTCTAACAGGAGATATAAGATAGGAGAAATCATCAGCTGACTGCAGCATTGAATTCTTTTTTAACTCTCATGTCTTAAGCGTGGCTTATGATCTCTGTATAACACGCTGCCTCCCAAGCCTGTTGGCAGCTCTGATATGTATTCATAGAGCAATTCCAGCCCTTGACTGAAACCTGCAAGAAAAGGGCAAAGAATTATTTATCTTTTTTTTCATTAACGCAGCCCTCTGGTACCTGCTCTGACACACACTGGAGAGAAGTTTGCTTGATGCCTTTATATCTGGAGCTGTCTCTCTGCCAGCCCAGACGGGTGTCTCACCTCCTTAGATAAAGTCACTCATGGGGAGGCTCTCCCTTCATTAATCACAGCCCCAGCCTCTCCACAACAGCAGAGCCTCTCCCACCCTCAGTTACACCTGATGGCAGGGAGGGAGCCACAGAGGGACTCCAGCACATCCCAGGGCTGCCCAAAGAGCAGCCTGCAATTCCCTGACTTGGGAGCTTTGCTCTCTCTTCTGAACAGTTTCAGAAGTTTCATTGTCTTAAAAAGTAACAATAGTCCTGTTTGAGTGCTGTGAAGTTTTTGGTCTCAATTACATCTCGTATCAATGAGCTCCACAGACAAATGTTGTCTGATACATAATTTAAAGCACTGACAGTTTTTAATCTATTAAAGTCTTTCATCTTCATTATCTTTTTGTGGCCATTTCAGAAAAGACAGTAAATAGAAACAGGCAATTCATTCCTGATTTTACCATGCATTATTTGCTGATAATTTGTCCTGTCATCTCTCCTTGTCTTTTCCAGCTAAAGACACTCCTCTTGAGTTTCTATTATTTTTATCACTTTGAGACATTCCCTTCCCAGTGTATTTGCTCATGTCCAATATTATATTGTTGAAAGAAACATCTTTTCTATACCTGATCTCCTTGACAGCACTGGCAGGTCTGTTCTGGGCATCAGGGAGCTGCAGGACAGGGGCTCCAG
>JAHLSL010000016.1:8442063-8453515 GCA_025920805.1 Petroica traversi
CCAGGGTTTCCTTTGGGACAGGGGCTCCAGGTTTCCTTTGGGACAGGGGCTCCAGGTCTCCCATGCCCTCAGCCTGGGGAAAACCATGACCTGCTGCCTTTCCCCCAGCATCCCTTTCCATCCCTGAGACTCCTCATCCCTGCTCATGTCAGAGGAACACATCATTTTGTTAAAATGAAAGGATCTGCATTACACAGAGGAATGAGATCTAAAACAACAGAGCCAATAATGATGGGAATCCCCCCACGGATTGTGTGCAGCCTCTGGAACAGCAGCTGCAGAAACACATGCAGGTTATCCGTGCCTGCTTTGTGCTGAGAAGGCTTAGGTGTAATGAGAGTTGCTGCATCCCGGGCACCTCAGCAATGAATTGTGACATTTCCAATAACAACTTCTAGAAAGGGGAGCAAAAACATCCTGTGTGTGACTGTGGCCCTGAAGGACAGCTCAGGGCTCTCCTCTCTCTGCCTCACAGCTGGGCTCAGGTCACCAAGCTGCTTGCAGGCAACCAAAAGTGATCCTTAATTGCTTCAGTCCTGTCTGAAAGCTCATCAATAATTTCCTGGGCTGGCTGTCCTGGCATTGGCGTTCTGAAACTCACGTTAGATTTGATTATTTTTTCAAATTAACATGCAAAGCATGACTTGACCTAAATAATTCCACCAGTCCCATTGTAAGTCTGAAGGTTTTGCAAGTATCAAGTTCCCTTAAACATTTAAGAGAGGGATTTTTACAAGGGTGTGTAATGATAGAACAAGGGGGAATGGCTTCAAAATGACAGACCTCAGGGTTAGAGGGGATATTGGGAGAGAATCCCTCCCTGTGAGGGTCTGGCACAGGTTGTCCCTGCATCCCAAGGCCAGGTTGGACAGGGCTTGGAGCACCCTGGGACAGTGGGAGGTGTCCCTGCCATGGCACTGGATGATCTTTCAGTTCCCTCCCAACCCAAACCAGTCTGGGATTCTGCTCATTCACAGCCCCTGATTTCTCCCAGCCCATTATCCTGTTGGTTCCAGATGAGCCCGTGGCATTGTCAGTCCTGCAGGAGCCCAGGCTGGAGCAGTGTCAGCTCTCCCAGAACAGCCTGTGCTGTATCACCTGATCTTGGCACTTTGATTTCCTGCCCTGTGATGTGCTGAAACCACAGCCCCTGTCACCGATAAGCTGAGAAAGCATCACTCAGCCCTGAGTGCTTTTGTGGACACTTTTCTTCCTCTGACACGTTTTCCTTTCTATAAATGTCAGTGCATAAAGAGCACAGGATTAAATTTGATTTGTGCTGCTGGTGTTTGGTACATAAAGAACAACACTTGGGTGTCAATAGAATACACTGGAGGAAGTGACTTCTCCTAACTGAGTTCAGCTTTAAAATTGAGTTAACATAAAGAGACCTTCAAAACTCATTGGATGCCTCTGGAGATTAAATAGTTTGAAACAGTGATTGCAGCTATTCCTGGCATCAGACCATTATTTACAACTATTTGTGAGTCTTCAAAACCAGACTCATTTCATCTCACCTGAAAAATCTACTGAGAAATCTTCATTTTTTTATTGTTGAAAAATTACTTGGGTGACTAATGACCCAGCTGAAAAAAAGCCATCAAATGCAGCAGTTTGTGATGATCACTGAGGATGGGCTGTTTTGTCCAGGGATTTTATCTACCATTTCCATCCAAAAGTGCTCTGGGAAATGCTTTCTCCCAGTGCAGGCTCTCTGTGTAGCTGTTTGTTGTGCTGCTCCTGAGGGCACAGAGCTCCCACTTTGCTGTGTCAGGGCATCCAGTTTATAGAAACCTCATCATGGACCAGTTTAAAGGCTCCACACATCCCTGCCGTGGCTGGCTTAATTTTGCATTAACCAGAAGCCCACTGCTGGTAATTTTGGCCAGCAGTGGCCCCTTTTCCCAGAGCTCATCTCTGCACTGCCCTTTTCCGTGCTGCAAGAGGTCACGTTATTCCACATCAATAAATTTGTGGAAAAAGTCTGGCTTTTCATTTATGGCCATGAGCTGCTGCTGCTGAGCTGGAACGAGCTGGGAATGTCCTCAGTGCTAAACTGTGAGATTGCATAATTATGGCTTACACAACATCACACACAGGCAAACAAACCAGGGATTGCTGTGTGGGATGGACGCGGGCGCCGGCGTTGGACGGCTTTCAGCGCTCATGTTCCCTGCAGAAGGAGTTCCTGCTCCTTAATTTAGTAACCATGTCTCTGATTTGCACTTTTCTGGGGAAGGTGGGTGGGTTTGCTCAGAGTTTGGGGAATTTTTGCTTTCCCACTCTCCCTGGTGGCTCGGAAAGGTGGAGCCCACACAGGGCTTTCCATCGTGCCTGTCTCCATAAGGGAGTGGTTTTCCACCACAACAATTGGCAATTACGGTTCTTATTTTAAATAACACGAAAACAAAGCAGGCTGCTCCCACCCTGGACTCTGCAGATGGGCAGGGTTCTGAATCCTGCTGGAATAATCACTGATACTAATTATAGAATTCGGGGAAGACAGCGGGGCTGGGCAGGCTGAGCTGAGCTGGGCCAGGCTGAGCTGAGCTGAACTGAGCTGGGCCAGGCTGAGCTGAGCTGAGCTGGGCTGGGCCAGGCTGAGCTGAGCTGAGCTGAGCTGGGCCAGGCTGAGCTGAGCTGAGCTGAGCTGGGCCAGGCTGAGCTGAGCTGGGCCAGGCTGAGCTGAGCTGAACTGAGCTGGGCCAGGCTGAGCTGAGCTGAACTGAGCTGGGCCAGGCTGAGCCTTCCAGCATGAACTCCAAAGCAGCAAATCTCACTAATTTCTCTGCTGTGATTTCTGCTCTTTGCTTTGTCTCTGTTTCCCTCCCCTTTGCTGCCCTTGCACTTCCAGCACGGGAATGTGTAGCAGCATCGTAGTAAGAGCTTGAATGGCTGGAAAATCCTTTCATGGCAAAGATGTGATTGTTACTTATTTATTTTATTTTTGGTTAATACGACTGGAATACAAATGGGGCTCTGGTGCCTAAGGGCCTTGCATTCTTCCAGTAATTCCTTATGACATGTGTCAGGCTCTGTTTTATTCAGGTGGGTGGTGTGATATTAAACAAGAAAGCAAGCTTGCGTTTCTCTGCAGCTGTATTTATACGCACACTCCTGGCACTGAGCTGCTTATTAGGAGAATGTCATCTCCACACTGCCTGTACCTGAAGCAGGCTGCAAATTCCGTGTGGGCTTTAAGAGAAATCATCTTAAATCAATCAGATCTCCCAGTACCGGAGTGTCCTTCCTGCCTTATCCTTTGTCCAGGCAAAGAGGAGCTGCCAGAGATGTTCCTTGAGCAATGCTGCAGCCAAAACAGTCATGTCTGAATGGAATATCGATTTTCTAATTGCTGTGCTGCTGTTAAATGAGTTGTTCTGGGGGAGCAGGGGGAAAGCAAACTCAGATGCGTGGCTGGCTGGCTTTGCTTTGGCTCTGCTGAACACACCCAGGGTGTCCATGTGGGAAATTCAGCAAAGGGAGGAAGGTGGAATCCTTTTTTTGTGCGGCACAGACACCGAGAGGGCAAACGAGACTCAGCAGTGGGACAGGCTCATTCTCTCACCAAGCACAAAACAGCCCTTTGGCTTCAGACACTGGGGCTGCAGCCAGGGAGAGAACAAACTGCAGAGCAGAGGCATCTTATGCAATATTCCCTGGGAGGGGCTGCTGCTCTCCAGCATCCCAGCTCTGCCCCAGCTCCTCGGGCTCTCCTCGCACACTGGCACCAGGGAGGATCTGTGCTCCCCTCGTGCCTTTTGCTGCTTCTGGAAGTGGCCAGATGGACAATTCCTCATGCAGCCATGGAGGGATGAGCTGCTGGGACAGGTCAGCCCTGTGGTTATGGAGTCTCCATGGAACAGGCACTGGAAGGGGCCACGTGGGGAGGGAAGGGACATCCCTGGGAAAGGGACATCCTGGGAAAGGGACATCCCTGGGAAAGGGACATCCCTGGGAAGGGACATCCCTGGGAAAGGGACATCTCTGGGAAAGGGGCATCTCTAGGAAAGGGACATTCCTGGGAAAGGGACATCCCTGAGAAAGGGACATTCCTGGGAAGGGACATCCCTGGGAAAGGGGCATCCCTGGGAAAGGGGCATCCCTGGGAAGGGACATCCCTGGGAAGGGACATCCCTGGGAACAAGCAAACTGGGTCTCTCTGGGTTTTTTTTAAAAACTCTAGTCAGGCATTTTGGAAAGTGAAATGCAATCCCTGTAGTGAAATCTTTATCACAAAGAATCTTCCTGAGACAATAGAAATAGTTATCAGCCCCATCTAACCAATAAATAATATTTCTTAATATAGTTTCAGAAAATGCAGCATATGTTTATGCGTTCAAACACATCCTCTTAGGAGAAAAATAGCTTCTTTATTTTTCTGAAGATTAAAATGCCAAATCAACTAATTACTTTTCTTTGAAAACCTCTACCACATAAAACACACACTCTCTCAGTGAACTAAATTGATTTATATTCCACCATTAATTCTTTATAGCCCATAATTTGCAGAACAACAAAGCTGGTTGGAAAATGTGCCCTATTAAGGGACAAACAGCTTTCTGAGCGAGATGGAAATGTGTTGGCATGGAAAAGAAACGTGGGTGCAGCTGAGGCTGGGGCAGCCCAGGGGCTGGGCTGGGGCACAGCCATGGACTCGAGGCAGCCCTGGGAGAGCAAAGTCCCTGCAAACTGAGAGGGGAACCAGCCTGGCTGAGTCATGGGGAGAGGAAGCTCCAAGTCCCCCCAGCTGGGACAGTCACTGTTGTCCATGTAAACATCTTTTCCAAGCCTTTGGATGCTCTCCTGGTGTTCTGCAGTTCAAACCCGTGTATATAATTGAATTATGTGCTGTGACCTTTCCCTTTGGGTGGTGTTTCTATTGGCTTAAGGATATCTGAAATGTCTCCTAATGTCTCCGTTGGTCTCGTTTGCATTCGCCGTGAGAGGTTTTTTTTTTTCTATTATTGGGACAGTCTAGAAAACTGGAAATAAAATTACATTTGGGTTCTTCCAGTAAATCCATCAGTGACTGGAATCGAGGTCTTGGTAATGAAATTGGAATTTGTCTATTGCTGTTTTGGGGTAGTAATAAGAGGACAATAGAATAATCCAGGTAAAAAAACTGCTGGGGTTTGGCAGATGAATGAAATGTCACAGAAGGGGGTGTGTGCCAGGAGGGCTGGGATTGAGTGCATGGATTGGAAGTGGAATTGGAGGCTGAGAGGGTCCCACGTTTGAATGCTGCTCCTCCTTCCCTGGATTTCAGGTGGGATCACAGGCTGCCTGCAAGGCTCGGGGCACTGCATGTTTTTTATGGAAACCTTCTGTTTGTTCCCTGAGATGGGAATCTGTCAGACACTGAATAAATGCAGGCAGAGCTGGCAGGGAGGTGTTACAGCACAGGAAACAGAAACACAGTCTTAAACAAATTAAAAAGATGGTAATTAGCCAAATGAATTTCATCCTGGAGATAATCAGACGAATATATTTAGAAGGAAAATAATCCCAATTCTCAGAAAACAGTAATTAAAATATACTCATTTTTGGGAATGGTTAACAAGCTAAATTGGAGGCAGCAATGTAGGCTCGGGCCCTGGTGGCTGCTCCTCGGGACGGCGTCTGACGAGGCCCTGATGTGTGATCCAAACACAGCCCTGAAATCTTTGGATCTGGAGTTTGGGAAGCAGCTCTGCTGAGGAAGGATGAGTTCCTGCCAGGCTGAAGGGAGCAGTGCTGTTATCTGGGTCGCTGGCAGATAGCAGAGGGTGCATTTCATAACCCCGTGTTTCCAAGGTGTCAACAGGGGGAGGGGAAAGAATGCAGGGTGGATAATTGCCAGGTAAACAGGAGGCAAGGTGGGGAGATGCAGGCAGGGGGAATTCACCTCCTGCACCCTGTGCCAGTCGGAGCAGGCTGCCTGGAGAAGCAGGGACAGCTGCCCAGCCCTGAGCCTGCCTGGAGGATGTGCTGGAGGAGTCAGGCACCCAACAGGTCTCTTCTGCTTGCCCGTGGCACCAGAGCTTCCAGTGCTGGTCTGAGAGCAGGGAGGGTTTGGGGAACAGGGGGATGTCGGGGTGCCTGGGTGGGATGTCCTGGCGTGGGGACATGGTTTGATCTCTGGGGTTTGGTGCTTTCCTCCGGGGACTCTGTGGCAGCTCAGCTGCTGCCTTTCAGCACCAGAGATGGGCATTGTGCCTGCAAAATATTGACTTGTTCCAGGGCACTGAAAGTGATAAAGTTTGGGGAATTTTTGGCCTTTCTAATAGTTGGATCTGTTGGAGAGGAAGTGGTTGGATAGAGCACAGAACTAGAAAAATAATGCATTAATTTTTCAGAGTAAAATCAGTTCTTCTGAGGATTTAATCCATGAAACAGTGTCAAAGCCTCACTGGGAAACTTGTCTCTTTTGGGTTCTGGATGGGCAGATGCACCTTCCTTCCTGTACCAAATATGGATAAATACTGTTTTTCTAGGAAACACCCAGCTGATCTGATCATAGTAATTGTGATTTGACATCTGTGTGCACACACAATAATTACATTGATCTAATTTATTACTGAAACTGCCAGTAGGTGAATCGATGGCTGATGAGAGGCAGAGTGTTTGGGTATTCATTTCATTTTCTTATCAAAAGACCTGCAGAGAGGACAGATCATGCTGGGATCTCTAGGAAACTGCCCTTTCCAGGATTCTGCAGTTTTTACCTGTCCTGTAGATGGACTGAGGGTGGAGAATGCCCTTGCAAGGAGCTCCATCCCCACAGGAGCCTGGCTGGGCATCCCAAAGGCAATTCTGCTGTGCCCAGTTCTCAGATGGACTCAGCCCCATGAAATAAACTGTTAAACAAGCTACTCCTGGGACTGTTAATGAACATGAGATCTTTAAATTGCATATTAGGAGGTTTCTGTTGGATTAAGCCTTCTGCACATCACAATGCTCTTAACTAGAATTTATCTGCATGCAAGAAAAGGGCTAAAAGCTGAATTAGAAAGAAAATGTCAATAGCAATCACGTCAATTAGCATGTGGATTTATAATCTCTAACAATGGCTATTCTTTCTAAATGTTTATATATATTTTTTGCCCTCACCCAAACTTTAAATGTTTCATTTCAATTTTATATTTTTGGTCTTGAACCGTCTAAATTTACAGCTTTGCCTAACAGCTCATCTGTTCATGTGCTTCACTGTATCCTGGGTTCTTGTGTAAAGCAGAATTGCTGATGCAGAGGAACTGACTGTGGGGGTTGAAGGTAATTCTGGTGGTGGGGAATTAGTGTGAGAGCTCAGAAAAGTGGGCTGGGAATGACCCCATGGGCTCTAGGAAGCAACAAAACTCCAAACTCTGAGTCAGTCAGAAAACTGTGGGTACCAAACAGCTTAAAAGTAACATTTAATGAATAGGAATTCTGTGCTCTTGAAATAAATAAATAGCCCCGTTTCCCATCAGTATCTGCAGCACCCTGCCCCTCATAACCTCTTGTTAGAGAAGGACTCCTTTAGGCTGCTGTGTTTTCCTTCCCCAGCTAATTATGCTGGGTTGAAGTGGGTGCTCTGGATTCACAGGGGACTGTCATTTAGGAAGTGGGAGTTGGGAGACATACAGAGTTTCATGGAACCCTTTGTGACCTTGGAATGTAGCAGACATTCTTCTTGTTTTATTTTTTTTTTAAGTTTGACTTCTTCAAAAGAAGACCTTGAGCCCTGCTCAGATTGAGCCAACTCTATCTTGCAGTCATTAAAGATTCAGTAGCACCTTTTAAGTCCATGTTAGGAAATTCAGATTTTTCAATTTAGTCAAGCTGTGTCTCTTTTTCAAGTATTACACTGCTCAGTTTTGAAGGTCTTCCAGGATTTCCAGTGGCTTCTTGCAGAGCAAGAGGCAGAATGTGTTGTTTTAATCTAAAACCTCAGGACTGTGTGTGTTCCATGGCTGAGCTGCCTACAAAGGTAAAAATGTCACGTAGGCTAAGGAGGAGTCCCCCAGGTGAGCAAAGCATTTCTGCTGTGCTGCTGGAGTCCTTCCTGAGCGTGGCCTGGTTATTTATCTCTTATTTATTTATTTCTGTGTTTGGGATTGAACCAGAAGCAGAAGTCTCTTCTCTCCAAGGGCTCGTAGCTTTCAGTTATTGAAGGCTGAACCTCCTGGTTGTGCTGAGCTAAACTGCTGAGCTAAACTGAGTGTACTTTGAAATCTGCTTCAAGGTCTGAACTTTGTTAAGTGGCCCTTTCTCTATTTAGTCTTAAGAGGAGGAAAACTCTAAGCCTCTGAGTGGATTCATAGTCACACTTTAATTAATCATATTTTTACAGCATGCTGCCAGCAACTGTCAGGAAGAAGGAGATGCCTCTAATCCCAATTCACAACAACAACACAAAAAAATGCACTAGAAATATCCCTGGCCAATAAACTGCCTCATTCTCAGAAATAATCCTTCCCACAGCCCAAATGCAGGAAAACTGATGGCAAGCAGATTCTCCCAGCCTCAGTCCCAGTGAAACAAGGCCCATGAGTGAAGCAGGAGCGAGTGCCAGGCACCCCTGGCTGTGTGTGTGACACTGCAAAGCTGCTGCTCCCCCGAGCTCAGCCCCTCTGACTTTCCCTTTCCTGCCTGCCACTGCTGTGGCCTCTCAACGTGCTCCAAAACACTGGAGATGGCTTTTTCTCTCTCTTTCCAAGTGGTTTCATTTCTTATTTATTAATGACATCCGGAGGACACGGGAGTTGTGTTGTGGCTGCAGCAAAACTCTGGGCTTAGGCTGAGGGAATCAGTGCAGGAACTGCAGTGCCCTGATCCTCCCAGCTCCTTCCTGGAGCAGCCCTGCTATTCCCAGTCAGGGACAGTCCCTGGGTGAGCCCAGGCAGTGCAGGCACAGTCAGCAGCTCTGTGTCCCTGCCCTGTCTGTGCAGCTTTGGCTGCAGGAGGGGCAGGACTGAGGGGTTCACTCCCCAGGGCCCCAGCAGTGCTGCAGCCTTTGGAGCTTTGATTTGGGGCTGTATCTGAGAGATGAATCACAGGCACAGCAGACACAGAGGTCTCTCTGGGCTGCCACAAGCTGTGACTCACCAAACTGAACATCCAGGTTGTTTGCAGCCTTCAAACACGTTGGTTCAGAGAGATTCCCTCCTCAGTTCTGTCCTTGGCTCCAGCCTGGCACTGGGTCACTTGGCCTGTGAAGCTCTTCCAGAACCTCCTCTGATTCACTCCATCTAATACATCCCCCACTTTCATGGAATTATTATATAACTGCGACTGCTTTGAGTTCTCACTAGTTAAAAGCCAGGACTTTATTTCTTTCCTTCCTTGTATTTTTCCCCTTTTTGTGCAATGAAAATATAGAAAAAAAATCTTGAAATGGTGTCATTGAGTAGGTAGAGACAGAAAAAGCTTCTGTATTTACAGTTAAAATAGAAAAAACAGTATTTTAAGACTCTTTCACCCAGTTTTGGAGATGAACATGCAAATCTCTGTCACAGTGAAATATGCATAGAGATGTTTTTAAACTTTTGGTTACTATTATTATTGTTTCTTTCATCTTTGCTGGGGTGTGGTAACAGCAGTGTCACACTCAAGCCTACTGTGTGTTTTCTCACACAGAGAATGATTTTATTCTGTGAATGGAACATAAGTTCTGGTTAACCCAGAGACAACAGCAGGCTGAAAGATAAAACTGGTGCCATTCCTGTGGGAATGTCTGTGCCATGCAGGAATTGTGAGGCAGTGGGGCTGTCCCTTGGACCAGGCTGTGCCAGTCCCTCAGAGGGACATCACTGCTGGACCTGGGACTGGGACACATCTCAGATGTGCCTTTGGTCCTGGGGTGCAGAACTCGGGGCAGCTGCTCCAAAGAGTTCCCAGAATCTTTTCAATGCTCCAGGCAGGAGGATTCTTCCCTCCTGACACCCAGAAAATGATGTTTGATCTGATCCAGTTGCCCCTGTTTGCCTTTTCCTGTGAAGTTCTCGTTTAATGAGTTCAGAAGCATCAGTAAATTATAAATTAGTTCCAAGTGCAATTTGAAAACAGAGCCTTGACTATCAGGTGAATGGATCCATGAAAGATCCGTGTGACCTTTTAAATATTTCCTTGTCTTTACATTTACATTGACTTGTATAAAAGTAAGGATTTTCTGTGTGTTGCATTTTTGGGTTGAGGATGGATTTCATTTTGGGGGTTTTAAATCCTTTAAGCTATTTGCCAGAGTCAGTTATGTTTTTTAATCAGTCTCCTTGTCTGAGGACTTCTTCCCACCTGAATCCCAGTGCTGGCAGTGTCAGCTCCCATTAGAAACACAGAGCTGGCACATCTCACATTCCCTTGAACAGCTTTAGCTGAAGGAATTGGGGAATGCTGCACTGTGGTGCTGGAAGGGACTGCTGGGAGCAGGTGCTTTTTAAAATATTCCCTCGCTGGGTTTGTGCAGAGCAGATAAAGTCACTGTGTGCAGAGAGTGTGGCCAGGGGTGCAGAGAAGGAGCCCAGGGGCCCTGAGGCTCAGGACAGAGGGGTCTCAGGGGCTCTGAGCCCTGCGTGGGTTTGTGCTGCTCCACACACACAATTCCCATGCTCTGCCTTTCCAGGGATTTCCCGATTGCTTCCTCAGAGCTGCCAGAGCACATTCCCACCAGAGGTCAGGGTGTCCTTTATTGAGCTGTGTGAAAGAGTTGGACAGGTAATAACAAAAATTTGGCCAGGCTGCATTTCAGTGGTGTTACTCAGGCAGTGCTGCTGGAGCTGCACCACTTCCCCCCTCATTTCCTTCTCTAGTTTGCTCCCAGTCAGTTGTCTCCTCTCCCAGCCAGATGTAATTTTCTTTACACTCTTACCTGAGGCCAGAAAATGGAAACCTCCCATTCTTCCGAGGGTAAGTGAAACTTCCCCAGTCCTTCACCATGGAAACCAAATTAATCCCAGTGTTTAACTTGCCTTGAAGTCCAGATGCTCTGTTTGCCCGGGATTTTTTGGGAGAGCTGCAGCCTTTTGTCTGTGGCCAAGGCTGGCAGCGTGGAGGGAACAGCCAGGAATTGCTGAAAGGGGTGACTTGGGGCTGGGGGACACTCTGCAGTGTGTACTTATAGATACAGATATATAGATATAGATATATAGATACAGATATATAGATGATATAGATTAGATATAGATTAGATATAGACATAGATATAGATATAGATACATAGCTATAGATATAGATACATAGCTATAGATATAGATAAATAGCTGTAGATATAGATATATAGCTATAGATATATAGTATAGATGTATAGATATAGATATAGATTAGATATAGATATATAGATATAGATATATATAGATGATATCGATGATAGATATAGAAATATAGAAATAAAGAAATATAGAAATATAGAAATATATAGATATATAGATATAGATATAGATATATAGATAGATATAGATATAGATATAGATATAGATATAGATATAGATATAGA
>JAHLSL010000016.1:8484478-8515974 GCA_025920805.1 Petroica traversi
GGAGGGACCGGCGCTGACAGCGCTCCCGGCCCGGCCCGGGGATGTGCGGCCGCGCTCCGTCCCCCGTTCCGTGCGCTCGCCGTTTGTTTTCATCCTTGGCGGCGTTTCATCATCCGTGGCCGGGCTCGGCAGCCGCGCTCTGGAGATGGGCCTTGCGGCTCCATTTCCGTGTGCTTGGTCCAGGAGGACACATCCTGCCTCGCCTTTGCCGCCTTGTCCAGATTCCGCCTCCAGACTGATGTTATGCAAAATTTAGTGATAAAAATCAAACCCTGTATCCCCAGCCCACGCCCCCCGTGGAAGGTGGTGATTCTGGGGTGCAGCTGGGAGCACCCCGGGAGTTCTCCCGTGAGTGCTGGCAGGGAGCAGGGGGCTCTGGCTCTGTCCCTGCCTCCCGGTTTTGCTTCTGCTGTCATGGACGTGTCCAGGTGTTTGTTGAGGCCCTACGGTCCCTGCTCGCTCCAGAGGTGCTGTGGGAATGTCTTGTTCCCAGGGCTGTGCTGTGGCTCGGGTTCCAAATTGGAGTGGTGGATCTGTCACTGCTGTTTTGCATCAGACGTCCCCAGGTCTGGCACTATTTAGGCTGGTTTAGGCTGATGTGATAAAAGGGTTTTTTAATGTAAATGCTGATTTGTGTTCGAAGTGTGATGCTGATGCCATTCTCTTATGGGAAAGAGGCTGCTTGAAAAAACATTTTTGATGGTTGGAATTCAGGTATATTTCTGATCACCTTTTGCATCCTGCCCCGATGCCTTTCCCTTGCTTTTGCAGTTCCTCTCCTCCTGCACGTCACAAATGCCATCTGTGTCCTTGCTGGCTGTCCTGTGCTGGGCTTGCAGGCTGCCCATGACAAACTTTGCAGGGGCACGTTGTTAAACAAACCCACGCTCAGGTGAATGTCACAGGTTAAAACCATCCTTCAGGTTTGCTCTGGCAAAAACGTTTGGAATCTGGTATGAGCTGACAGAGTCCTTTCGAATGTAATTAATCCTGCTACCGGTTGAAACTGAGAACAGTCTGAAAACAAGGGCAGGCATTAATAAGTTTAATTACATGTCCTTTGTGTTGCTCGGGGAAGGTGTTGCGTTAGCGAGGGCAACCTGTAACGCCAGGTTCCCATCAAGAGTGTGCCGAGCAGAGTTTCCCAGGCAGAGATGAGCAGCTGGAGTTCAGGGAACAGCAGGAGAAAGTTCAGGGCAGCAGAACATGGAGAAGGGTGTGCTGCTGCATGCTGAGACTTCATCCCCACATCCTCTCCTGCAGGAAAAATAACATTCCTCATCTTCTGGAAGCTGCGAGTTCTCTTGTGTGCTGTTGCTGGTGGTTATTCCCATAACATCGCTTTGGTATTTATTTGTTACATTGAAGCAGGATGAGGCACAGGGGAGGAAGGGATGAGAACTCCCAGCAGCGGTCGGGAGGTCAGCGGGAAGTCGGGCCCGGAGGGGGGGTCACAGGCGATGTTCGGCCCTGGGGAGAGCTGTGCAGGAGAGTGGGAAGCAAATCAGGGCAGGCTGGGCTCTGTGAGCCTGGTCCCAGAGCAAAGCAGCACCGGCGGGGCTCAGGAGCACGGCAGAGCTCCGGGTGGAGCTGGCGCAGGGTGGTGGGTGATTTACGCCCATCCGCGGCTGCTAAAATCCTTCTCCCATCTGATGTTGCAAATCAATTTACTGGAGTTGTGCACTTTGTTCTCAGTCATAACAAACCCCTAATCCCCGGGCTGGAGACAGATTTAGATTCAGTCTGTGCTGTGTGTGGATCTGCCGGGCTGTTCTGCTGTGCTTGGGCACAGAGGATCTGCAGCAGGAGAGTGCTGGGGAGGAGGTCAGGGCTGCCCTAAAGAACTGATCCCAGCTGGGCACTGAAAGAACTGTCAGCCTCAAAAAGCTGCACACAGGGGAGCTTTCCTGGCCAGGAGACGTGTCACAGAGTCAAACCTGTAATTTGGGAGATCAAATCCTTCTGACACTGGGGAAGCACAGACACTGCCAGCTCTGCAGCTGCTGTCAATGGGACTCCTTCAGCTTTGGGGCTGGACTCCCTTCAGCATTCCCCAATCTGCTCATGCTGTCAGGGCAGAGCAGTAGGAGATTTAAGAAAGGCTCTTCAATTTATTCCTTCCATGCTTCAGTGTTAGTTTTTGTGTCTGCTCCATCCCTATGCAGCCACCCACCAGGTTCTCTGTTTGTTTCTGTCTCTCAAAAATAATCAGGAACGTTTTCACCATAAAACCACAGGAGCAGCAGCTGGGTGGTGTCGTCAGGCAGGTGAGGTCTGAAACCAGGGCTGACAGAGCTGCCTCTTTGCAGCGCTGTTTGCTGCCTCCACTGCTCAAAACCCAGCCCTGGAGCTGGGTGAGGAGAGGATGGATTGTCCCTCCATGGTTGTTTTTGCAGCTCTTCCCTGCAGTCCACGAGGTCCTGGCTGGATTTGGTGATACTCCAGTGGCTGTGGAGGGCACAGGCAGAGGGGATACAACCCTTCACATGATAATGTTTTATGACTTTTATTATTTAGCACAACAATCCTCTCTGGTTGCTCTCGGGCAGCAGAGCTCTTTCTTTAATAACCAGGGACTGCTGCTGGACTCGCCAGGTCAGTGCCAGTAGCAGTAATGTTATTTCTCTTTAGAACTAATGTGGCCTTTTATGAGATTTTTTCCTCCCCCCTTCATTTCAACTGAACTTTAGGCAAGTGAAAAGGGATTAAAAAAAGGCCCTTGGCAAAAAGAACTGAGTGTGCTGTTTGGAAAGAGGGCTCCTGCTGCGAGATGGCTCTGGGCAGCTGGCCCTTCCCAGCGTATTAAAACAAAGGTGTAGGATTGGAATTAGATCAGCTGACGTAAAGCAGGACAGGACCTGGGATAGGCAGCGAGTTACTGGAGCAGGAGATCGGATGGCCCCACAGGCAGCATCTTCACAGAGATGGGAGAGGGATGGATGTGAGCAAAGTGCCCCTGTCACCTTGGAAGTGTGTGCTCACCATCAGCAAATGGTGCTCCAGGTGCGTGGGGCTGTTGGGGATGGCTGATGGGCAGACAAACCCTGACTCGGGTGTCCCTGGCACTGTGGGTGCTGCTCTGGGGCTCAGGGAGCAGCTTGTGGCCTTTCTCTCACTGCTGGAACAGGGGGAATTCTGTGGGAGCAGCAACAGGGACTGGCAAACGATTTCCAGTTGTAGCTCGTGCTACAAATGCCATGTCAGCGAGGGACACGAGTGCTCTGCGCCCTGGAACATTAAAATGAAAGGTCCCTGTGCCCTTTGAAGGCAGAAGGGTGGGACAGAGATGGGACAGAACCCTGGGAGGGGCTCTGCTCATCCTGCCCTGCCAGGGCTGCTCAGCAGAGAGAGCCTCATCCCTGCTGCTGAGATTTCCAGCAGCTCTAATTAATGACATCTCCCCACTTAGCTCTTGGTACACAGACAGATGCTGGGTTTTAGGGCTGGTTTGAGACCTGCAGAGCTCCCCCTGCTCAGAGCAGCATCTGCTGAGGAACGTGTCTGCTGCTGACCTGGGCAGCTCGGGAGTCAGAGACGTGGTGGGAGCAGGTCCTGCTGAGGCAGGAACCTGACAAATCACCCCCCTGAAAAAATCCCCTTCCTTTTGGGATTCCCAGGGGCACTCAGCAGAGCGGGGAGGGACATAAACACTCACGTGCTGAATCTGGGGGGAGGATAATATGTCCTGAGAAACTCCCCCTTGGTAATCCTTAGAACTGCACTCCCACCCGTGGCCATCCAGCTGCAGTAGTTTTAAATGAAAAATAGACTTGTTTCGTTTTAATTTTTACAAAAATTCTTAGGCCAGCATGAAGCGATGCAGTGATGTACTGAGTTGTGGGTTTATTTTATTAGTATTTCTATTTGTCTGCACAAGAATGCAAGTCTCAGCTTGGTTATTTACCATTTCTAATTTCATCTGTAAAATATGGAAATAAGATTTACCGTAAATGCCTTGATTCTGGGCTTATCTGGGCTGGGTGAGCAGTCTGTACTGTCAGTTCCTGAGCTGCTGGATATTTGTTCTGCACTCAGCATTCAGAGGTAACTTGATCTGTCTGCCTGTATTAGAGTTAATTTACAGTATCATTCAGAGGAAAAGGATAGGGACCCTTTTCTGTGAAAATAGTGTAAAATTGCCACAAAGTACTGGGAAATGACTGTGCTGGGTTCCTGAAGATCAATTTACTGGCCACAGAGCTGTGGGTGAGCTGTGGGCAGCTGAGAGAATGGCTGATGGCGTGGAGGCCTTTGCTGGACCCCGGGGCTCTGATCCACACAGGGCTGTGCCAGCCCTGAGCTCTCTGCACCTGAGGGCTGGGGGAGTCCCCTCACAAACCCTGTGCTGGTTTTGTTCTGCAGATGTTTTACTGGTGCCACCCTGGCAGTCAGGGAAGTGTCCCAGAGCCCTCTGTGTGTCCCTGGGGAGGGGTGGCACCCTGGATGTGCAGGGAGCAGGGAACAGCCACAGGCAGCTCCGTTATCACCTGGAGCTTCATCCATGGCCTGAATCTTAATGGCAAATCTGGAGGAGCACCTGTTTATCTGCTGCTGTTTATCTGAGAATCTCCTTGGGCTGTTTTCTGGATGCAGCCTGGCGTGTGATTCATTGGGAGCGATGAATTTTGCATGCGCTGTTGACATTTCCCTCTGTTTTGGTCAGCTTTATTCTGGACAACAACAAAACTCAGCGCACACATCAGAGCAAGCTGGGAGCATACTGGGAGCATTGTTGTTGGGCTCGTGAAAGACCATGCTGGGAATATCACAAACTCCCCTTATTGCTGTCCTTCCGTGCCTTTGGAGAGGGCGTCACACTCCCTTTGTAGACAGGGACACTTGGTCTCTTTGGGAGCCCCCAAAGTGCTTGCCAGAGGTTTTAAAGGTCAGAGCTACCAGGACTGGAGCTCTGGCATGGGAATTCTGATGTGCTGCAGGCCATAGAGAAGGCAGCTTTGCTCACAAGTTATTTTTTCCCTTGCCACTTTATGGGTTTGCTACGTTTTCCCTGGGAGTACTTAACTATCTTTTTTTTTTTTTTTTCCCTTGGGCTCTCTGGTTTTGCTTTAAGAGTTACAGCACCATTGATTGTATTGGCTGTCTCAAAAATGGTGCTCTGCTCGCGGTCTGTGGGCTCCCTGCTGCTAAATGCTGCCAGTGGGACTCCAGAGCATTTAGATCAATCGATAGGGCTATCACAGCCTTGTTTTCCACACTGTCCCCATCCCAGGGATCTGGGTGACAATCAGAGAGAGCTCACCAGCCCAAGGGTTGTTGGTGGATCCAGCCCTGGGTGTTTCAGTGAGGTTCTGGCACCACCAGAGCTCAGCACGGGGTGCTGGGGCCAGCTGGGCTCCAGTGCACCCACCCTGCAACCCCCAGCCTGGGAAGGATTGTGAACACTCCACACCTGGGAAATGTCGTTTATGAACACCCCACCCTGGGAAATGTCAGTTAGGATCACCCCACACCTGAGAAGGCTTGATTATGAACACCTCACACCTGGGAAATGTTGTTTAGAATCACCCCACACGTCAGAGAGCTCATTTATAAACACCCCACACCTGGGAAATGTCATTTATAATCACCCCACACCCGAGAAGTCTCTTTTTTGAACACCCCACACCTGAGAAGGCTCCCTCAGGAGGTGTGGTGGCCATTTGGAGTTTGATTCAGAGACTCACGGTGTGCAAACCTCTAAAGAATTGACTCCTGAGTACCTTGGAGTTGGGAACAAATGTTTTACTGCTCATACCGACTGTCACGGAACCTTTAGAGTAGAAATTACAAATGAGACAATGTAGCAGGTCCTGTTCTTCAGGGCGCTGGTTATTTCATGACGATTTCAGGAATATGGTGCAGTTGTTGTAACAGGTGTTACTCACAGATTTCTCTGGGAAGGAGAGCATCCAGTGACGCGGTTACGTTTTCCCCCAGATCCCATCTAATGCCGAGGCTGAAGGAATCGCGCTCCCACGAGTCCTTGCTCAGTCCCAGTAGTGCTGTTGAGGCTCTGGATCTCAGCATGGAGGAGGAAGTGGTCATCAAGCCAGTCCACAGCAGCATCCTGGGACAAGACTACTGCTTTGAGGTAAGAGCTGAGCTGTGGGGCTGCTGGGGAGCCAGGTGGGAGCTGCCAGCTGGGGCCTGCCTGTTACCAGCACTGCTGCTCAGAATTGCTGCACAGAGACCATTCATAGGCAGCAAATTGCTCCCATCTTTCCAAGGAGCATCAAACCCACACAATCAGAGCAATGAGCTCCTTGGAAGTGCTGTTGCAGTGTTGCACAGGTGCTGCACTGCTCAGGGCTGTGTATCAGCAGAGCATAAATTTGTTTATGCTCCTACAGTTGATGTTCATACAGATTTTGGGGAGTGCTAATCCCTACTCAGGGTTCCCAGAGATCTTATGTGTGGTCACAGAGCCAGCCTGCTGCTGTCAGTGGGAGTGTGGAGGACTTTGTCTGGAAAACTGAAGCTTCCCTCGTTTGGGTAAATAGAAAAGTCTGTGAGTATTTCAGATTACTTTGACATCTGTTATGGCATGTGGTGAGGTCTGTGCTAGCAGGGGGGAGTAGGACACGTAGAGCCCAGGCCATGGCTGGATAATTCAGTGCAGTTTATCTTGGGAATCGTGTGTCCTGAATTGTGGATGGCAAAGTGTTATTGCTCATGGCAGTGGCTGGGCACAGAACTGGGAAATGGTTTTCTTACAGGAATAAGGTGGATATTTGTGTTTCTGTGAAAAGAAGGTAGCACCTGTTTGTGCTTGGAATCAGATAAATGTGCTTGGATTGTGCTGTGCTTGGATTGTGCTGTGGGGGTGATGGGGCTGCAGGCTGTCCTTGGATGGGCAGTGCTGGATGAGAACACATGTCAGTGTTCAAGAGCAGTCAGATGGAAAAGATGAAGATGTTTTTCTTTTCTGAAATCAGCACATTTTGAAATAAATTACTTAAAAGATCCATTTCTTAAAATACAAGCAGGTAACATGAAAACAGTCTTAAAAAAAATAGCCCCAAACATAAACTGCACAGTGGGCTGAGCTATAAATTTTGCAGTGCTGTTCATTCTTTGTGGAATTGAGCAAGTGCAATGGGTCAGGAGGGGAACGGTTTTGTAAATTGTGTGTCCTCTATTACATTCTACTCAAGAAAGATAAAATGAAGCTAGATGGAAAATAGATGTGACATCCATAATATAAGAGTTGTTTACCAATTCTGTTCAGCCCACCAGAGGAGAGGAAGGGATATGAACAGGGCTTGTAGAAAGTTGAGTGAGAGGGAAATTACACAACTCATGCACTTGGAAGGAGGAAGAAAATTTTAGGGTTAAGTGAGTTGGATAAAGAGAAGTCACACTGTAAAAAAAGAGCGTGTTAATTGCTGTTCTGCAAAGCCTGCAGAGGAGGGGAAGAATGCCAGGAAACAACAGGGACATTGATTTGTCGCTGGTGGCTGCTCACCAGCCAGCTCCAGCAGGAGGGACCGAGGTGAGAGCTAAATGGCACTTGGTGTCAATGCCTTGGTCTCGTGTCTCCTGGGAGCCTCTAACGAGCTGGGAGTGAGGTCAGCCTGGAATGGGTTTGCAGAGCTCCTGGCATCCCAGGAGGGGCCAGGCAGTGACCCCACAGCACTCGGGTACCAGGGATGGACACAGAGCTCAGGGATGTCCTGGAAAAGCAGCCCTGAGCAAGGAATCTGAGTGAGAAGGCCCTGCCAGGGTCACAGGTGAGGGGAGCCCAGGTGCTCCCTGAGCAGGGATGGAAGGTGCTGCAGTTGCTGGTGGTGCCTCTCCTTGCACTGAGCTGCTCCCCAGGGAGATCCGTGGGGACGGGCAGGGCTGCAGGCTCCAGGGGAGCAGTGAAGCTCTGCTGGGCAGTGCCAGCCTCGCTCAGCCCTTCAGCACCTCCTGCTTGGGGTGGCCGGGCAGGGACAGGGACACAGGGACGGTGCTCAGGAGCCGTTCCCATCCCCAGCCGGCCCGGGGCCATCAATCGGTGCTCCCCTGCCACAGCTCCTCCCCAGCAGCCTGGTGGCCCGGGGAGCAGCCCAGGGAGATCTGACAGGGCTGCAGATGGAGGAGAATGGGGCGGGAGAGGAGCTGGCAGCACACCCAGACAGAGACAAAAGCGAGAGGTGCCAAAGCCATCTGCAGTGGAAAACAACCAAGTGGCTCGTTGGGAGGCAGCTGGTGGATGAAGGTGCAGGGAATTGTTCCTCCCTTTTATCTCCACCACCCTGCATTCAGCTCAGCCCCAGTGCTCAGCCCTGCTCCCCTCAGCCCTGCCAGGGAGCACAGTCAGCACCAGGGCAGGGCTTTTCCACGGGCTGCACTTGGCTTTTTCTACTTAGTTTTGTGAAACTTGCTTTTTTTCTCACTTGCCGAGTACTTGGCAGTCAGTATTTACTTGTTTCCTTCATTGATTTTTTTTTTTAATTACTCAGCATCATCTTCTTTCTCCTTGCAAGGCTCCTCAGTCAGCAAATCATCCCGTGCCACTGCACATGCTGTGTGTGCTAAATATACAGTGGGCATCACGGGCTCCCAGAGCCTCTTCCTGGCCCTGGTTTTTGGGGGGTCCTGGGCCAGGCCATGAGGGGCTCTCTGAGCTCTTGGCAGACCAAAGCCTTGCCCAGTTACTCAGTGGTGCCTGAGCTGGCCCAGGACACAGCTGGGGGAAAGACAAACTCTGTTTGCTCCAATCCAACTGAGCCTGTTGCCTCATCCTGGCCTTGCCTCAGCAAGGGAGAATTTAGTGGAGCTAAATTTAGCAGCACTAAATTCGATCCAGCTGTGCAAACGTTGGCCTTGCTCGCGTGGCCCTTGGGATGCCTGGAAAGGCTGCAGGGCCAGGGGTGCAGCTGAGCCCTGGCTGCTCCTTGGAAAATCCTCTGGACCTTCAGTAGCTCAGTTATCATCCCTGCTACTCCAAGTGAAGCCACCCTGTACCTTAGGACTGTCATAAAAAGAAAAGGTTTTATCTGGCTGAAGAGATCACCCATCCAAAGACTGGGGATAATGAATAGGAAAAGTCACGTTTCAGAAATTTATGAATTTTATTAATTGAGTTTATCCTGTGCATTAACAGGATTCCAGCCTGTCCAGAATCTTGGTGAGACCAGAATAGTCTCTTCATAAAGATAATTAATATCTCATAAAGATCATTAATGCCATATGATACTTAAGTCAGAACTCAAAGCTGGGATGTGATTGCAGATCTGGGGAAAATTACATTTTTGGTCACACATGGTAGGTGTGACCTTCAGCTGCCATCAGACCAAGACACATTTCATATCTGACACATGATTTTCCCTTCTCCCACTTCAGTATGGCAGTTACAGGTTCTTTAGGTTTTGAAAGATTAATTAATTTATAATTGATTTAAAATAGAATAGTGAATTTGGCCATGATAATGTGTGTGCTTACCTAAGTGTGGCAAGGAAATAGTGACAGTCCTGTGTGCCTGCAGAGCTCTGTGTGGGAAGGCTCAGGGCTGGAGGTTCCCAGGGATGCCTTTTCCTGGTGTTATAAAATGAACCAGACACGGTTAAAGGGGTTGGGGTCTTTCCCTCAGTGTTTGAATCAGGATCCCGTTTGGTGCATCCACTTCCCCCAGGTGCCAGCGTGGCAAATGCACCCCCGTCAGTCACACACACCAGTTCTAGACTTTGCACAGCCCAGATCCAACAAGGGAGCCCAATGCTGGGGCTGGGCTGGGCTCAGCTCGACTTTCCAGAATCTGTCCTGCCATGGGCCCTTGGCTTCCTGAGCCAGCAGAATGTTTGGTGTCCCTGGCTCTGCAGCTCTGGGCTCTTCAGCCTCAGGGCCTGCAGGGCACTCCCAGAGCACTGAGCACTGAACTCAGTAAAAGGTTACAAGTGTGCATTCTGATACTTGTGGGTACAGAGAGCTGTGTAAAAGGGATAGAAAAGAAAAGACAAAAATCATTCCAGCATCACCCTGAGCATCAGCAGCAGAGGAGAGGAGTGAGGCAGGGGCGTTTGTGATGGGAGATTTGGGAGAAGCTGAAACAGCCTGGAGGGTGCAGGGAGGCTGGAAGGGTCACTCTGCTGTGCCTGCTGGAGTGGGGTCTGTGTTGGAGCTCCAGGAGAGCTTGTGCTCAGCACAGTGTGTTTTACAGGAGGAGTTTGAGTGTGCAAGGACAGGGACAGTGTCTGTCTGAAGGAGGGAGCCTCTGGAATATCAAGGCTTGGAAGATTCTTTAGGTTTTTATGTAAAAACAGAACAGGCCTCTTCTCATTCTGCCCTGCTCTGTGTTCAAAGGAAGGGATGTGTTCAACTTATCACTGAGCTTTGCTAATGACAAATCTTAGCGAGTGCCAGCTCTGCTGTAAGAACAGGTTGGGCTTCTGGGAGATACATGAAATTAAAGGAGATTGTGTCTCCCAGAAGCTGATAACCCAGTGCACAGTGTGTAAACACAAACACTGGAGATGATAAAGCACTCACAAATAACTCTGCAGGTTGAGACTGGCGGAAATGAAGCTCAGAGGGGAGTTATTTAAAGCACCAGCCAGGTCCATTCAGCCTCCCAGCAGAGCTGCACATGGCAAATACTGCTGGACAAAAGCAAATGCAAAGGGCAGAGAGCTGAAGCCACGTTCCTGGTGGCCAGGGCCAGCAGGTGAGGAGGAGAGGGCAGCTTGGGGAATATCTGTGTGTGTGAGGAGCAGCTGCAGGGAGCTGTGGCTTTGGTGGCAGGGAATTTTGGTGTGGGGCATAGGGAGAAAATCTGGTGCCTGTCATTCTGGCCTGCCAGGCAGTGGTGCTTCCATGGACTCTCAGCAGGATGGAGTTTCCTTGGGAGAGCAGGGATGTGATGAGAAATAAGGGGCACTGGCACCTCTGGGAACGTCCCTGCTATGAGTGTGTTTCTTAAACCCAATGGCCATTTAAAGTCACACAAACACTGCAGAAAATCCCTTGGGATGATACTGGAAGTGTGAGAGGTTAGAGGAGGGCTCAGCAGCACTCCCAGCCACGTCCAGTGAAGCCCCTGGTTCTCCCCAGCTGGGATGGTGACTCTGAGTGCTCCGGGCTGGGCCATGAGCTGGTACGAGCTGTACCATGGCCAGGAGTGGCTGTACAGACCCATCCCCATGATCTTCACAGCAAGGGCTCCAGGAGCAGCAGGACATGAAGGGAGAAGGTGGGAAAACAGCCTTTCCAAGCCTGGTGTTCTGCTAAAACAAGGAATGGGTTGTTACTGTCACAGGCTTTGGGCTGAGCCTGGAGGAGTGCCAAGGAACCACTCGGAGTTCCAATTTATCTTTAGTTCATCTGAGGATTTGCCCTCTCTCAGTTGTGGAACTTGGTGGTTTAAAGCATCACATGCATGGGGCCCATTATCTAGTGTTTTCTGGTGTGGAAGAGGAGAAGTAATTGGAATTTGCTTCTATGATTATTTCTGTGACATACAGAGTTGTCCTGTTTTTCCACCAGCCTTAGGGGCTGTTGCTTCATGCTTGGGTAAAGCTGTTTACTTGGAAAAAAAATAAAATAAAATCCACTGGCACGTTCCCTAAGCCCCCCTCTCCCCCCAAAGCACACTCTGCAGTGTGCTGGTCAAGGCATAACCCTGTTCCTTTCCCTGTAGGTGACGACTTCATCAGGCAGCAAGTGCTTCTCGTGCCGCTCGGCAGCAGAGCGAGATAAATGGATGGAGAACCTGCGGCGAGCCGTGCACCCCAACAAGGTACTGCCTGAGCAGCTGCTGCTCCATGCAGCTCCTCCTCATTGCATTTTATAGCCCAGTGCATGGGAGCAGCAGGGGAGGCATTGTCATTGCAGTGAGTAAGTGGAACTCGGGGTCAGCCTTTTTCCATATTGCTTTCTTCCACAATTATATTTACAGACAGGCACCAATTATTCCTTCCTCTCTCTTCTCAGCATGTGCTGCTTCAGCTCTTGCTAAGAATTGATCAGGCCTGAAGAATCTTCAGTGTTGCTGTTACTGATGGTACTTGCCACTTCCATAGGGCTTTCACCTCCCAGAGCTGTGGGACAGCAGTCAGGGAGCTGCCAGCAAAGTCACAGGGCTGAACAGTCTGAGGAGTTCCTGTGTCAGCTCCTGACAGAGCCTGCTGTAGGGATGGAGGAGCTCAGGTGTCCGTTTGCAGAGCTGGCAGTGCAGCTCCAGCCAGTCGAGGTGCAAAGTCATCTCCTGGGATGAACAGGAACAAATCCTTCTCTTCATCAGAGCACAGGGACACCCAAAATGCATTTTTATAGCCCACTAAGTACACCCTAAAATAAAATGCACAGCTGCTTCTTCCCTGCTGTGCTGGAGTTGGCTGCAAGGATTGGTCAGGATTAATGCAGGATTCCACAGCTGATGAACTCAACCAAGTCTTCTTCTTCTGGTCAGAGAAAACTCAACTGATGGGATCCTGTGAGCTCCTCTGGCTCTGCACACAAATCAGTCCAGGCCTGGTGGGTTCTAAGGAGCCCTCAGTCTCAGAGTTTGTTCCCAGCACAGTGCCAAATGTCAGAATAAAAGATTCCTTCAATGTCAGAGCATGAGCAGTGGAGGGAGAGGTGACCTCCTGCCTCTGGCAGCCTGTTCTTCTAGTGGAGTTCAGTGCTCCAAAGGCTTTTCCTGGTGATCCCGACCTGAGAGATCTGTGTAAGGTTTGTGTGGTCACACAGCCTGAGAGAGCTGTGTAAGGTTTGTGTGGTCACACAGCCTGAGAGAGCCCCTGGGAATGTGAGCTGGAGCTGGGCTTGTCCCTGTGGCTTCAAGGTGCAGTGCTGAGTGGAAGTCTATTTGGAATTGTTTCCATCATCTCAAATCCTGCAGTAACTGACTTTCCATCTTTGTTTGAGTTCATAGACAATAAACTCTCAGTATCTGACTTGATATTTCTGTCAGGAATTCAGTGTTCTTGTGCAGTTCCTGTGTGTACTTCCTGAACCTACAGTACCCCATTGTGGACTTCAGCAGAAATGTTCCTGCCCAGACTCCTGGGCTGAGCTGAATGAGCCGTGGCTGCTGTTCCAGTGAGGGGATTCCAAACAAAACAGGGGTTGCAGAATCCCAGCAGTGGTGCAGCTGCCAGTGCTTTATCTTTGGAGTCACTCCTGCAGCAAATACCCCTGGATGTTCTTCCAGGATGAGGTCAGCATCACGAGGGAGCTCTGGAAGATCCACAGTTGGCTCTGTTATTGTTTAAAAGATATCCAAGGCAGTTTTCTGTCTCTGAAATGTCATGATTCTCCTGTGGTACTCTCTCTGCTTGATTCCTCTCAGTGCTTGGGTGCTCTGGACTTCTGCCCTAAAATATGGTGAGGTTTTCCAGTGGTTTCTGCCAGATTTGGTGGCGTTCCCTGGTGGATGAGGTGATCACTGGGTGTGTGTTACAGGAAATACAATTTACTCAGTGCTGCTGTAAAGCAGCTCTATTGGAAAAGGAGGAGGCTGAGGTACCTGTGACAGCCTCTGCTCTGCAGAAACCATTCAGGACCAGTGATGTTCTTTTGGATTCTTGAGAGGCCCTCCTTGCAGGGAATGGGAAATGGTACATTTATGATTTGGAGGGGTTTTATCTCCCTTGTTTCTTATATTAATTGGCACCAACAGACATGGAGAGCACGATGATATTTTGGAAAATTAACATAAGTAGTGTTATTATGCAAATTCTTGAGAGCCAGTATTTCCTTAAAATAAAGTGTAATTAAGCCTCAGCTCATTTAGCACATCCGAAATAATTAATTCATATCTCCAGTTTTGTTGTGCTCGGCTTTGTGGGGGTTTTTTATTGACCTTTTTTTCTTTGCATCTTTTTTTCAGGACAACAGCAGAAGGGTAGAGAATATGTTAAAGTTATGGATTATTGAAGCCAAGGACCTGCCAGCTAAGAAAAAGTACTTGTGTGAATTATGCCTGGACGACGTTCTTTATGCACGAACTACCTGTAAATTGAAAACTGATAATGTCTTTTGGGGGGAGCACTTTGAATTTAACAACCTCCCGTCGCTCAAAAACATTACTGTGCACTTATACAAAGAGACTGACAAGAAGAAGAAGAAGGACAAGACCAACTTCATCGGGCAGGTGAACATCCCCGTGAGCTCGGTGACGGGCCGGCAGTTCGTGGAGAAATGGTACCCAGTGCTGAGCCCCAACCCCAGCAAGGGCAAGTCCCCAGGGCCCATGATCCGCATCAAATCCCGCTACCAGAGCATGAGCATCCTGCCCATGGAGATGTACAAGGAGTTTGCTGAGTACATCACCAACAATTACATGGTGCTGTGCTCGGTGCTGGAGCCCTCGCTGAGCGTGAAGAACAAGGAGGAGATGGCATCAGCACTGGTGCACATCCTGCAGAGCACGGGCAAGGCCAAGGTAGGAGCCCCGACACCACTGGGAGCAGCTCTGGGCTGGGGTTGGGAAAATTCCTCCTCACTTGGGCTTTGGGCCGTGGTTGATATGCTCTGTTTGTCTTTTGGTTGCAAACAAGGTGGTAGCACACACAGCATGAGTTGTTAAATTAGCAGAGAGGTTGGTGGGACCACGGGACAAAAACTGAGCCACTTCCCTTTGCTTTTCTCCTTCTGGAGACTCAGGGGCCAGGCTCTGTCTGTACAAACAGGCACGGTTGTGAAAGTAAGCAAGAAGGCAGCTTTCTAGGATGGAATGTAAGCAGTGCTGGCCTGAGCTGAGCAGCCTGGTGTGCTGGGTGTTCCTGGGGAGCCCAGCAGGTTCTGTGCTCTGCTGCCTCCCTGTTCCTGCCACTGCTCTGCTGCACTGAGCACCCTGCACAGTGGGAGCTGAACAGGGGCAAGGAGCCTCTCCAGAGTTGCAGACCAAAGCACCTCCAGTCACACGTGTCTCTGGATCAGCTCTTGGTCTTCAGAGTCTGTGCTGCTGCTTCTGGAAGGGGGTCCAGGGGTGCCCCCATGGCAGTGCTTGTTGGGGATTCCTGCCACCAACTTGCATATGGTGAAAGTTCAGCCACTTAGAGCCTCCTTCCTGGCTGGGAATCCCACAGGAGACAGAGAGTGGGAGTTACTCCTGGTTGTGATCCGTGAGGGAGCAGGCAGGGAGGGCAGAGCTGGGTGCCCTTCCTTGCTGCAGAGCATCCTCCACCCCCGTGGCCTGGCACAGGCAGGGCAGGCAGTGCCCCTGGCAGGGCTGCAGGAGTTACAGCATCGCTGGTTTTTCTCTGTTCCCATCTCTGCAGGGGAGAGCTGGAGAAGGGCAAGATGTCCAAAGCTTTGCAGTGCTGAGGAGACAGGAGCTCCTCACCCGAGGGGGAATCACACAGCTCTGCTTCCTCGGCAGCTGCTGCTGCTGCCGGGCCCGTGGCCGGGCTCGTGGATTAGGTTTAGTTCCCATCTGTTGGACAGAGAAGGGGCTTGGCCTCCTGATCTAGTTCAAGGCAGGCAAAGCTCACTGAGAGGATTGGGAGCCAGGGCCCTGCTGTTGCAGCAGCAGAGAAAATAGCCCTGATAAACCTCTGATCCCAGCTGCAGCCTCGGGGCACCGGGAAGGATCCTGGCTGGGATAAGGCTGGGCTTCCTCACAGAGCTGTGCTTGGAGTCTCTGCTCCCTCCCGGTGCCAGGGCTGCCGAGCTGCCAGCACAGGGTTCCTGGGCACAGCCCTGCCTTGTGTGGGCACCAGGGGCTCTGCTGTGGCTCCAGCAGCTCTAGTGGCAGGGCTTTGTGGGATAACATTGCCGTGCAAGACCCCGTTCACAGCTCACACAGTTCTGGTGCAGAAAGCTTCAAGTGTCATCCCAGTCCTCATCACCATGGATCATGTGCGGGCATGGCTGAGAGTGTTGTCACTGCTCCAGCCTTTTTCCTCTGCCTCTCAGTCCTGGAGAGGCTCCAGAGAGAGCAAGTGTGTTTCCAGACATGTGTCTGCATCAGTGCTTGAGATCCCAGAGGCTCTACACAGGGGACACAGCAAACAGTAAACAGACTTGATGACTTTTCCCCTAAAATGGAGCTTCTGCTTTCCCTGCCTGTCATCTGCCATCAGCATTAGCACAGGGTTTGGGAGCTGTCAGAGCAACAGGAGTTATTGGAGCATGGGAACCAGGTGGTGCATCCTGGGCTGGACAAGCAGGAGAGGGAAAAGCGGCAGTAAGGTAGAAAAATAATGAATGAGAGAGGAAAGCACCCCCTCAGCCCTGCTTGGGGGACACGGGTGCACCCCAGTGCCCCTCAGGAGAGCTCCCCGTGACCCTGACCCCGAGTGCAGGGACCCCCCTTCTCCAGGTCTCTGTCCTTGTGACTCTCAGAAGTTTGCCTGGGCGAGAGGTGGGTTCCTCCTCCTTGTGCATCTCCAGGAGCCTTCCCAGGGAGCCCTTCAGACCCCCCTGCCCGTGGTCATCGGCAGCCACTGATTGATTTCCCTGATAAAAAGGGGGTTTTGTGGCTCTTGGCTGCTGTGGCTGAGCTAAAGCAGCAATTACATCGGACTGTGGAACAAGTGTCCAGTAGATTATCTGGGCAGACTCGTTAGCAGCTAATTGCTGTTGTGCTGTTTCGGGCCGTGTTTTCCTGCAGCGATTTGCTGTAAATACAGAGTAATCCCTTAATGAGCCGGGATCGGGCTCTGTGTCTGCCCGGAGCCCCGGGGCAGGAGGGTGCCCCAGGGGAGCTGTGATGGTGCCACGTGCCAGGGGCAGGTCCCGGCCACCAATGTCCCTGTGGGTGCAGGGTGTCCTTACCCACAGACAGCCCAGACCGACGGACACCCTGCCAGCCAGGCGTGGTTACCTGGAGCTGCTAAAGCCCAGAGTCCCTCCTGCCAGCGGGGCAGGACACCTGGGGCTGAGGTGGAAGGGGGTCAAGGGCTGTAGATGAAATTTTTCCCAAAATCTCTGCTTCTTCCTGGGCTGTATCACAATAGATGAAAAGGTGGAGCATGAAAGCAGAGAGTCAAAGTCTGTGCTTCCCTTGATCTGTGTGTGGGAAAGGGAAGAACTCCATCCCTGCAGCGCTGGGTTGGGGTGCACGGGGCACGCCTGGAAAGCCCTGAGCAGCTGCCAAGGCAGTGGGTGGAGGGGAGGGAAGGGGGATTTGATAAACTCTGAGTGCAGGCTCTCAGGGAGGGAGGGAGCTGCCCCAGCCCGCTGGAAAATCTGACAGAAATCCAGTGCTCCATCAGCTCTCGGCACACGTGGATGTTCCCTGGCTCTTTTTATGGCAAGAAAGCTGAAAGAGGATGTTGGGTGGTTGGAACAGAGATGTGGGCACTCAGCTCAGTCCTTCACTTGTTACCTGTTTCACCTTCCTGATGAGAGTGTTGTGAGATAAAGTGTTCCCTGTAAGGATCTGGAGATGCCCAGCTGTTTTCATGTGTTTTGCAGCCCACAGACGAAAGACACAAAGTCATAAAGCAGTTCTGCTGGTGGGGTTGGTGGTGCCGGGAGTGCTCAGTCCTGCCTTGCAGGGCTTGGTGTAGCCCCTGTGATGTGGTTGTGGATGGGTGGCTGCATCTTCCCAAAGAACTTTTGATGCTTCCACAATATTTCCCTTGCTTAGATTTGTTTCAGGGCTGTCTTAGAGCTCTCAGAGCTCAGTTCATGACCATAAATTCATAAAAAACTTCTCTTGTCCAGAGTGCTGGTAGATCAAACCCAGCATTAGACAAAGCTCTAACGAAGCGGCTCTCATTGGAAATAAATATTTATGGTGGTGGGAATGGAGTTAGGAATAAACATGTGTCCCTGTTTGTTTGTGCTGTGAGGATGTGCCTGAGCTGAGCAGATGGAGCTGCTCCCCCCGTGAGGATCTGCTGGAACCCCACGTTCCCGTGGCAGAGCCAGTGCTGGGTCAGGGCTCTGGGACCTGCAGACACCCCAGGGCTGTGGAAAAGTGACTGCTTGGCTCAGCAGGGACAGGGATGTGAGAGGTCACTCCGTGTGGTCGTGTTTATCCCTCAGGTTTGCTTATTTCCCTGAGCAAGGTGCTGGACACAATTCCTGTGAGTTAACCCCCATTGCCACTTCACCACCTTTTCCCAAGGAGAATTAGAAAAGGCCAAAAGTGCCAAGGGCTCGAAGGAGGGCACATCACTCTGATTCCTGGCAGAGAAGTGTCTGGAGCAGATCCTTAGAGGAACTGTGTGATGGAATAGTTGAGAACTTGGGGCTGGGGTCCTTGGTTTCACACCAGGACGCAGCTGCTGCCCCTCTGCCCCTCTCCTTTCCCTGCTCTGCATTTCCCTCCCCCGCGGGTGTGTCCCAATGCTCCACCCGAAACCTTCAGCCTTCCCGACCACTGGGGTTTTTCACCTTTGCATAAAGGCCCAGCTGGACTCTGAGCTAGTCTTTGAAATAAGCAATAATCTTATTACCTTTATCAATTCAATCCTCTTAAGGTTAAGTCAATCCTATTAATCAGGCTTGTGATTTTGGAGAACCTTATTATTTCAAAGTCAATCTGCCCATCAGTCAGTTACGATATCAGGAACCATCAGCTCCAGCCCAGAGGGTGCGTGACCATCACAGGGAGTGGGGGCCCTGGGTCTCCTCAGCTCCCTGGCACCCCAGTGCTCCAGCTCGGAGAGGATGGGCTGGGAGGACCTTCCTGGGATGGCAAAGCACAGAATCCTTGCTGGATTTGGGCAGGACCTGTCCTGCCAGCTGTGTGTTGCTTGTTGGCTCCCTTGGGAGTGCTCCAGCTCCCACCACAGCCCTGCCAGGCACCCAACTGCCCTCATCCTCTGCCTCTCGGGCTCAGGAGCTGCAGGGCACTGCCAGTGCCACCCCAGGCACTTGGAACCCCCTGGGACAGGGGCTGCTGGCTGCTGCCTGCATTCCTGGAGCAGGGGAGGAGCTGCGTTGGAATAGCACAGGCTGGGTTATGTGCAAAGCGCTGGAGCCCAGTGCAGCCTTGTGCTGTCATGCTCTGAATTTATTTATTTATGAATTGCTCTTCTTTATCAGCGTGTGTGCAGCGACTGGGGTCGCACAGGTTCAGATCCGTCCAGTCTGAAGCAAAAAGCCTTAAAATAAACATGGGAACAAGCCTGAAGAACACTGCCACAGCCCTTAATTTTGACTGCAGACCTCTTCCTTCCCCTCTCGACTCCAATGTAATGAAATAAAGCATCTTATTTTCTTCCATTGCCAGGGGCCCTAACTGAAAACAACCCCCTGCTGATCTCTGCTGCTCAGAAACGGGGAGTTTTATTGGCTTTAGTTATTGCATTTTATTCAGGACCTTGTATGTGGGTGAGTGAGGCCCCCGGAGGGATTCCACAAGTATTTGCATTCCATTTGTGTCTTCTGAGTGCTGGCTGCGGGAGTACTTAAGGCAGAGATAGCAGGAGTGTGATCCAGAGCTGATGAGGCTTTTGTGTGGAGGGCAGGGAAGGTCTGGGATGGCCTGGGGCAGGAGGGGCAGGATGTCACAGGAACTGCCCCACGGCCCTGGAGCCTTTCCGTGGCTGCCCAAGGGCTCTGGCTGGGGCACTGTGGCCCTGTCACACCCCAGGGCCAGGTCCTGCAGCCCAGACCTGCAGGGACAGGGACAGTCCTGACCCGTGGGATGCTGCTGGGTGTCCTGGCTCTCCCCTTTCCCTGCTCAGTTTCAGGGCCAGCCTCTGCCGTGTCACTCCCCAGCTTTGCTGCCATAAAGGAGCTCTCTGGGATTTCAGCAGCTTTCCTTTTCTCTTTGGAGACAAGGGGTCCTTTTCCCAGCTGTTGAGCTGCAGATGCTCCATAGGGAGCAATAACAGCAGCAGAGATTTCCAGGGGATCTTTTCTGGCTTTGTGTTGAGTCCTGCCATGGAATTTTGCCTCATGTTAAATTCTGGTGAATTCTGTAGATCGGCTCAAGTCACCCAAATTCGCATTAACTCTGACTCCCACTTGGCCCTGGGTTTCCAGGACTCAGCAGCCAATGCTCGGCTGACAAGAGGGGGAAAAAGCAAACACTTGGCCAGGAGACGCTGTAAAACTCGGTGTTCCTGGAATAATTAGTATGTTGGGAAAGTGACAGGAAAGAGAATCAAGCAAAGCCAAGGTCAGCGGCTGCTAATTAAGAATCAGCACCTTGTGTCAGCCCGAGCGGTGGCTTGGAATTGAAACGCACCCTGGGAGAGCCCCGGGAAGATAAAGGTGATAGAGTTACCCAGATAGCAGCTAACGGGATTTGAGCAGGGTTTAAAGTTTCATTCCAGCTTGGCTGATAAAAAGGGCAAAATGAGAGAAAATAGCAGAGGGAGGCGCGTGCTTTGCTTCCAGGAGGGATTTTTGCCTCTGCAGCTGCCGGAGCATTGCAGACGTAGCAGGATTTGAGGAAGGGCATCTTCTGGCTAAAGAAATAATGGAAGTGACTTTTTTTTTAGCCCAAAGCTCCTCCTCTGGGTTTTTTGGAGGGTGTTGGGGGAAGGTCGTGGCAGTGTGTTGTCCCAGTCACGGTGTTGTGGGAAGGTGGGAGCAGTGGATCATTGGGATATCAGCTCCCCTCCTCTGCTCTCACACAGGGATGTACCCGCCTGCCCCAGGGTCTGCCTTTGCCTGGGACAGGGCCGCAGTGATGGAGGGTCTGTGCATTAATTTACTTGGATCTCTTGGGTGCAGGGAAAGCTGTTTGTTGAACCTTGATTAAGCTTTCAGTGCAGAGATGTCCCTGTGAAAAATGAAACACAGCAAGTTGCCTCTGGTGCAAAGCTCCAGCCACTGGCAGGGAGTGGGACCTGAGCAGGGCTGGAGCAGGATGGACCATGGCAGCTCTGCTGTGCTTGGGGACATCAGGGACAGGACCTGGGACTCCGTGTGGCAGCCTTGGGTGCTCCTGCTGCCCCTCAAGGAGCAGGCTGTGACTGTCAAGGGAAAGGAAGAATTTCTTAATGGAAGGTTATTTTGTTTTAAAGCAGATTATTTCGTTTTAATGGAAAGGAGTTTAAAAAGGTGAATGAACGTGTGTGTTAATATTTCTGCCTCTTGCACGGGAGGCAGTCAGAGGGTTAATGTGGGTGATTTGTACAGTGCCAGCAGCCTGTTCCCATTGTCACTCAGGTGAGTGGTGACACCTCAGCACCTGGTGCAGGCAGGAGGAGCCAGGCAGAGCTGCTGTGTCCATCAGCAGTGCAGAGAACATGGATCAGCACTAGCAGGTGCCTGGCATCCCTCCTGGCTCAGCCCTGGCTGCAGCACACTGGGATCTCAGAGCAGCAGCGTGCACAGAGCTCCTGCTCAGTGATTGCTGTGGCTGAAGCAGACCTGCAGCTCACTCTAAATGCTCTTTTCCCTCCGGAATTCACAGCTGAGCCCAGACTGATGCAGGGGCAGCTGTCAGGGGCTGCTCCTGCTCACCCCTTGCATTGCTCTGCAGCACAGGGGATTATCACATCCCATGGATTTGGCTGTGAGCACATCAGACCGAAAATGTGTCCAAAGTGGCCACTGTCTGCAGTGCTGTTTTTCTCCATGAATAGGGGAAATGGGAAATGTGAGTATCTCAGTGCATATCAGAGGCTTGTGTGTCAGCCATTAACTGTGGGCACAGCTCAGGACATCTGAGCATGGCCCTGGTTTGCAGCCAGTGCAGTTGGGCACCAAACACAGCAATGTTTAACGGGAGAAAAGGCTTCACCCACAGAATGTGAGGCTGACATGAGAGCAGCCACAAAGTGGCAGAGAGGCAGATGTGGGTCTGGGTTGAGTCCTTGTTGGGGTGCAAGAGTTGAGGCTCCTCAGAGCTTTGTTTCTCCTCTTCTCTGTGAGGAAGAGCGGGCAGGTGGTGAGGCAGGGGCTCACACAGGATCACCTGCAGCACCTCCAGTCCCTCAGGTGTCCCAGGAAGGTGGGAGCTCTCGGGGCTGGGGAGCTGCTGCTCTGTGGAACCAGTGTCAGTGCGTGGTGACCCACCATGGGCTTTGCTTTCCAGGATTTCTTGACTGACCTGATGATGTCTGAAGTTGATCGCTGTGGTGAGAATGAGCATCTCATTTTCAGGGAGAACACACTGGCCACCAAAGCAATCGAAGAATACCTGAAGCTGGTGGGGCAGAAATACTTACAAGATGCCTTAGGTACGTACAGAGCTTTGGCATGTCTCACCCAGAGAGGCTCTCCAGGCTGCATGGTGGGGACATCACCTGAGCCCTGATGGCCATCACAGCCCCAGCTGGAGGCTTTCCCTGGCAGCAGGTCCTGGCCACAGCCTGGCCACAGTGGGCAGCTCCCTGTGCCCGCAGAGCTGGCGCCTTCCCCTGCTCTCAGAGGAGAGAACAAGGGGAGGTTTGGAGGCATTTGCTGCCTGCCAGGGCTCCTGTCCAGCCCTGCCTGTCACGGGCTGATTGAATCCCCCCCATGCACCAGAGCCTCTGCCCGGCTCCTGCAGCGCTCCCGAGTCAGATGAGATCTCCCAAGCCACAGTGATGTGCTGCCTCTGGATCACCCAGCACTGGGAACCCTCCTGGTGGTTTTTTTTTCCCAAGTGCTGGCTCTATTTATGGCTCCAAAAATATTTCTTTTGATGCAAATGAAAATAATTAGAAACTTCTGCTTCTGGGCAGGTCAGGAAGGAATTGCTGCATGCAGGGAGCACAGCACAAGGGTGGGGAGAGGCTGCCTTGGAAGCTCTGTGAGCTTCTATTGGATCCACATCCCAGGGCAGGATGAGCAGAGTTTCTATTCAGGTGTTCATTTTTCTGCTAGTGGATTTGTATAATTTTAGCAAGGAGGAAAGAAGCATAAATACTTTATTAAGAGAATAATAATAATAATCATGAAAACCTTCAGGAAAGGGAAATAATTGAGAAAATTCAGGCAGAGAGCCCACAAGAATAGCAAAATTTATTTCTGCCTTGTAATGCTTTCTGGTTGAAGGCAAGTCTGTAAGTAGATTACTCATAAAAATTCTCAAAATCCAGGAGATTAATGATATCAGAAAATTTTTAAATACTCCCTTTTGGTGGCTCAATGCTGCCAGGCCAGCTCCATCTTGAGCAGGAGGAGCCTGGGGTTCCTTCTCACTGTGGGGTGCTGGTTCTGAGTGACCTTTTCCCAGGGAGATGAATCATCTGCGTGTCACAAGGTGCCCCAGGGCAGCGTGGCACTGTCCTTGGAACCATGGAGCAGGTGATGGGGCCAGGTAACAACAGCAGGCATCAGCTGCAGGCGAGCAGAGCGGCTCCAGAGCTCCTGGCAGAGCTGAAAATACACTGGAGAGGCTCTCCAGTATGTAATTAAAATTTGTTTTGGCAATAGGGAAGGAATGCAGATTGGAGCGGGGAAAAAACAGGATGGGAAAATCCAAGACAGTCAGGAATTAGGAGAAAACCAAAGCAAACCTTTCTCCCAGAATGTCACCCAAGCTCCTGGTCCCTGTTACCCTGTCCCCCATCTCCCCAGTCACTGCTGGGATGAAGGATTGACCCCCTTACCCAGAGTGCAGGGCTGTGCCCAGGTAACCCAGGGTGAAAGGTGGCACAAGAGCAGAAGCTGCTGGAGCAGCTCTGTGTGAGCCTCTGCAAGGGTGAGGAGCAGCCAGGCAGCAAAGAGGAGCACAGGAAAACTCAGGGAAATATTTTAATTTAATTTTATCTGATGTTCAGCTCAAAATAAACCAAGTGAATTGTTTCTTTCCTTTAATTACTTGTTTCTCCTGTGAATCACAGTGGTTTGTCAGCACCAGGCCACAGGCTGCAGTAGCAGGCCATGCTACCAATAATTACAGGGCCTGCCAGCATCCTTCCTCCTGGATGAGCCCGAGGGAGCAGCTCTGGAGCAGCACAAGGGGGTCAGGCTGGGCAGTGCAGCCCTGCTGCAATATCCAGAGCCACAGGATGGAATGTGCTGGGTGCTGGGTGCAGGGTGCTGGGTGCTGGGCAGTGCAGCCCTGCTGCAATACCCAGAGCCACAGGATGGAATGTGCTGGGTGCTGGGCAGTGCAGCCCTGCTGCAATATCCAGAGCCACAGGATGGAATGTGCTGGGTGCAGGGTGCTGGGTGCTGGGCAGTGCAGCCCTGCTGCAATACCCAGAGCCTCAGGATGGAATGTGCTGGGTGCTGGGTGCTGGGCAGTGCAGTCCTGCTGCAATATCCCAGAGCCACAGGATGGAATGTGCTGGGTGCTGGGCAGTGCAGCCCTGCTGCAATACCCAGAGCCACAGGATGGAATGTGCTGGGGGTGCTGTGCTGGTTGGGAGCTCCCAAGGAACTGCTGGGCCCCCCTGGGTCCTCTCAGGACACGAAGAGCTGCCCCAGGGGCCACCACCTGCTCTCTCCTCTTAGCCCAGTGTGATGGGGAGCCAGGGAGCTGCTCGGGCACTGGGGCTGAGGCACAGAGCTGCCCCGAGGCTGCACTTCTCATGTCTCCAAATCCATCACCAACTCTGTTTTACAGGGGAGTTCATCAAGGCACTGTATGAATCAGATGAGAATTGTGAGGTGGATCCCAGCAAATGTTCCTCTTCAGACCTCCCCGAACATCAGGGCAACCTGAAGATGTGCTGTGAGCTGGCCTTCTGCAAGATCATCAACTCCTACTGGTGGGTACCTGGGAGCGGCTCTCCCTCCTCGTGGGGTGCCGTGTCTGCAGGAGCTGGGACCTGTCCATGGCTCTGGCAGAGCTGCGGAGGGGGAGCTGCCAGAGTTTGGAGTATCTGCTCTGGGGATGTGGCACCCTCCTGGATTCTCTGTCACCCTCATTTTCAGAGGTGCTGAAGCATCACTGGGGCACAGGGACAGGGCTGTGGAGTCAAGGAACACCAAGTGTGACCGAGTCTCTGCATCATTTGATGCCAAAAGCGTATGAAATTCTGGAATAAAGGGCAGAGATGATTGTCCTTGATCTCCCACCCATGAATTCCATCAGTCTGGATGGGACTGACAGCTCTACACCTCCCAGAGCATCTGGCAAAGCTCGGAAATCCTGCAGCAGGCAGGAGCTGTGGCACCTGCCAGGAGCTGCCCCAGCACAGGCAGCTTTTGTTTGGGCAGATGTTCTCTGGTTGCAGAGCGCTGGAGCTGGGAGGAGGATGCTGCTCTCCCTGCTTGGCTCAGCATCCCACATTCCTCTGGATTAACCCCTCTCTCTCCCAGCCCTGGGCGGTTGCTGGGTGATGGGAGCCCTTTGCCTCCTTGGCCCAAGGCCTGGAATGCAGCTGGAGGCATTTCCGAGTTGTTTGTTCTCAGGGTAAAAGTTCCTGCAACTGGTTGGGACAGGCCTGAATATCCCAAATGGGCTGGTTGAGTGGATCCTGCTGAGGAGGTGGTTGTTGGGCACAGCTGTGCTCATGGTGTTCCTGCTGGGACGGGCAGCCAGGAGTCCCTGGGTCTGGGACAGCTGCTGTCTGCAGAGGTGATCTCAGAGGGAAAAAAGATGGACTTGGGACTCTCTCCACTTGTAGATATAAAAATATTTACTTTCTGCTTTTTGCTAACATACTTGAGAGCCTTTGGTCCTGATCATGAGAGAAGGAGCATTTTTGTCTCACTGCTGGATTTCCAGTCTTTCCTCTTAAAATCTGGGCTTAGTTTTTATTAATGTATTTAGTAACAACACTGTTGTTACAAAGCATCAACTAGGGATAGTATTGGAGGAAGGAGATCTTTGGTAATGAGGATTTTTCATTTTCTCTCCTCTCCCAGCTGTTGTGTTGAGGTCAGAAAACTGAGATACTGAGCCAGGAAGGGAACTGCTCTTCCTGATCCTGCTCAGGGAGAGAGCAAGGAGCAAGAGGCTCACTGAGGCTGCTGTTATCTACCACAGGTACACAAAGGGCAGGTTCTTCCCAGGTATCCTATTCCTTATTCTTGCCAAGTTAATAGCTCTGACTCAGGAATGGCGTTCACTTGCTCTCCCAGGAGGGAGTCACCACTTCCACTCAGCAGTGGATTATAATGGTTTGAATTAATGTCCTCCTAAAAATACCCAACGCAGCACTCAAAGGTCACTCTAAAAATAGGCTTGAAAAGTGACCCAGGGAAAGTCAGGAATGCACGGGAAGTTGGTTCCTCTCATCCTGCCTTTCCAAGGAAGGCTGGAGCAGCTGAGCTGCTGCTCTGAGTGGTTCCCCCTCAGTCCTTTGAGCTCAGCGGTTCTTGGGGATTAATTGGGCTGATGAGTGTTGGGATTGGCCAAGGTATCCCAACAGCCAACGATCCTGCTTTAAATAGAGCACTGGAGTGTGGGTGCTCATCTGTGGAGAGAGTCAGGCAGAGGAAAGAGGTTCACAATAACCGAAAATTGTTGTAATTATGACATAATTTGGACATCTGGGAAGTTTCGGTGTAAGCAGAATTTCAGCATGTGGAAGCTCGTTACTGGGAAGTTGGGTAATGAATTATGGGCCCGTTTGTCACATAAAGCCAGCGATCCGAATTCCATCCGCTGTGACACAATTAAACTTCCCTGGGCTCCAGCCTGTGACGGGAACGTGCGGGTGCTGCATTTCTGGGGTTTGCTTCCACTCACTGCACAACCTGTCCTGATCATTCAAGCCTCAAACTGCTTAAAGGATTCTCCTGTTTCTGGGCAAATACCATGAAGTGAAAGGGTTTTGTCCAATTGTGTGGATCAGTTCAAAGACAGAGAATTTATCCAGCCAAAGACGCTGGCTAATATTTGTAGAGCTGAGGGTAAAAACAGCTTGTGAGGGTGAAAGTGTGAAGGCAGCACAGAGCAGAAGCTGAACAGGACAGCAGCATTTTCCAGGCACTTCCATGATGGGAGAGTCACCACTGTGTCAGAAGGGCAGATGGCCTAAAATGGAGCCTGGCCCCCCTCACTTGCTGTTGTACCCCTGCTGTCGGGGCACAGCTCCGGGTGTGTCACAAGGACGGTGGTTCCTGGCCAGGGCAGTGGCATCTGTGTGCCAGGGACACCGGGACTGGGGCAGCCCAGTGCCAGCCTGCTTCCGGGTGGGAGTCTCCAGCTGAACAAATAACACATGCTGGGAACAGGATGGGGTGGGAGCAGGGAGCTGGGGAGGGCCCAGCAGAACAGGCAGCAGTTCCCCAGCGATAAGGGCTGCTGCAGTGAGTGTCTGCTGGCCCCCGGGGGGATTCTGGCATCCGGCAAAGGCAGGCTGAGGTCTGTGCAGCTACAAGGCTGGAGTAACTCCAGTGGGGCTCTGTGTTTGTACTAGGCACAGTGGGATTTGATCCAGGTGCTTGAACAGGAGTGTTACAGTTTGCACAGCCCCCCCTCCAAGCTCCAGCTGTGCCAGAGATTTCCAGTGCTGCTGGTGCTTCTTCAGGAGATGCTCTCCTTGCTGGCTGAGCTTCCTCCAGCCCAGAGCACCCCATAGCACAGCCACTGAGTCCTGATGAGGTTCTGGGCACAGTTTGTTTTATATCCCAGTCTTCCCAGTTTTCTGGGGTCTTGGCATTCAGCATTAGGTGTAATGGAAGCTGCTTCTCTCTCAGCTTTCCAGAGCAGCTTTGCTTTTTCCCTGTGTGGTTTGAGACTCCTGACCCTCCAACCCTGACAGACATTGCCTGTCCTTGTGCTATTTCAGTGTCTTCCCAAGAGAGCTGAAAGAAGTTTTTGCCTCGTGGAGACAAGAGTGCAGCAACAGAGGCCGGCCCGACATCAGCGAGCGCCTGATCAGTGCCTCGCTGTTCCTGCGCTTCCTGTGCCCGGCCATCATGTCCCCGTCCCTGTTCAGCCTGCTCCAGGAGTACCCCGATGACCGCACCGCTCGCACTTTGACCCTCATCGCCAAGGTCACCCAGAACCTCGCCAACTTTGCCAAGTAAGCCAGGCTGTGGGCAGGACAGGGCAGGGCTGGGAGGGGACAGAACCTCTGGCTGCGTGGGCAGAGCCGCAGCGCCGGCACAGAGTCCCACACTGGCCACTCCTTTCCTCGCTGGAAAGGGCCTGTTTGCTTCCTGTTGGCTTTTTCCCCACATCTCTCTGGGATTTGTTCCCTCACTGTCAGATCAGTGAGATCATTGACATTTCCAAAACAGGACATGTTTTATGAGCAGGAAAACAGGCTGTTTTGGCCACATGGATGAGCAGCAGGGTGGCAGCGGGGACTCTGTCCTGTGATGTCCTGCGGGTGTAGGACCAGAACCCGATCAGCAGCACTCATCTGCTTGGCTAGAAACTGCTCCATCCCTCCTTTGAGCTCTGGGACCTTCCCTGCTATTGAAATGCAGCTGACTGAACTGGGAAGGCCTGAGAACAAGGACACCATCAATTTCTAACTAAGCCCATTGGTTTGATGGAAACAAAGCGAGAGCTTTCTGAAAATCTTTCCACTGGCTGTAGCTCTGAGCTACTTATCCTGAGCTCTGATAACAAAATGATGAGCTTTCTGAAACATGAATGGACAGTTTCTATCTAAAGCTCCTTAGATCTGGAAACTGGCTTAGTGCACACACTCACAGTCAGGAACACACAGACGTGCCTGCGGACACCGGCAGCAGATGTACAAGTGTGTTACACTAGATGACAGAAATTCTCTGTATTCCTGACCAATCCCTAACTAAAGGGTTTTCAGATTTCCTGCACTTTGCAGGAAAGGCTCTTTAACTAAGCTGACATTAGTCAAGCTGGAGTGATCAAGCCAAGCTGTCCTGTGCATGGCACCGGGCAGAGCCTGTCCCACAGAACCGCTGCTGCCAGGACAGTCCAGCCACGAGGCCTTCCCTGTTGTGCTCTAAATCACACAAAAGCCTGAGTGGAGAGCTTGGAGGGCAGGAGGTGGTGGCAGGAAGCCTGAGGGGCGATGGGGCTGGCCCAGCTGCAGGGGTGGCTCTCCAGGGTGATCCTAGAGCAGTTGTGCCCGCATTGCTGGAGAGTGCAGGATTTCTGCCCCCATCCATTACTGGGCTCCAGTCACCCGAGGGTGGTTGCTGTGACAGCATCTTAATTTCCCGTGACAGCTCCTGTTTCTGGAGGCTGTGGCCTGACCCAGCAGTAAGACACTGGGTCTTACTTTTTTTCTTCAGCTTTCACCTTTGTTTCTGCTGCACAGATCCACACTGGTGAGAACTTAGCTGGATCAGGCTGGGGTTAATTTTGGTTCCATGGACAGTGATGTGCCCCAGGTGCCTGCTCACAGCCCAGGGATCCCAAAGGCTTGGAAGGGTTGAGATGCCAGAGGAAGGTTCTTAGCTGTGTGTTGTACGTGCCCTTTCCGTAGACTGTACTTTTTTCCCCTGGATTTAGCTGAAATCTGTGTTGTTCTCTCAATAGGTTTGGCAGCAAAGAGGAGTACATGTCCTTTATGAATCAGTTCCTGGAACATGAATGGACTAACATGCAGAGATTTCTCCTGGAGATTTCCAATCCTGAAACCATCTCAAACACAGCTGGCTTTGAGGGCTACATTGACCTGGGCCGAGAGCTGTCCACATTGCACTCACTACTCTGGGAAGTCATTTCCCAACTGGAGCAGGTACCCAGGGGATGGCAAGGACAGCTTTGGGGGTGGGAAATGATGGAGAAAATGCTGTTCATGTGGTTCCCTGAAGAGACTGTCCAGCAATTGGCAAAGCCCACAGTTCTCTAGCAAAAAGCACAAGATGTTGGTGGTAATTTCACTCTCTTTTCTGCCCAGGGCACTGCCACCAAGCTGGGGCCTCTGCCCCGGATCCTGCGGGACGTGAACGCCGCTCTCAGTAACCCGGCCTGTGTGCAGGTGTCGGTCACGGCCGACCACGCCGCCTCCACGCCCAGCGCTGGCAACAGCATCTCTGCAGGGCTGCAGAAAATGGTCATAGAGAATGACTTATCTGGGTAAGAGACCAGCGGGGCCTGGCCACACACAGGGACACGGGGAACATTCAGGGACAGGCAGGACAGGGTGCAGTGTGGAGTTGCCTGACCAGGCTCTCCCATCGCAGAACTGGGGCTGGATGTAGTTCAGCTCTGGCTCTGGAGAGAGCAGTGGGTGGTAGTGCCAGTCTGTGGCTCCATCCTGGGCCCCTTGAGAGCCAAAACTGGGGATGTGGTCTGGGAAATCAGGAACCTGATGGTTCTGGTCTCAGCTGTTGAGATGTGGCTGCAGAAACAAAGTGTTCATCTTTTGAGGACTTGAGGGTCTGTTAGTGCTAACCTCGAGCTGATGGGTGTTGTTGTTAAGGGCTATGAGAGACGTACAGGATTGGCCTCACAATTATTTCAGTCTACTCTGTCCAGTTTTTATAAAACTAGGAGTTTTCACTGCTGAGTAGTGATTCACAGACACAGTTACCTACATACTTTTTGGCCTGATTAAGTAAGGAGCTTCATTCATGGGGAGGATGAGGCTTTTGAAGATCAATAATGTTTCTGTTTGTGGAAAATGAAATGGAGCCCACACAAACGGAAAGACTGTGCTAGTAAAATAGTTTGTAAGTGGAAACTGCATAATATTTAACAGTTTAATTAGGAATGAAAGGCAGCAATGGCACTGGACTTGCTCTAATCAGAGCTTTCATCTCTAGTGCCTCCCAGCATGAGGTGCAATTATTTAAATCCAGTGCAATGGAGGATCTCTGACAATATGCTTCCCCCCAAATACTTGCTTATAATGCACCATCTTTGATCAGCAGAATATTCACATTAAGCTACTGCAAAGCTCTCTCTTCCTATCCCCAAGAAATCAATATTGCATGAATGTGCATTGCAGCAGGAGTGGGGGGATAACCTTCAGCTGCCAGGCTTTAGCTCTGCTGTGTGAGTGCTCAGTGACCCTGGGAGGGCTGGTGTGGGCCTGGCCCCCTGGTGTTCTGTGCTGCCTACAGCCTGGCCAGTGTGCCCACAGGACCCTGCTGCCCAGGTACAGAGCAGGAGACACGGGACTGGCATGGATACAGCCTTTGGGAGCAGGAAGGGTGGCACACACTGACCCAGGGCAGAGCAGCCCCAGGAGTGTGTCCCCGAGCCTCGTGACAGTGCAGTGCCCTGCGTGCACACACTGCCCTCACTCACCTGCCCTCACCTGCCCATCCCAGGCCAGCCCAGGGCTCCACAGCACCCTCCCCACTCCTCACACCGTGCCCAGCTGGGCCAGCCCTGTCCCTGCTCCCCCCAGGGCTGGCTCCTGTCCCTGTCCCCATCCCTGTCTCACATGGCTGCGCCACCCTGATTTCTGAGTGATTTCGTTTTCCTGCTCCGGTGCAGCATTCACAACTCTTCTTTTTTGTTTTGTTTTCCTTTCCTCTTCCTTACGCACTGACTTCCCCGCAGTCTGATAGATTTCACACGGTTACCATCTCCAACCCCTGAAAACAAGGACTTGTTTTTTGTCACAAGGTCTGCTGGGGCCCAGCCCTCGCCTGCCCGAAGCTCCAGTTACTCAGAGGCCAATGAGCCCGACGTGCAGATGTCTAATGGCAGCAAGAGTTTGTCCATGGTGGACTTGCAGGACAATCGGCTCTTGGACAGTGGGGCCAACGCGCCCGGCACGGCCGACTCCCTCAATGACAGTCAGTCGTCGCTGGGGCAGTTGCAGGGCATATGGACCACACGGACTCAGCAGAACAGCGTGACGGGCATGGCCACCGTGCGCCGCGTGGGCCAGACCCCCACCACGCCCATCAGTGTTCTTTTTTGTTTTGTT
>JAHLSL010000016.1:8516374-8533778 GCA_025920805.1 Petroica traversi
GAACACGGTGCAGTACCAGCGACCCTCCAGCGGCAGCATGATGTCCTCGTCGCCCGACTGGCCCGGCAGCGGGGCGCGGCTCCGGCAGCAGTCCTCCTCCTCCAAAGGCGACAGCCCCGAGATGAAGCAGCGCACGATGCACAAACAGGTGAGTTCGGGCTGCCCAGGCCCTGGCGCTGAAGGGGCCAGGTGGTGTCAGCCCGTGGAGATCGCTGCCATGGGAGGGGATGTGGCTCTGAGCTGCCGCATCAGTTCCAACCCTACGGTGGCATCACATGTGGGGATGTACCTCGGCTCTGGCACCTCTGGCCTTAGAGAGAGCCCCTCCAGGGGCAGGAACACAGAGCAGTGCCCACTCCCGGTGTCCCTCTGTCACCTGGCACACTGGAGCGTGAGGGCGGTAGGTGGCAGAGGCTCGAGGGCAATGGCAGCCACGCCACTGCCCTGTGCTACCATCTTGTCACTGCTTTGCCTCTCCATGCCCAGGCTCTCATCCCATGCCATAGTCAACCCGTGCCATCTCCAGGCTTGGAACAGACCCTGATCTCCTGTAACTAAGAGCTTCCTTCTGCTGCTCCCATCCCAGAGGGGCCATGCAGTTCCTGGACATTCCTGTTTGCTCTGTGAGACCTTTCTGTAGGAGCGGGGAAGAAGGAGCTCAGAATGACATTCCAGCTGTGCAGAGCTCTGCAGTGATCCCAGTCCCAGACCACGTGCTGGGCTGCCCAGAATTCCATCCCACTGTCCGTGGGGGTAAAATGCAAGGCAGTAGGTCACAGGCCTAAGGCCCTCTCATTGTCCTGGCATGGACAAATCGTTTTTGTAGTGCTCATTTATTCACTCTGCATTTCAAAACCAACCCTACAGAACATTACCACAGTAGGACCTCTGTGCCTAAAGGAAGACTTGTAAAAGAAAAGCAGACACAGAGACTGGACAACCAGCAAGGACCCACTGCACCCAGACCTGAGTTAGCTCAGGCCTTTTGCAGCACTCAGAGTTGCTGTGTCTGCCTCTCCTGCACAGGGCAGCCGTGGGGCCTGGTCAGTGCTGCCCACAGAAGGCTCCTATCTGGGAGTTGATGCTCCCATCTGGGGCTGCTCCATGATTCCAGTATCGATCTGTAAGCGCTGGCAAAAGCAGCACCATGCAGCCCCTTTGTGTAACACAATCAATGCTCGTTAGGGACACAGGGCACAGGGCTCTGTGGCACCATAGGCCTGCTTGCAGCAGGGTTTCTTCCAAAAACACAAGGCTTCTCCAGGTGGCCATCGGAAAGCCCTGGCCAGGATCTCTTCGCAGAAGATTCCTCTACCCACCCGTGTGGTCCTCTCGAGTTCTCTCTTCAGACCTGAAGTCTCAGAATGCCTCTCCCACCCTCACTCTGTTTTATTTGTATGTTGGCAGCATGAGGATTTGTAGCAAGTGATGTTCATGAGCCAAGTCTGATTCATAATTCTGGAGGTAGAAGACCAGACTGGAAGATGACATGGGAAAGCCCCTAACCCCAGTGAGGAAATTAAACCAGTCCCCCTCCTTCTGACACTCCTGTTTTGCTGCCTGACAGTGACTGGGTTTCTCCATCCAGAGGCTGGAACAAAGGAGAAAGTCTCTGACATTTCTGATTTGTTAACTTGAATTCTCTAGTTATTAATTTGAATGACCAAGTCATCCAGATCCCATGTGCTCATCTGACTGTTTACTGCAGTTTATAACAAGGCTGGATGGAGGGGAAATAGCTGAAGAATGACCTCCTTGTAATGTGGTTGGAAAATATTTAGGCAGTGCTACTGACAGGCCCTGCCCAGGCCAGGACTGAAAGGCAGCAGATATGACTGTAGTTCACTGGCCATGGAACATCACTGCTACTAAGTGATATTGAGCATTTAGACCTATTCAGCATCACTAGCGAAGCCTCGACTGAAAAGAAACTTTTGTTGTCCAAGAAGGCACCTGCACGGTCAGAAGGAGTTTCAGTTTTCAGATCTTGTTTTACGGAATCTTCACGGAAGCAAAGATGGCTCATAACAAGCTGAAGGCTGAGAGAACTCTGCTCATGGAGTGAATAAACCATATCCAGCCACTCTGCTCACCTGCAGCTCAGCACCTTCACAGGTCGTGCCCGTGTGAGGTGGCAGGATCTGCTCAGACACCAGCACCATGACTTCAAGCAGGCCCCACTGCTTGACCCAAAATAATGTCCACCTGCAGAATAGGAGTTGTTCCTGCTCCAGCCCCAGCTGCTCTGGTAGCTCAGCCTGGTTCATTGCTGTCTGAGCAGCACAGGAGAGGGTCTGCTTGGAAGGAAATTCTCTCTCTCTCCAGCTTCATGACCATTTGTGTTACAGGTTTTTCTTTTGTCATGGTTGTATCATTGTTTCATTGTAGGCCCCTTCTCCTGTGAACCCCAATGCCCTGGACCGCACTGCTGCTTGGCTTTTGAATATGAACATGCAGTTTTTAGAAGATGAAAGCATTGACCCAGATTCCAAGCACAGGGATAAGCTCAGGAATAAGGACGAGCTCAGCCAAGCAGAAAAGGTAAAACCTGATTGGATTGAAACAAGTTTCTGAATAGAGACAGGATTTCCTTGATTGTCGTTCCCTGAGCACCCTGGGGAGAAGGTGGGCTGTGTGCAAGTCCCTGCCCAGGAGAGAGGGGGCCAGGTTGCTCCCTGTCCTACTCAGTCTCACAGGGAATTTGTGGGGAAGGTTTGGGAGGTTTTCACACACTCAATGCCTGAAATCTTCTGATGAAAGCAAGCAAGAAAGACAGGAGCCAGGAATTTAGTGCTGCTGCTGCCCTGAAGCAAACTGCAACCAGACAGTGCCTCTTACTCTCCTCAATCCCACCCAGCTGCTGGGAAGAAAGCTTAAAAAGTGGGTTAAGCCCACCAGTAACCGAGATGGAGTCAGGCACAGGCAGCCATGTGCCTCATAACAGGGACATGGAGCAGGAAAGCAGCCTCCATGTCAAAAAGCTGTTCACAGACCTCCAGATTATGGTCTGAGACAGCACTGGTGCCTGGGGTGACTTTGTGGCACCTCCACGAGCTTATGGCAGTGTCACACAGATTAAGGCCTGGCCAGTCAGGGGTCTGCCAGGAAGCTGTGTGCATTCAGTCTCAGTCCCTGGGCCCACAGAGGCCATGAGCCTCTGAAGCAGAGGGGTGCTGCTCCCTTCCTCTCCTTCCTTGGCGAGTCTGGGGTGGGAGAAGCTGGGAAGAGATAATGTAGGCCTGGCTAGGGTGAAAAAGACAGATAAAAATAAGAATCCCACAGTCAGAAGCTGGAAAAATCCCATCTTTGCTGATTGCTGCTTCTGCAAGGTTCTTTCCCAGCAGCCTGGCTCTGCCAGGATTGTGGCACTTGAGCACCAATAGCTTTTGGGATGTTTCCCCAATTACTAATCTTCTGTCACAGCAGCACTGAAGACATCACCCTTCCCAAGCCCTGCTCCTGTTTCACAGCACAGACATGTTTCTGGTTTTGTTCCAATAGCCTTCCTGTGCTCATTCTGCTGTGCTGTCATTTGGGGACTGTCACCTCTTAAATCTAAGGAAAATGCCCAAGGCAGGTGTCATAGGAGCTGGGAGGTATGAGGCAGCAGCTCCCAGCTGCCCCAGGAAGGTCAGGGCAGTTTTGTGGGTTTAGCCCATCCTGACTCGAGACAGGGCAGGCAGTGGTGGGGTTACAAACTCCCATGGCACTGCAACATCCCAGCACCCGCCTCAAGGCCAGCAGGAGCCCTGGCCCAGGCTGTCTCATTGCCATGCAGCATTTCCTTACTCTGCTGTCCCATCAGTCACTGACATTCAAGATCACCATTAGCATAACCTCTCTCCCCATTACTGTAAGACCTGAATGGTAACTGAGAATGAGACAAGTGTTCTAGAGACAGGAGCGACTCCTTCGGGCTCTGAGGCCTCTCCTGCTCTCCTCTGAGCTCACTTACGCTGCTCCTATTTTAAGGCTAGGGTAGGTACTTAATCTTTCCTGTTCAAGCAACTCCCCGCTGTCTGACTTTAGTGCTTCTGTGCAGCTCTACAGGCGCTTTGTTCCCTCATTGCTCCAGGTTCCATGTGCAAACCATGTCCTTCTGTGCTGCAATAGGAGCTTTGCTAAAGGAAAACTGCCTCGCTCCAGTACTTTGGCACTTCAGGAAGACCATCGGCTTCCTAAGTTTTCAATCCTTGAGAGCTGCAGTTATTTTTGCTGTAAATGAAGTGCTGGCCAGTCCCCAGTAGCAGCCTGGCTGGGATCCCCTCTCCCTAGAGCTGGTCAGGGGATCAGAAGGACTCAGAGCTGGGACATGGCCCAGCTCGTCACTGCAATGCTTATCCAGGTGAGAGGGCCAAAGGGGAATGGCCAAGCCAAGACTCAACTGAGTGCACTTCTCACAGTTCATTGATACCACTTGTAGCTTTAACAGCCTTCATGAGTCAGATGGAAGCCTTCTTCCCGTATCTGACTTTTTAAAAGCAGCTTGTCACATTATCAGCTGCATGTTAATTATTCTAAAGTTATTCCAGTTGAAATGCTTTTTTAAAAGACTATGTTCAAATATAATTTTTTGATATTAAAGCAGTTTTCTTGTACACACACTCCCTGTATTTTCCTTTAGCAAAGCAAGTTTACTGAATGCTGTGCTGCTGCAATAGCTGAACCCAGTTTTACCAAGTTCAAAAGCTCTTAATTTTTTAAATTGCTTTATGTGATTCTGCTGCTGATTTATAGCTTCACCCAAATGAACAGTTCAACTGTGGAGCCTTGGCTTCATGCAGCAGCTCTTCTTGGACTGAACCGTGGTTTGAGATCTGAGCTAAATGCTGGGCTCCAAAAGGCAGGAGTACTCTGTGCCCTGCTCAGCCAGCACAGTGCCCTTTCTCAGAGGAGGGTGATGAGAAAGCAGTGTCCTGCATTTGTCACTGCAGCTCATGCTTGGTGCCCAGCCCGCCCAAAGCCCCCCCATTTATTGCTGCAGACAGGAGCTCCTGCATGAACCCCAAAGCCCACGGTGCAGCCTCTCCTGCCTGTGCGAGCCCCGCGCTGTCAGTGTGAGGAGCTGCCCGCTGCCTTTGCCATTGGCCCGCTCTAACCTGCATTTCCCCTGTGAAATGCCAGACTCTGCTAACAGCCCTCTCTGACCTGCCAGCGACCTGCCCGCCCCGCGGACCCGGCATCGCTCCTGGCGCCGCGGAGAAGACAGAAGAGGAGGTGTCGGCGAGCGGGGTTGTCTGATACGGGTTTGCAGCCATAGTCTGATACGAGGAGAGGGGTGTGAGCGGGTTTGGGGGAAACCCTGGCAAGGGCAAACCCTACGAGGTAACATGGCACATGTGTTTTCTCCTCCTGTGTCTATCCCGGCGCCCTCAGTACCAGCAGGACCTGGTGGTGCTGCAGGACAAGCTCCGCATCTCCAACAAGAAGCTGGAGGAATACGAGACTCGCTTCAAATGCCAAGAGGAGACCACGCAGAAACTGGTGCTGGAGTACCAGGCCAGGCTGGAGGAGAGCGAGGAGCGGCTCCGGAGGCAGCAGGAGGATAAGGAGATCCAGATGAAGGGCATTATCAGCAGGTACAGGGAGATGGGAGTGCTGGGGATGGCAATAAGGCAGGGCAGCCTGGCTGGCATTAGGGCTCACCCTTTCTCAGGAGAATCAGGATTATTTGGACGTGCAGGCAGGTTTCACATATGGGTTTTCCCCTCAGTGTTACCTGGGACAAGGAAAATCCCAATGTTTTCCTGATGCACAATGGCAAAACTACTGGAGGGGAGAGCCTGGAGGCTCTGGCAGGCTTATTCTGTTCATATAGCTATGGATCTTATCAGCACCCCTTACTTGTAACTCTAAATCCCTGTCTCCAGCCCAGTGGGAAGTAGTGTTTACATTTGTCCAGAACCGTTCCAGTGCAGTTGGTTTCAACTTTACCTGAGCCAAGCCCACTTAGTGCTTTCAGTCAGCCCTCACCACTGGCTCAGCCTTCCCTGTGCTGTGTCACTTCAGCTTTGGGGCACTCTGCTAGAGAGAGCTCCAGGGAAGAGGAAGAGCCAAGAAAAAGCAGGCTTGGTTTGTGGGTAAGAGCAGGTAGAGTGTGAGGCTAATACCTGGGCTTAGCAGAGCCCAGCAAATGTAATTTTTTCTTGTGTGCTCGGCTCCCAGACTGATGTCAGTTGAGGAGGAGTTGAAGAAGGACCACGCTGAAATGCAGGCTGCTGTGGATTCCAAGCAGAAGATTATTGATGCACAGGTGAGTGCCCCATGCCAAGGGTGCTGCAGTTTTCAGGGTGGGTTTGCCAACACACAGTCCCCCCATGCAGCAGTGCCAGCCCAGGGTAACACCCTGTGGGTGAGTCAGCACCGAGCTGCAGGCAGGGACAGCGTGGCTGCAGCAGGACAGCAGTGACTGTCACAGCTCTTTGCAGCATGGCAGGAGGCACAGAGGGCACGGGGCGGCAGTTTGGGAAGGGATTGTGCCCACAACGCAGTGAGTGTAAGGATCACATCCCCTGGAGCATTACTTGGTGCTTCATGTCCCAGCAATGCCTGCATCATCAGAACAGGACAGGAACACAAGGAACACACAGCCTGCTCACGGCCAAGCCAGTGTTTTTTCAGCCTCTGGGTTGTGATTTGCAGGACTGGGAAGCCCAGTTACTGCAATCAATTACAGTGGAAGAGGAGCATTATATGATGGGTGCAAAACACTATGCTTGGAAAAGAGAACATGATAATAGAGCCCATAATCTTTTAGTCTGTCTAACAGAGACCAGCATGACCTCAGCAGCCAGGCCTCCCTACAGTTTGTGGCTTAGAAGTGATAGTATATTCTGGCCTTACACTTAACAACCCCATTAATCACTTGTGAGTCACTACTCGTGACTAATTCACTGTATAGCTAATTAGAAAGGAGACAGTAGTAACTTTGTAAAAAAAAAAAAACAAACCAGTTTTTCTGGGTAGCAGTTTGTTCAAAGCTGCTAAATCATCCATCCCGTTCTGTTCCGTGCTCCAGCAGAGCTGAGCAGACCCAGGGTGTCCCTGAAGTGTGAGTGGTGGTACCTGCAGCCTCCCATCAACTCTGGGACCTTCTCCTGTTCCTGCACCTCGTGGGGTACATGTGAGGTTCTGACTGTGCCCCCTGCAAGTTCTCTGCTGTTCTCTTTTGGTCACCTCAGGCTGAGGTGTGTTGGACATGTTCATGCAAGGACTTTCAGAGTTACATATAATCAATTGCTGTGCCCCTGAGTTGGTTCTGTTCCTCTGCTTGTGGCTTCACAGGAGGATGACACTTGTCACAAAGAACAGGAGTGGTAGAATCAGGCTGCAACATGGAAGCTCTTGCTCCCATCCTTACAATGCTGTAATCAGTGAGAGTTGCCATCAAAGACAGCCTGGGAGGCTACAAGTCATTTAAACTATTAATTTACACTAATTAAACACTGACAGGAATAACTATCTTGGGAGAGTTTGGGTTTAGAAATGGAATCCTACCATCTTTGTAACAGCTGAGTTAGAACAAACAGTACAGTGTATAACTGAATAATTAGAGCAACTGTGTTACCTCTATGTTCGTCAGGATCCTAAAATAAATGTAGCTCACCTTGCAGAGGCAGGGGATATTTGTAGCCCCGCGGATTTCAAAAAATGCTGTGTAGCACTTAAAAACCCCCACCTAAGACTGTCAGAGAGAAAGGTCCTGGTCCAGAAGGCCTCTGGGTCACTGTGTTGGGCTGACAGCCCAGAGGGACAGGGCTCGTGCCTTGCCACTGACTGTGCCCTCTGCCCGTTTGCTTGCAGGAGAAACGCATTGCTTCCCTGGATGCTGCCAACGCACGGCTAATGAGTGCCCTTACTCAGCTGAAAGAGAGGTACAGCATGCAGACACGTAATGGGATCTCCCCCACAAACCCAACTAAATTGCAGATTACAGAGAATGGAGAATTCAGAAACAGCAGTAATTGTTAACGCGCGGAGGGCGCTGCCGCAGGAGAGGCCTGGCCGGAGGGACCGTGCACAGCGGGCGTGAGCCGCGGCTCCAGAGAACGGCTGCTCCCCGAGCACCAGCTCCTTACTGCGGACGGCGCCGACTGACCCTGCTGGGAGATGTCCTGCCAGCACTTTGAGGGACGGGAATGTCGAGTGTGAGATGAGTGGCATAAGGAAAAAGCATATATTTGAGAATCGCTGTCACTGTTGGATTTGAATCAGTGTTTAATGTTTAAACAAAAGTAACCTTTTCCTTCTAAACTGCCCAAAGAATATGCCTCACCCCTCCCAGCAAGGAGTAACGTCCTTGTCATTGCAGTAAGCGAAATGAAGGGAGCTGGGCAGAGCCTGCAGCAGGCAGGGGCCCAGTAAGTCCAGTTCAAGTGTGCTGCTGGATGTAGCGTCCGAGGGACGGCAGCAAAGCCTGGCCCGCTCCTCCTGTGACTCCCCCTGGAGCACAGCCCTCCCAAAGCGAACCCCAGCCGAACCCAGCATCCTTCCTGGTGGCTTCTGTGAGGCCGCTGACTTTTACAGCATCCACAGGGCATTTGTGCAGCTAATTAGTGTTTAATTAACTCCGCCCATACAGGGAGCACAGTGCAGATGGAAGGCCAGGGCGGTGTGGTGGCCCAAGGGGTGCTGTGTGGGGAACCCCGGTGGAAGGGGGGCAGGACTGGTGCTGCTGGGGGTCCCTAGGCAGCCCAGGGCACAGAGCAAGGCCAAGGCTCTGGCACAGGAGTGGAGGGAGGAGCTGGCACCTGGTGAATGGCAACTCAATTCCTCTGGACAGCTTCTGCTCTCTCACAAATCAAGGGGAAGAGTTTTGTAAGCAATAGCCCCAGGCACTGTCCCATGCACACTTCCCGCCACAGAATAAAGTGAATGTTGCCTGAGCTTGGTCCCTGAGCTGTGATTGAGGGCTGGATATGCTGGTGCCTGTTGTAGAGGGGGAGCGAGGGGCTACGTGGAGTGGCAGCTTCCTGCTTGATCAAGGGTTCATGGTGGGGATGGAATGCTCTGTGCTGAGTTTTACTATTTCTGGGGAGAAAAACAGGCAAAGAAACAAGAAAAAGCCCTGAAGAACCATGAAGATCGGTAATTGTATTTCTTTTCTTTCACAGTATGCATTAGAAAAAAAAAGATCCCATTTTCTGGAATACTGTCCTCTTTAAATTGGGAATGAGCACTGCATGGAAATTAACCGGCTTGAAGAATGTAAAACATGGTCATAAGGGAGTAACCACCAAGAACAGCAGCCACCACCGAAAGGCCCCTTGTCAGGAGCACTGTGCAGGCATAAGCCAGGATTAGACTTTCCCAGCGCCGGAACGCGCGGCTCCGGCACGGCACAGCCTCGTTGTGCTCAGCGGAGGGGGCGCCCCTTCACGGGGGTCGTGCCGCTGACCTGCTGCCACGCTGTGTTTGTGGGTTTGTGGTTCTTGCAGTTAGTGCTTCACAAGTCCCACTCCCAGGGCAGGTCCCTCGTACCGAGAGCCGCAGGTTTCTCTGAGATACGGATGACAGTGTACAGTGTACAGGACATCTGCCTATGCTCCCTCTAAAGGTTAACACACTGCTCATCGCCTGTCCTAGCTTCTCCTGCCATGTGTAAATGTACAGTCCAAGGGACTAGGACGTTCCCTGAGCTCTGCTCTGCTTAGGTACTGTCTCCAGCCTCACACTTCTCAGGCTGCCTGAGCAGGACACTTTGCCAGTAAGCTATCAGGCTCCTTAACAGCATTCTTCCTCATGCAATCGTTTGCAAAATTAAAGATGCTCTTTTTCCTACACGTTTTTCTGGTCCCTGGAAGCCCTGGGCCAAGCCCGGGAGGAGCGAACGTGTTGCACTGAGGTCTCCACACCCCGCCAACACCTGCCGAGGGGTGCAGCACACAGCAGACCCCAAACGGAGCTCCTCAGAGCAATGCCATAACTCAGTACTTATGGCAAACACAGTCACCTTTGAATTTTGGAGACTAGCACAGATGGCTTTGAAGAACCTCACAAATCTGACAAGGTTACAACTGGAGAAAGACCCAGACAGGTTAGGAATATACAGGGTACTGTGAACCGTTGGGTACGTAGATTTACACCTGCCACTGTCTCAGAGTCAAATACATTATAAGAACCCTGCAAAAAGACTATTTTAAACGCTTTTGCCCTAAGATGTCTGTTTAGAGCTGATTGTTTTGAATTCTAAGTATTTGTGTTGCGAGAGACTGGAGTTTTTCAAGACAGAAGTGACATAGAGGAATGGAAACGCTAACAGGGCACGGGGTGGGCGCCCCACCAGCGACGTTTCCATTCATACATGGAAGTAATTTTGGGATGCAGTCAGTGGTCTCCGTAAGAGCTGGAAAAAGAAACACTCACAAACCAATTGTTTAGTGCTGAAGCTAAGCACAGTACATCTTAATCTTCTTCTCAACCACAAGCCAAAGCACTGCGCCCCACCCCCACCCCGATCTGTCACAAAACTCCTGGTTACCCTCAAACTTGCAAATTACTGAACACATTGTTCTGCTGAAATAGCAGGAATGCTTAAATCCTTCCACAGCCAGTTATTAAAATCTTAAAAGTTCCAGTGCCAACACCTTCTGGAGTTGTTTGCTTAGTTTCCCAAGCCAGTACAAAAAGAAATCCAAATCAGGACGAAGTCTCATTACAGTAGAGATTCCCCCGTTTTTCCCTGTTCCCTTCCCCCCAAACTGTCAACAACTGGACCTAACCATGACCCTCCCCTAAAAAGGTCTGGGGTCAGGCATTCAGGTCCAGGCTCAGTTCTGCTCCTTCAGTTTGTGTTTCTGTTATTTATAAGCTGTACATTTCTGTGTGTGTGTGCGTGTGTGAGTGCGAGAGCCCCGCGCGTTCCCTGCCGTGGCCTGGAGCTGGTACCTGGAGTAGCAATACCTGGATCCCGAGAGGTGCTGCAGCACCAGAGCAAACCACCATTGTCCCCAAGGTTTTGTGATGAGCTCCATTTCCTTTCTGGTTCTTGCGCTTTCTACAGTAAGAGGCTGTTCTAGTGCAAACTTGTCAAAGTGTAAACAAAGCAAAAACACTCCAATTTTTATCTTAATACAAGTCTTAATATTTTTTTTTGTAAATGTTCTCAGTGTTTACTGTACCGTATCTATCTCACTAACAGTTGTATATAGTAACTTACTTCTGGTGCTGCTTATTCGGTCGGGATTTGGCTGTGTCTCACTGCTGTGTTGGAGAGGTGGGCTCGGGCTGCCAAATCTGGATCCAGACACACCTTCTGATCCCAGCCTCCTCCCTTGGGGATCCAAGGGAAGGGAGCAAAGCCATGGATCCAGATTTGTGGTGGGCCCACCTCAAAGATTCTGTTCTAACAGTTTTGATTTGGGGTTTTGTTAAACTGTAGTGAACGCTCCTGAAAAAATGAGCGGTTTTGTGTGAAGGGGGATGAAATGGACTGACCAGTATCCCAAGGTCTCTGCAGACTGTAAGTATCATCATTTTGGACAGGGATTACGGCTTCAGTGCCAAAAGATGGGAGGGACCCCAGTCCTTCCCCATGCCAACTAAAACTACAGTGTAGTCACCAGCCCCTTTTGCACCAGTTTAAGCAAATCCTGCCGCCATCCAAAGAGTCCGGTGTCACTCTGCATTGTCATTTGAGTCTGGTTGGTTTTGTTTTCTGCTTTTGCAGCTGTAAAGCACTGATTGCACTGTGAGAACACGTGGAACCCTCTGGTCTGGGAGCCAGTCCCAGAGGTTGCTGCAGGTTGCAGGACACAGGTTCTGCTACTGTGAATATTCCTAAAGGGCAGAGGGACTTGCTGGACCTCGGGGAGGTGTCACAGGCTCCCCTAGGAAAGCAATCAGCAAGGAACCAGTCATTCCCAAAGTTTAGATAGCTCATAGGCTTTTCCTGTTCCTGATATCCACACCTAGATGCAATAGAAAATGTGCTGAGGTCTGTTCTATGCTGGACAAGGAGAGGATTTTCAGTCACAGATAGCAGATGCATTGATGTGTTCAGCCAGGACAGCTGCAGGCTGTGGCCCAGGGGTCTGGTCAAAAAGGGGCTCATTTCTTCCAGCAATCCCAGGGCAGGGGGAGCAGCCCTGGGGCAAGGCCTTTCTGACAGCAGCCAGTGACCAGCACGTCCAGCAGCTCCACCACAGTCCCTGCCCTGTCCTTCACACACAGCTTTGCCTGCAGAGCGCAAAGCAAAAGCCCAAAGGGAACAGCTGTGACTGTCCCTGAGTGGACACTCCGTCCTTCCCACCTGCAGTGACTGCTGGGGTCTCCTCCTCCCAAAGTTTGTGTTCAAAGCAATCCAGGCCTCTGGTGTGGGTCAGAGCCATGGCCTCACGGCCACCAGGAGCTCCCTTCAGCAGCCTCATGAAGGGACACTCCCTGCCCATCCCCAGCAGGTCTCTGGGCCCCGGGGCCATTTCTGAGGAGACTGCTCAGCCAGGAGGCTCAGCCAGTGGCACCTGCCCTGCTCTGACCCCGCACAGATAACTGCTGCCTTTTCCTTCTCCCTTGGGAAAATCACACACAGGGGAGTGGGCGGACAACAGCAGCCTGAGAACGTGCAGCTCATGGGCTTTCCAAACCAAATCAAATCCTGAGGGCGTTGCACAACATCCAGAAACAACCACGCTTCGGAAAAGGGTGTCACGTTCAAGCATTGACTTTCACAAATCACCTGAGCTGTGACATTGCTGTAAATGCCATGTGGCTCTGCATCAGCTACCAGTACCCCAGAGTGCAGCCTCCATGTTCACATATTCCTTTATCATACATCACTGTGTCTTAAGATATACCTCTCTCTGTATATCTGCTTAGGCTGATACTTGTTCCTGATAAGCAGTCGCTATGTTTTATATCCTCTTATAAAGAAAAACAAATCATTTTTTGTAAGTATGTTTAAAAAAACAAAAAAGCAGAGTGGAAGTGTTTGCTGAATCTCCTTCAGCTCCTTTTAAACTATGTAATAATGTACAGAGAAAGTTGTTGGTGTTCAGAGAAATGATGTGGCTGTGCAATTTATGTACATTTGCAATTAGAAATATTAAAGATTTATTTAGATATTTTACATAAGTGCTCCAGCACCTCTACTCAGTCATTTCCAGCTTTTAGAGCATCCTGGCACATGCATACACAAACGCGTCTTATCTCTCTCCCTCAACAGATCCTTGAAATTTGCTCCCAGTAATATTTTAGCCCTGACCTGGCTCCACAACTTTCCCTTCACATGCTCGGGGGTCTGACAGCCACACTTGCTCCTGCCCCCACCACTCCTTACAAACAACCCTTCTGCCTCCAGTAAAAGCAGCAGAAAACTTGGAGGAAAGTCATTAAAACCCTGGGCAGCATCAGCACCTCTACCTCATTAACATCATCGTAATTAGCTCCTCCGGGAGAGGTGGAAGATGGGCTGGCTGCATTGAAATGAGCTGGGATATGGAGAGCACCTGTGGCTACTCCTGTGCCCAGCCAGGACAGCCTCCTCCTGTCCCGGTCAGGAATGCAAACCTGCCCAGGGAGGGAAGGCAAAACCCACCCAGGCCAAAATCCTCCCTCAGGGCTCTGCTGTCCCCCTCAACATTGTTGATTTTGAAGGTTGAGAGAAAGAAAAATGCAGCCCTGGAAACACCGAGCACCTCAGAAAATGCGGCAAGGAGGGATTAGTCAAAACCACCTTGACTTGAATAAAACCTCCCTAGCGGCTGTTCGGCTTCATTAGAGCAGAGCTGAATTCTCAGCCGAAAGCACCCAGAACGTCTCTGTGCACTTGACAGCTCTCAGCAGCTGCGGCTCCACAGCCCGGCTGCAGCCGCTCCCAGCGGGCCCCGGCAGACGGGCAGGGCTGGGAGGAGAGAGACTCGGAATTGCAGATCAGCAGCCAGAACAGCCACGGGAATACGGGGCTGGGGAGCGCAGATGTGTTTGCTTGAGGTTTTTAATCTGGAGAGTCATTTTAGCACAAGACTCATCAGCAATAATGATGTTCCAGTAATTGCATCCTTACAGGTACAGGGTTTGTTCTGAGTTCAGTAAGTGAGAGTCACTGGCCCGTGAGCTGCTCCTGGTGCCAGCAGCACCTTCTCCACACAGCCCAGTAAGCACCTCAGGCAATGCTGAGGTGTTGCAGCCATAGTCCCACTCTACAGTCCCAGCAAAGCCAAGACCCACAGCAGCAGCTAGGAGATGTCAGAACTGGGCATCTTCAAAACAGATCAATGCAAGAATCCTGCCCACCACAACTGAGGACCAGCCACAACAATGGCCACTGACAAGTGGCAAGTGACAGCATTAAGCCAATACTTGCCAAGCTGGGGCCTAAGAGCACAGAAGAGCCTTTTTGCTTCAGTGAGAGGGAGGCAGGAAGGTGCAGAGACGAGGCTCCTACCTAGGGAGGGGACAGTAACAGCTTGTGTCGGCTCCTCCAATAACAGTCTCTAATCTGCTCCTGACAAGCATCTTCCCCTCACAGCTTCCCAAGCCCTTCAAAAGCAGTCAGCTCCCACTCCACTGCAGTGGGTGAACGTCAGCATCCTTGTTTTAACAGGGACGTGCAGTAGGAGCACAACTTTCCCAAGGCCTCCCAAAAGCTACAAAAGCCAAACAGCTGATTTTCCTTCCCTCCCAACTTCTGCATGCAGCCATCCCACGCACAGCAGCCCAGGCTCCTGAGCAAACATCCTCTGGAGAAGTAATTCAAAGCCAGGCAGTAAACAAACCTCTAAAGCCTTGGCCCCAGAGATGGGAGCACAGCCGCTCTCTGCCAGAGAGTCAATAATGACAGGCGAGCAGAAAGGAAGGAGCTGGAAGAACAAGAGTCATTAGTGGAAACTTGTTGTTTGTGCTAATTAGATCATTATCTGGAAACTGCTATTGATGTTGCTATTTTAGCTCCTGCTGCTGTTCACAACTTTATTTCATCTATGTCTATTGACTGCCCACACTCTCCTACATCCTGCAGCAAGGGCCAGTGATGCTGCCCACAGCCAGGCCAGGATGGAGATGGTTTGTGTCTCGTGCCAGCAGCACCTCCTTCCCCACCATCACCTCAGCACCTGCAGTGTCCTGAGACACTCAGGAAAAATGTTTTTCCAGCTTGTTAGATGTGCCCTGTGCTATTATTGATCGTAGACAGACAGTGGATCAGGTTACTCGGTTATTAAGTAAGGTGAGAGGAAGAGAGAGGACTTGGACTCGTGTAGGATTTCTGCCATTTCCCACCTGACAGCCAGCACAGCTCCTCGACACATAAATAATATTGATGCAGGCCCCGTACATGATCAGATTTCCCCATTGGTGGTATGAGCCATAATTGAATAACCTCAACCATTTGATTTTTGTGCTACATCATCAAGGAATGAAGCCTGAATAACTGAGCTCCCAGGTTGATTGACTTTGATTTATTACAGTCACTACTCTTCCTCCTGGCAGCCACAGTTCCTCCTCACCCCCTGAGCGAGAAAAGCTGTGCGCCACAGGACCTGGGCTGATGGGAGGACAAACACGAGGCTCAAGACTCAGCAAACCACAAATCAGGGAGCTGGGTTTGCATCCAAAACTCTCATTCTCCCTTTCTCCTGCTTGTTCACCAGTGTATCTAAACCTGACCTGCAGAAGGGCTTTTGTATTTCCACTGATGAGACAAGGGAAGAGGGAAAATTGCATCACATCACCCTAACAGGTTTTCAATTCTGTCTTTTACTGCAATTTCATACCACCTTTACACTACACCTGCAGTAAATTCAGCAATGACATAAGTGAACTTAATTCTGCAAGTCAGAACTGCAAAAAACATTTGCCTCCCACAGAGGCAGTTGAGGCAGAGGGCATGGGACAGCGTGTGGGGACATTGCCCCTTACCCAGGCCATTCCTGGGCACAGGGATTTGCCACACACTCCCTGACACTCAGGCTGGTGACAACAGGCAGGCAGAGCACATCTCTTGCTGCGTGCAGCCAGGAGCAGCCACTCCTGGTCCCTAACACCTGCTGCACCTGGGACAGCGGCGAGGAACGGGGACTCCGGGAAGCATCAGCAGCTGGCAGAGGTGTGAAGCCAGGCTGCCTTCAGCCATCCCCGGAGCTCCCTCGCTGAGCTCTGCTTAACACACTGCCACACCCCCCTCTCCCCGCCGCACTGCCAATGGAAAGGCGCTCGAATAAATCACCTCTAAGTTAAAAGCAGCCATTAGCTATTAGCAAACACCGCAGGCCTGTGGGCCAGGGTAATTCAATGTGATATGCTTGGGCATGCAAGGTAATAGGTTCCAGCTGAATACCATGTGATACAATCTCTTCAATGGGAGGTTAAATGAGGCTGAGACAGAGACCAGATGGATTTATCTGGGTAGCCTGATGATTTTTTGTGTGTGTGCTTAAGGTGAAGTGAAGGTAAGTAAGGCAGAAATAATCTGAGAGAAGAGCAGGGAGCTGGGCTGCGTGCGGTTGGGGAAGGGATAGTGGGAGGCTCGGGACCTCATCCTGCTGCAACAAACCAAGTGAGCCGGAGGATGCTCTCAAGGCAGTACAGATGGAAAGAGCCAGAGAAAAATAAATACTTTATCAATTTCCCCTTATGGAAGAACAACCAGAGGGCAGAGTGAGACAAGTCGAGCGTAGCTAGGCAGATGTAGACACCTCACTGCTGATATTTCAGCAGGATTTTGGAGCCCAAACATCACCTCTCATCCACCCAGGACATCTGCAGCGGGCAAAGGGATAGACCCAGTGTGCTCCCTCAGGCTCAGGTGTGGCAGCAGTGTCACCAAAGGAGGAGCAGAGCCAGTACCTAAGAAAATCAAGTGCTAAGCTTCCACTTGGAGCAGTTTTGTTCTTTCTCAGGTGGGCAGCAAAGAGCTGTGGGACCTCTGCAAAGCAGCAGGACCTCTGAGGAAGCAGAGGAAATCCTTCCCTGTGATGGTGGTGATGCCCTGGCACAGGGTGCCCAGAGCTGTGGCTGCCTCATCCCTGGAAGTGTCCAAGACCAGGCTGCATGGGGCTTGGAGCAGCCTGGGATAGTGGAAGGTGTCTCTGCCCATGGCACGGAGTGTGATGAGATTCCCCCACATAGAGCTATGCCATACACTGCTCCCTGCTCCAGAAAGCCCAGATCACTCCGCGATACAAAGATGGGAGGTGGAACAAAGTACACAGTGCAGTACGTACCAGCTCCTTCAGACTCATCTCCACGGGCTACTGACAGGGCTCAGTCCGGCACAATGAGGGAAAACCCTGACATTGCTATGGAAATGTCCTCATGGAAACGCCCCAGTGTGTGCACTGACAACCCGCCGGGGTCCCTGGGCCCGGGCCGCCCCTTCCCTCACAGCCCCTTCACGGCGCCTTCCCTCACAGCCCCTTCATTCCTCACGGCCCCCTCCCGGTCCCTTCCCACCCTCACAGCCCCTTCA
>JAHLSL010000016.1:8542715-8570342 GCA_025920805.1 Petroica traversi
GCCACCCTGTCCACGAGGCGCAGGTAGCTGAACTGCTTGGCGTACTTGGGGAACACCTGCTTGAGGCACAGCGAGGGCAGAGCAGCCTCGGGGCTCTGCGGAGGGTCCGGCGGCTCCGCGCTCGCTCCCGGCTCCCAGCTCTGGCACCTGCAGCACAGAATGGCACAGCGGTGTAGCGGTGGTTCGAGCCCAGAGAGTTACACATTCCCTGAGGAATTTCTGGGGGCCTAGAAAGTGAGGCCCCTCTAAGGTAGAGTTAGGTTTGGCCTTGGAAAGGGGTCGAACTCCCCCCTCCCATCCCTCAGTTAACAATGGTATCTTGTGTCTCCCTCTCTCCTCCCTTACTCCTTCCCGATTAGGCCCTGACCCTCTGACCCTTCCCTGTTCTTCCCCTGTACCATTATGAGATAAGTTGTAACCCTCAGAATAAAAGTCTGAAAGCTGGGCTTTCCGGGGTCTTTTGCCCCTGAGCCCAAGCAGAGCAGACCATGGTGTGTTGTGTCTGTTTGGGTTCCAGGTGAGGGAACACTCTCTCTCTCGGCAGCTCTCCGGCTTTTGGGACAGTGGCCACCATCCCAGGGAAGCCTGAATCGTGGCAAGGGGAAAAGAAATCCTCAGCTGAAGTTGACTTAACAAAAAGGAAACTTTCAGAACAAGCCACCGGCCATCCCTGTGGTCAGCTGTCCGGCCCTCAACACTGGCCACACAGGGGCTTGGCTGGGAGGGACCTCATGCCACATCTCATCCACCCCTGCCATGGGGACACCTCCCGCAGACCAAGCTTGGGTGGGAGCACCACACTGCAGCTCACAAAGCACCTGGCCTTCTAAGTATTGCTGCAAAAAGTTAAAATTATTATATTCCTTTGTATCTGCGCTTCTATTCACTGAGGTTGCGTGTCCTATAAATTTGATTCCTGTTTTTATAAAAGCCTAAAAAGTGTCTTTAAAAATAAATAACAAGCTTAGGTAATGCTTTGATAATGTTCCTCTTTGCTGCAGATAGCAAAGGAGAAAAAGTATGTTGTTTTTGTCATTAGTTAAGTAAAGCTTAGTTATTACTGTTGTTCTTTCTCATGTAAGATGGGATGGTGGTGTCACTGCTGGTTAACACCTGCCAAAAGAGCAAGAGTATGTACAGCCAAGAAACAGCAAGCACATAGGCTTCCATTTTTAATCTTAAAAGGTCTGTTCATAAATTTTAAAAATTCAGATCTTCAGCCAGTTGACTAGACCTTGACCAAATGTGAAACCTTGCACTCAGTGGAGAGAAGGTTGTGCTGTTTGTAACACAACTCCCATTTTAATGATGCCTGGAAGTCCCAAACCCTTTCTCATTCTAAATTCAACAGTGTTTTCAATTGTACATTATTCATTCATCATTAATATTTTTAGTTAAAAAAAATATAAAGCTTTATTTTAAAAGGCGGAAGCAGAGCTGTGGATATTTCATTTTTTATAGCAAACCTAAAGAACCAATTAAAGGGATCAGTTCAGAGCACTGAATTCTGGCCCAGCGAGGCTGGAGCCTTGTCCATCCACACAACTCCCTGAAACAGGGCCAGGGAACAACATCTCCAAACCTGCAGCTCCTTCACAAACCCACACCTGCTCCCTGCTGAACAGCAGTCTCTGGAATTCTGAGCAAGTACTTTAAAAGAGGTTTTTTTCAACCTTTTATTTTTCAACCTCCATCCTCCACAGCAGCGAGTAGAACTCCCAAACCAGAACGAGTGCTCTGGACACATCATCACTGCTGGGAGCAGAGCCTGAACACTTCCAGGCATCCAGGGCAGCCCCAGCCTCTCTGGGCACCCTGTGCCAGGGCCTGCCCTGCAAACTCGTGGACTCTGAGGTGCTGCAGTGGGGAAGGGGCCAGGAACTCCCCATCTGCAGAGAACCTGCCCAGGTTCCCTCCATTAGCTCCTCTCCCATGGCATTTCCAACAGGAGAGGGGAGGGGAAGAAAGCTGAGCCCCACTCTTTAAAGCTGCTCCTTAGAATTAATTGTTTTGACTGACAACAGCTGAGTCAGGCAAATGAATGAAAGGTCAAATATAAGGTAATGCTTCTGTTGCCACACAGAAAAAAGCAAAGCTTCATTTACATACTAATGTCTGACCTCGATACATTCGTTTCTCTAATTCTGCAGCTTATGACAGATCACTCTTTAGAAATGATCAACTGTGGTGCAGCTTTAAAAAAAAATTTAAATTTTAATAAAGCTTATGGAAATGACATCTAAGACTACTTATCTTTTATACATGATTACTAATTTATTAATGTTTCCTCCATCTACGTTTTATCCTTTCTTTCTGACCAGCCTTAATCTTTATGCAAATACAAGTTGCTAAGGGACAAACAAATTTGCAACTACTAATTAAAGGCTTCAAAATTTGCAGCATTTTGTATACTTGTATATAAAATTTAGCTGTCAAATTCAGAGTAAAATGGGGTAAGAATCACAATATTAACATTTCTACGAATGCTTACTTAATGTATTTTACATTTAGGGCATTGCTAGAAGTATAAATTAAGCAATTTCAGTATCAGCTTACAACTGCTTACCTAATAAAAGAAAATATTATGTTCTGGATTCTGAAGCTATAATTATTCCCTCAGCTGAGCCTCTATTCTCCAAGCAAGGACTATGTTAACATAGTTAAAAGCAGAGAATATTTTGCATGACAAATCTATCTATCCACCCATTTATCACCTCAGAATATAGACCTCCCAATGAACAGCTAAGTGTTTGTACCTGGAGCGTGTAGGAAGCAGAAATATTCATGTGCTCATTCACAGAAATAAATCATTTAGGAAACTAAGGCCAAGCCAGAGCAGTGTCTCTGCATTGTCAACCATTCATGAATTTGCTTTTATGAACTAATCCCATTACTTTTATTAACACAGAGACTTCCAGCACTCGCAGGATCTCATAGCAAGCAGCTTCATGGTTTGCCTGCATGTTGTGTGAATAATCAGCTTTGGTTTTGTTCTGGCCACTCGTGAGTGTCATTTGAAGAAAATGAATATTCATCCCCTCTTCACCCTCTGGCAAAGTAAAAAAACATCAATAGCACAAAAATAGCCACCTTTCAAAATAATAATATAGTTGCACAGAGATAGAAGTATTAAAAGAATGTTAAATCCACAGAGTAAAGAGATTTTTGACATTATGCTAGAAAGTTATGGCTGTGGCATAGAGTTTGTTCAATGCTTTAGAGAATGCTTTGAGGCAGGCAAAGCAACCCCAGTTAGGAGTCCATATTTCAAAGAGCAGAATCAATCAGATTAAACATAAGGATTGATAATCACCACGGTGCTGGCAGACAACGAACTTCTGATCACACCAAATCCATTCTGAAAACACAGCAGCTGTCCTGTCTCTGGGAAGCAGAAAGTGCTGAAAGCAGAATTTCCATCTCTCTCAGAGAGAAAAAACAACCCTGTATCTCAGTTAAAGAAATAAATTGGGCAAATCACCTCACCCAGATTTTAAACTTCACCTGCAGCTTCCAGGCCTGACTCGGTGTTCCCTGTGGAGGGGTGAAAGGCACAGAGCACACTGCTTGTTTGGGAGTTGGTGAACACATTTTAGGTGAATCCATGGGTAAAATGTGCTCCATAGCTTTGCCATTTGCTTAAGAAAACCAAGCCAATTAATCAGAGTGTTGGGAAGAGGGAGCCCAAGGCCCTGTCAGCAGCCATCACAGCAGCTCTCACCCGTTCCGGGCTCTCCCTTCTGTCCCTGGAGTGCTGTTTGTTTGCCACAGCCATCAGTCCCCTTTCTGAGAGGGATGGTTCACTGCCTCTTCAGATTGATGGATTTATTATAAAAATAAACACTTCTCATTAAAGATTAAATAGCTTTTGGCAGCAAACAGGAGACTGGAAAGTTTGCTGCCTTCACACAGTGTTAATGAGTGTTTCCAAGATGTAGAAACTTGGCATGGATCCTGCTCTGCTCCACACCAGGGACACAAAGCCATGGCTGAGAACACTACTGACATTTTCATTTCTTATGCAGAGAAGACTGGAGCTGTGGCTTGTTTTCTATAGCCCTCCCTAATTCATAGTTTAAATAATTAAAGGAGAAATGTATCTGAGGAGTCTCAGGTGCTGGAAAAACCCAGCTATTTCCTAATTATTAATTGAGATTCTTTACTTCCAACTTTCTCCTCTTAAGAATAATGGTGGTATCATTCTGTATTCACTGCAGATTTATTACCTTTAATGTAACACAAGCAGTGAATGCTTATGTTATTACCTGTCAGCTATGAGTGCAGCAGAAAATATGGCATTACTGTAATGAAATAATGGATAAGCAATGCAAATCCTGCATCCAAAGACTTCGTTCCACTGTAGCAAAAATTATTACAGAACAAAGATCATTAAATATAGTCCCCAATACTTCATTTTCTGTGAAGGTAGCTGTTATTATTCCTAGTAGATTTATTTGTGTTCACTATTTGCTTTCGAGGTACTTATTTGCCTCATTATTTCTCCAGAGTTTCTTTTGTTTCTTTAGAAAAATGTTCCTGAAAAATAATAATGCAGGGTAGTGCAAAGGCAAACCAGCTGTAAAGCCTGGGAACAGGCTGAAATTAGACCACCAAGAGTCTCACAGCAGAACAGGGAGAAAAAAACAAACCCCAGGATATTTCTTCCCATATGGAAATTATTCTTAGAAAGCACTTGTGCTTATGCTGGGACAGAAAAGGAGCTTTACCCTGTCAGCCAAGGGAGCAGAAAGCAGCAGTGCAATTGCATTTTATCAGCCTTAATCCTCCTATTAAAGCAGGTGAATTCTCATACACAAAATAACACTGCTGATGATTACACTGCTATTAAGTCATGTGACTCCAGGCTTTCATTCTGTGGCAACTGGGTGCTAGGCAGTTTTATTGCTTTCTCAGTGTTTCAGGGACTAGAGACCAATTATTACTTAAAAATAAGCCAATCATGTCTCTTGCTGAAAGATGACAAGCAGCAAAAGTTAAATTATAGAGAACATCACTGCCCCCAATACATTAATTTCTGTCACTCTGTCACTGTAAAAATTTACAGCAGATATAATCTCTTTGAAGGGGGATCAAGTCATAGAAAGTACGAGCCTAGTTTTAAATAGAATTTTAATTTTAATGAAAGCTTCAGGGAATGATGTTTATGCTGCTTATCTTTCATACCTGGTGATTAAGTTAATTTATACTTAATGGAAGAGGATATTTCTAATCCCCAGACAGGCTCAACATCTGTCTGTGACTATGTTTTTGGAAGCCTTAAGCTGCTTGTGATTGATGTAATAAAACCAGGATCCTGCAGAACTGACACCTGAAGGGTATCTGTAAGAGGGAAAATGTTACTTTTCTGCTCAATGCCTCTGCTTAAGTCAAACTAAAATCCAAGCACTAAATATTGCTGTCCCTAAAAACCTGCTTTGCACTCCCTCACCATTATTTGAGTATGAACAGGGGAATAAGCAAACACTTCTCAAATATGTTTATGATCCAATATTCACTCTCATTATGTGCAGTGCCTGAGACATGTAACTTTCTGATGGCCTGAAGCTAATGAGAATAATAAACCTCCTGCAAAAACTCTGTGAAATAGTCTCCATTTTTCCTTTACTTCTCATTCCATGTCTATTTAAAACCAAATATTAGCAAAAATAAATGCTTGCATTTATGGCACATAATTACAGCAGGGAAAAAAAAAGTCTTCAAATGTAAACATCTTGCCAGAAAAAGAGAATTTTCAACCTTGTCCCAAAAAATCACAGTACTTCTGTTGAAGAAAAAAAATAGGTACATCCAGCTGTCATTTATATCCATGATATTTTAAATTCTAATTCCTACAAGGCACCTGCACATCAGAACTTTGCACTGGTGTTCAGGGATGTAATCCGTGCGTGCACATTCATTTATTCCATTCCACTGTTCTCTATTACAACTGTGTGATGTGGCCCAGGAGCCCCACTCCAAGGAGTGATTTGTTTCTTTTCTTAGTGAGGTGATGCACCTCAGCCTGCCCTTGGCTGATTGATTGGTTCTAACATCTTCTAGGCTGCATGAAATCTGATTTTTTGAAATCAATTTGTTCATGGGTTGTGCTGTTCCTGAGAGAACACCAAGTACACACCACCACTCAGGAGCCACAGGAGGAACTGCAAGGTGGAACTGGAGACCAAGACAAAGCACTCAGGGCTCCCCCAGGGATTTTATGCAAAACCAGCACAGCTGGTTGTGGGTTTAGTTACACATAACCTAGAGGTTGTCAAGATGTCAAGGAGACAGGTAAGAAAAAAGCCATTTTTATACTATGTAGGCATAGCCCTGCTGTACACACAGCCATAAATACACACTATAGAACTCCAATTTCTCTTTATAGTACATACCTGTACACTTTTGCTGTGAAAACTATCTGGTGGGAAGCAATTGAGAATAAGAGAGATTACAGAAAATTAGAAGTTACTGGAGTTTACATTACAGAAACTGGGGAAATTGATTTAAAGGCAGAGTTGTTTCTGTGCAGCAAAAACACTCAGGAAGGTGAAAGAGAAAAAATGTCAAATTAAATACACATATATCCTTCATTTGAGCAAGGCAATTAAGCTAATATTCTGAAAATCAAATTTCATTCAAGAAGCATTTAACTGCAGATTAATAATGGAGATTGTGCACATACAAAAGCCAGGAAAAAGCTCTAGAGTCCAGAGTGCAGCTGAATCACTGCTCCTGCACCCAAAAACTGGATTGTGTTAGCAAGCTACAGGCTACCTAGAGGTGAAGATGATTTTGCTGATAGCAGAAACTCAGCTCAAATGATTAACATATTGAAGTGTCAGGAAAAAACACTCTGCACTCAAACCTAACTATTAATGCCCTTCCCTGCAGGAACAGAGAAATTCAGTGACCCCCTGGACAGGGAAACCACACACAGATGTTGCCTCTGCCCCAGACTTTAAGACAGAGGGAAAAAAATGGTTTTAAGTTCAAACTCCAACAGTTTTCTTGTACTGAAAACTAAAGAGGAAATTACAGGGGGTGGAACAAGATGATCTTTAAGGTCCCCTCCAGCAGAAGGCTGACTCCCCCAAACACTTAAGTAAACACTGCAGTACTTGATGAATCAGGTCAGAATTGCTATTGATTTATATCCCATCCAATGTAACTCGAGCACATTTCTGACCATATTTAACCTGAATTTTCCTGGTTTCAGCTGAAGCTTCCTGGCAGCAACGCCCGGATACAGCAAACATCTGCCTGCAACACAGCTCCCAGGGATGCTCAAAGTACTGCTGACTTTATGGTTTAAAAAACAAACCAAAGCAACACAAAGCAGCTTGCTGTGTCAGAATTCAGTCAGAGCAGGAGAAGACAGCAGAGGAGCTCCAAAATCCATGTGGCAGTTTGGGAAGGAGGCTCAGACAGCTCCTCTGGCCCCAGTCAGAGCTGCTGGGACAGTGCTGAGGGACACAAACTGCATCTAAACCCACCTCAAACCAGGTTCTCCCACCATCAAGACTCCCTGGCAATCTCTAATCCAATAACTGAATCCATAGATGTATTTAGACCTGCTGCCTCCACGTTCATGTTGATGCCATGTGCAAAGAGATGAAGCAGCCACCCCTTTATTCCTGACTCCCTTCTTTTTGGCAAACATTGCACATTACAGCAACTCTCGTGGCTGCACTACAACAACTAAAGGGAAGTGATACATTTTTCTTTTTCTCTGTATTTTATCACAAAGACTTTCTTTTTATGTAAGAATCATTGTAAGACTGGAAAAAGAAAAAAAACCCCTTCTTCATGATCAACTTAAATTGTAATATGGTGTGAATATCTAAGACATGTAATTGCTACAGCATGTTTTGATACATTCAAATGTTTGCAAAGTTCAGATTTTATGGAGACACTTGTGACAGGTCACATTCCTCAGCTTATCTCAATTCCTTCCTCTACTGCTCACGAGAGAACAAAAAGAAAGAAAAGAGACATCAATAAAAAACTAATTAGATTAACTGCATCTCAAAACACTGTGATTCAAGTGTAATTGGCCAAACTAAGTCTCCATTCCCAATTTGATAGCCCAGACCCAGAGCTGGGCTCACCCCAGAGCTGGGGGCACTGCACACACCAATTACTGCTAAAGCACACCACGGCTTTGGGCCAATTAATTCCACAGTGCTGAAAATGAAACCTTTTCAAATCCTGCAACCCATATCAGATCTTGTGCACTAAAATTTCCAAATGAGCTGGGCCTGTCATCAGCTCACTTGCTTAGTACATTGTAAGCACTTCCAGCTGTCCCTCAATGTGGGGCATTGCAAAAGATTCAGGATAAGACTGAATTCATTCTTTATGTGCAGGTTAAAGTACAGGCTGTCCACTCAGAATGTGAGTGCTTGGAATACAATGTGAGAGCAATCACACACCTGCCTGAAAAACTATGAATAACAGCACCTTTTGCAGTGCTGAAGGCTGAAATAGGAATAATCATAAATTAATCTGTATCTCCACAAGGGATGTGGTTTTAAAAGACACACTTTCTTTTTTAAAAGAAATACCCATTATTACCCCTTTTTAGTCAATTAAAACATTTCAGATTATATTTCAGATTACAGCCACTTAGAAATTAAAATATCTATAATCAGATTTAATCATCTTTTCTGAGTTGGGACTTCTGCCACAGCACATTCAAATTATTTGCCAATGTTCTGCACTCAGCATTGTATTTTCTATTGTTGTAGTGCAACATAAGCAGCTCTTAAAAGCAATGTAGAACTGTTCTGTCAGTCAAGCACTACCAGATCCTTCCCTTCAATGGAGGGACCCCTCACACTGTAGTTCATAGAATTTCCAATAGGGCCTGTCCTGATCAATAGGAGAAAGGTTAAATGCTCTTAAGGATGTGGCAGATAAATAATTGGAAAAGCAAGAACAGAGAGCAAGGATCAAGAGACCACAACATCTGCTTCACAAAACTGAAGAGAGTCATTGAGGCAAGTTCTTCTTGAGCAGGATGAGAAATAGCAGTAGAAATAAATACTCTTCAACTACAGAAAATCCAAGCTAACATTTCAGTAATCTGAACTGAAGGAACATTGACAAACATCACATTTAAAAGTCTCCCTCACATGTCTAACTCATCAAAAGCTGCCCGGGCTAATGTAACAGGCAGGAATTGATAGTGGAGCTGGCAGATTGCCTGATGAAGGCCTGGAGCAGAAAGGCCTCTAGGAAAGAGAAAGGGGCTAATTCAATGTTCTTCCACAGGGCTCTGCCAGAACCAGCCTGTATATGAACGCTGGGTCATTCTGACTGATGGAGAAAAGAATTGTGTCAGCCTCCAAAATGAAGCTGAGGAGAAATATCAATCTCAGGAAAGCCACACATATGAGTTTGTACAGTCTCAGGCAGAAATAAGGCTCGGGATGAAGAGGTGGTGCTTGAGAGGCATTTGAGTAGCTGCAAGAAAGGGGATGCAGGAATCAACCCACAGCTCCAGCAGTCGGCTCATAAAGTCAATTAGCACATGGAAACCCAAACACTGATACTTCCATGGCTGGGTTTATTACATGCTTATTTTGATAGGCATTAAACTCACTCCAGATCATGCAAAAGGCACTGACAGCCTGAGTAATGAATCCCTGAGGAACACAATACAGCTGCTCACAGCAGCAGAAACTGAGATACATTACAGGCAGCCTGGAGAGCAGTCATTATTTCCTGATCAGTGATAGCTGCAGCACCAGCACTCTGCCATGCAGCCTCTCCACACGTCTGTGCACTGAGTTTCTGACCCTCTTAAACCACCCCTGTCACACCATCACAACCTTACAATGCGGGTAGTGAGATAAACACAGTAATAAATGGCAAGGATGACTTTATCATCAACAAAATCTGGGCTAATCATACTCCCGAGACATCTCTGCACAGTGCATTTTCATTTTTCCATTAAATTTGACTCAAACATCAGGGGAGGTGATGAAATGGAAGAAAAATATCTGGAAAATAAATGGAATAACAGCTGAACAGGTGATTTCCTGACCTTCCTTAAGAAAGCACAAAATTGCTCCTCAACACCAAGAAATTAAAAACAGGATTTGGAAAATGTCTTTGGAGCATACAGAAGAGAACCATTATTGAGAGGGCTGTTCAAGTAAAGGCCCAAATTCCTCCTGCAGTGACAAGGTCAGACCCATCAGTCACTACACAGCAGGTGACATCTCCTAAAGAAGTGACTTTAAAATAATTCACATTTCAAGCAGCAAGACTACTAAGTAGAATGGCCAGAAATTAATTCATGTTTGCATTAAGTGCAGATCCCATTCTCCTCCTAGAAACTGTTCATTTTTTTCCTATCACAGAAAGGAATCATTTCAGGAGAGAAAGTTGTGCAATCAACACAGTGGAAAAAATGAACCGTCTTGTTTTGTGCAGGAAAAGAGGAAGCTCTCTTGTGTAGCAAGTTCTACAAAACCTTGTTTTGACTGAATTTCTTCCTAACACCAAAAGAATAAAATAAAAAAGTCAGTCTGACAGACATTAATATTTACAGGGTGCTCTCAGAACAGAGTGACATTAGCCAATGTTTGCATGCTGATCCTGCAAAAATTTGAGAGCGACCACATTGGGGTTCTTCCTGCTCAGGAAATTAGTTAATCATATTTGACATTTGCTAGAGCCACAGGACCCAGAGAAGAGAATTGTACCTGACATATTTTAGAAAGAAGGGGAAAAAAAATAATCAGAACATCACAAATAAATTTCAAGGCTGTTTTCAAATGGGAAAAAAGCACTGCAGTGGCATGTAGAGAGAACAGCACCCAAGGAAAGATAAACTAGCAATGAAACAGCCAGGGCGTGATAGATAATAAACCAAAAGCACTCAGTTTGGAGGGCACATGGAATTGATTGTTTTTGTAACAGCCATAGATTAAATTACATTTCATTTCCAAAGTGTTTCAATTCTTTCTTCTGTCAATGGCTATTTCAGAGCTGAATAAAAGTCATTGTATTAGTTAGGGGGCTGCACCTTCATCATCTCTAGCAAGGAAAAAGCAGATTTTATTTCCATGAGCAACTCATATTTCTAATGACACACATGCCATAACGCCATGATTTCTTTATCAAAAGAATAAAATGGTTCTTTTCTGTCTTGAAATATGTAAGAAACTGGGCATGGAAATGCAAGAGATCCCACTAGGACACAGAGTAAACAGCAGCAACCAAAATACAAAGGAGTCCTTATTGCTGGATTAATTAGCATTAATAAACTAGGGCATAAATATTGTTGACAGGACAGGAAAGGGAGTCATTAGCATTTTTGAGATGATATAAATGATCTTCCTATAACATGCTGAGCAGTCCTGCTCCAAATGATCCTCCCAGCTTGCCTTTATACCTCCAAACATCTGACATCCAGTGGAGAATACACAGCATTTACATGAGACTGAGACTCCTTTCTGCTCCTCCAATCTAATGCAATTTGAGGAAGAATAAATTGCTAATAATTAAACAAACAGTGAAACTAAAACCTTTTTACTACCATCAAGATTCCAAATTAGGCACAGAAAAATAGAAGTTTGCAAAGCCTTTTGAAATGGATTTTCTGTTGGAGGCACAACATACACAATGATTTGCATCAGTGATTATCTTAATTAAACTGCTGTTTACATAAGTAACGTTGATTTACTTTACATGTTGTTCAGTGTCATTAGACCATTCACTTAATTGTGCAAATTTCCTTTAGCTGAAGCCTTCTCCCACCTTCAGCAGGCTGTGAACAGCACCTCTGATGTAAGGAGTGAATCAGAGCAAGTTGAATAATTGCTACAAGGCTTCAGACAAGTTTCAGTCACACAAATCACTGGGTTTGCTCCAGCATGTCAATGGCCTGGATGTTTGCCATCATCTCCTCAAGCCTTAAAATCCATGGGAACAGCACTGCCACACAAACAGAGCAAATATCAGTCCCTTCCAAGATATTTTGTTAAATGTTTTAATTTCTTAATGATGAATTAAACTTGAGTTACACATTAAGTGACTTAAAACTAGGAAAAGATCAGTTCTGCTGTGGAAGAAAAGCCACCATGTATATTTAAATACATTGATTTGAACATGTATCACTGCAGATTTTCAATCACTAATTGCTGGCAGTGCCAAGATAATTACTAGAAATCCCTGCATGTAAAGACTGGAGTTGTGTTGGAAAAATTAAGAGATATGTATGGAATGATGAACTGATCTTGTTCAGCTTAACTTTTTTCAATATTATACATAACATGATAGGAAGGAGGAAAAAATATCAAAACACTGAAGATGAGGGAAAATTAAACTAAAAAAAAATTCTGAGCTATTAATCCTTCCTGATAATGAAGTACTTCAGGATGACTTCTAAAACTCACTTTCATTTAGATGCCTCATTTATTTTAATCTGGGAGATAATTAGAAGGAAATCAAATCCATCTCCACAGCAGAATATTTACCTGAGATGCAGCTCAGACTGCTCAGTATTTCCCCTGTGTGTTCAAACTCTGTGTTTCATATATTGCTAAAACCTTACTGAGATTAATGCCCGTTACTTAATTAGCATCAAAACTGAGTCCACGAGCCTTGCTGCTGCTTAGCTGTCAGAACAGCAATCCTTGCAGGCTTCTTTTTCTGTCCATAGCCAGGTTCTGCTCAGGAAGTTCCAGGCTCCATCCCAGTTCAGTAAAAAGCCCTTGGAAGCAGAAGGGGTGAGTGCCAGGGGAAGGGGGCACAGGAGTTCTGCACATCCCCTGACTCTTGGAGCACACACAGAAATATTCATCTCCAAGGTGCTCTGTTAACCACATTGCCCTGCAAGAAAAGCTGCAGCACTGATGAATTCTTGCTGTGGGGAGCCAGTGGTTTATCTCATCACCAGCTAATCCTGTTAGAAATTATTTAGCACTGGGAATATATAAGAGAGGAATCCTCAGCTGAATGAGCCTTCCACACACTCTGGCGTCCTCTAGCAATTTATTTGTAATTATCATTTGCCTTTTTTTCTGTGTCTAATATGTAGTTAATGAATGCCTGACATAACTTCAGCAGAAAAAACCCCTGACGTGACTAGTTACATAATTACAGGTTAAAAAATTCTCTTTTTCAGCTCCATGCACTGGAGTAATCTTTAAGGGCAGAGGTTAAGTACAGGCAACACAGAGTATAAATTGCTTTGCAAAACGTTCTGTACACTGACCACAGCAACCTCTCTGTGTGGCACTGCCTTTGAAGGAAGAGTTTGATCTCATAATAATATTACAATAATACAGAACTCGTTAGTATTATCAGTCATGTCCTGTTCATGAGCCACTGCCTACATAAGGACAGCAAATTTGCACTTGAAATCATTATAGAATGTGAATAACATTTCAGGTTACCACTAAGTGCCAAGAGAAGAGCAAAATGGGTACTCTAGCATGGAGGCAGACCTGTGAGCAAAAACTTCTAGGGAAAAAATAAAAAAGAAAAAGCATCACCCTTTCACGTCTTCAAGGAACTGTTTAAAATAAAGTGTTTTATCAAAAAAGAAGGAATCATTTCTCTCACCCTGATCCCACCACAGGCATTCCTGTGCAAGCTGCTGCAGGCAGTTCCTCTCATTTCTAGATCATAGATTTAACTCTGTTTATTATCACAGATTAAGGAAGCAGCTTTTAAATACAATATTCATATTTTTCAGCTCCAGTGGGGCAATTCATTCGGAGTAATTTGTGACTTTCAAGCAAATTAATACACAAATTTAGTGCTCATGACTGTTTGGAATTTAAAAAAAGAGGTCTCAACAGAAGCACAAATAAATAAATCTGAGTTACTAAACTGTTTGCACCAGTTAAGAGAAAGATATTCCAGGGGAACTGGTATATCCTGATTGACCACCAGCTTGTGGACCTTCTCAGGAAAAAAAAAAAAATTCACTTTTCTACTTATTGCAAGGCATTGATGCAAAACCAAGGAAAAATCAACACAAACTTACTGGGTCTCTTTCCTCTTCTTTTTTTGAGGGTCCACCAGCCTCAGAGTGTCTCTGATGACAGCAACTTTCACCTCTTCATCAACAGGGCTTGGGACGTTTTCAAATACTCCAGGAGAGAGCTTTGCAGCACAGAGGGACACAATTATTCACTACACAACTAAGGGTGATTTATTCCACATCTCCTCAAACTTTATGCACTTCATCTGTATTTTAAATACACAGTGATGGATTACAAAATACTTCTTCAAGGATGCACAAGTACCTTCACATTTTCACTATGATGCTACAACAAATTGTGGCAAATTTCTCCAGGAAACTGAAATATTAAAAAAAAGATTGCTGCCGATGTTACCATTTATATTATGTATACAAACATGAAAAATATTATTAGCAATCCCCTAAACACAATTAACGACTGCAGGAGATGATGAATAAATGCATTTATGACAGAGATGATGGAGAGCTTTCACAATTCCAATAAGTCATATTTCCTATGTATAAGATTAGCAATGATTTCAAAGCAGAAAATTACAGAGAACCTTGGAGGTTTCATATTAGCAGACAGCTTTCATCTTTCAAACAAGGAGAAAAAGCCCAGAAAACCCAACCTAAGCAATTTCATTCCAATATCACATTGAGAACTCTTACCTCTTGCTCATGTTCTATTCTCATGCTGGGGTTTGCATTCACTTCCAGTAACATGGGCTTCAAGTTTTTCATCAGGAGGATGTCAAACCCTAAAATCTGTGCATAACAAGCAATATGTTACTTCTGCTCTGCTCACAGTGCTCTGCAGAATGCAGTGTTTGTCCATATGGCAACACTGAGGAGGAAGAAACATTTGAGGGGCAGAAAAGAAATAACTGAGAAACTCTACAGTGCTGGATAACTCCATTTGTGTCCCATCCTAATGGCTCCTTTCACACCACCCCATCCCAAAATTCTGCAGCTGCCAATGTGGAATCTTGGCACCTCTGACAGGGGAATCTTAAAATTGTCAGGATCAAAAGTGTGTTAGGAACCTGCAAAGCTTCATTTGTAACATGTAGAAGATAGAATCTGCAGTGAATGCTGTTACAAACAAGTTATATCCACTAAAAATTCTCTGTATTTGCTTAGGGCTGGCAGTAACAAGGTCAGGAGACTGAGGTTGGACTTGGGTGAGGAGCTCTGGGCTCCCACCAGTGAGCAGCACCATAACTATAAAAACCTTTCAGAAAAGGCATTCAACACCCAGAAAATTCATCTATGCACAGAAGTAGCTGCATTCCTGGCAGAAAATTCCAACTTACCTGGAAGCAAGTTGGCCCAGGCTTTCCTGCTGGTATGTCAGACTGATAGTAAACTTTCAGTTCTGGTGTCAGTGCAATAATTGTTTTAATCACCAATGAAATGATATCTGACCAGAGCTTTTTGACATCAGCTCCTCTGGAAGACAGTCTGTACAGAATGCTTGAAAAAGTCCTCTTGCTGCCAGTGTTGACACTCTCAGAATGGATGAAATTCCCACTATGGATATTCAGTGAATAGTTGGTTAAGTGCATAAAAACCTGGTGCAAATTTTTGAGAGTGGGTTCTTGATAGGGCTCTGTACAAAACCTAGAAAGTCCATCTTTGGCTATGTAAATCTCTAAGGGCTCCAGGGATTTCAGCAGGACATAGAGACGAATATCAAATTTCAGTTTGTCCACGAGCAGGGGTTTGCAGATGTATTCCTGGACCACAGCTGGCCTGCTCTGGATGCTCCCTGTCAGCCTGATGTCACAGGGGTCCTTGATGAGGTAGATTCCATCCCCCTGGCAGCCTCCATCAGGCTTTACAATAAAAGTGGGCTTCCAGGATGGATTGCTGTCTTTCATCATTCGAACCTAGAAGGAAAAGCATTGCAGTGAAAGGCACTATCAGGGAGGGGAAGAAGGGCTGGTGCTGTGAAAGCCAGGAAATAAAAATAAATAAAAATAGCATTATCATATCACCAGAGTAGTAAAAACTGTGCAGAAAAGGCAGAAGATGACACATCTGGTGAATATTAGAGCTTTTGTGTTACATGTGTATTTCCCACTGCCTAAATAAATTCTAGTTTATCTATTACTTGCAGAGCAAAAGTCAGAACTGCAGAGATGGGGGTGCCTCAATCAGAAATGAAATTGAGAAAGAAAGGGGAGCCATAACAAAGAGCACAGCTCAAGAAATGCAGGGTGCAGGCTAGCAGGTTTATCAGGACAAAAAAGGACTTAAAACCTCTTCCTTCCCAGAGGGATGTCCCAGCACTGACAGCTCCTTTCTTGCACTCCCACACTTTAGGGCAGCAGCCCTGCAGCTGCTCTCCCTCTCCCTGCAGCCAGGCACGTGCTGAGCCCAGTCAGAGATCTGGTTTTACCCTGTGGCTTGCCAGCAACAACGGGATTTTGACTTTTAGAAGCCTGAGGACACAAACAAACAAAGAAAGAACAAATCAGTTGCCACCATCAGCCCTGGCACTGCAGAACGAAAGAGGAAAAAATCAGCCCAAAGCAAAAGGCTGAGCATGGTCAGATCATTGTGATTTTAGAGCAGCAGTGACATCGGGCTGCTGACCCCCAGGAGAGGCCCAGCTCTGGCAGCAGTGACATTCCCAAGGCCTCAAGGACTTCTGGCTCCACCCCACCCAGCTATTTATTTCACTGAGAGTCACACAGCTAAAAGCCTCCCTACCAGCTGCAGCAGAAATTCAAGATCCATTATCCAGACTAGGATTTTTCTCATGGACAGGTGTCACACTGACTCAGTGAAAGATCCTTCCTCAAAATAGGTCACTGTGAGGGATAAAACGCCCCAGTGGAGGTCAGGCTTACATAAATGGCATGTGGATAAATAGGTCCAAGTAGATCAGCAGGCCTAGATGAGCAAAGAAGGAAAGCAGGATTTATGTCCTAGTCTTTTCACCACTATAGAATAATCTTTCCCTGATATGACATTACCCTGCAGAGCAGAGCAGTTCTCTGGCTCACTGCTGTTGAAGTTGATGCCAGAATGATTTTTGTCTTTTCTTTTCTATCCCTTTTACACAGTTCTCTGTATCCACAAGTATCAGAATGCACACTTGTAACCTTTTACTGAGTTCAGTGCTCAGTGCTCTGGGAGTGCCCTGCAGGCCCTGAGGCTGAAGAGCCCAGAGCTGCAGAGCCAGGGACACCAAACATTCTGCTGGCTCAGGAAGCCAAGGGCCCCTGGCAGGACAGATTCTGGAAAGTCGAGCTGAGCCCAGCCCAGCCCCAGCATTGGGCTCCCTTGTTGGATCTGGGCTGTGCAAAGTCTAGAACTGGTGTGTGTGACTGACGGGGTGCATTTGCCACGCTGGCACCTGGGGGAAGTGGATGCACCAAACGGGATCCTGATTCAAATCCTGAGGGAAAGACCCCAACCCCTTTAACCGTGTCTGGCTGCATTTTATAACACCAGGAAAAGGCATCAAAGTCACAGAGAGACACGTGGTTAATCCTGGCCCTCCAGGACCAAACACACCCTGCTGTGACTCCTGCTGAACACACAAAGTGCCAGGGGTGCCCTTCTTGGGCAGAAAGGTGCAGAACCTCCATGACAGCAGTGCAGGAATCTGCCTCACAGCCCCACATCTGCTGCTCACCCCTCAGGCCACCCCTGCTCTGCTCCAGCACCACCTTTCCAAAAAAAATGATGCCTTCCAGGGACTATTGCTGAAGATGCAAAAGAACCTGCCTTCCAAAATATTGCACTCGTAACAATCACTGGTCTCTGAGATCTCTCTTCTCTTAAAATAGAAATAGAATTATTTCCTCCATCATTTTCTATTCCCTTTTTTTTAATGGACTAAAAGGCCTGGATATTATTCAGGCTTTCTAGTCCATCAAAACCTACACATGGCAGATGAAGATAAGCTGGTGGGGAAAGGGGGAATAGTAATCCAGAGTCAGTCTCAGTCTGTTTTTCAGCAGATTTACTGTCTTGAAGAAAACAGATGGTTTCTTGATCTTCAAGGAAATTCCCAACAGTCGTCTTCAAATTCTCCACAATCCCCTCAACTATATTCTTACAAATTCTCATTATGAGGAGGCTTGTCCAGACTTAGAAAATTCAGTCATGTAGGAAAATGAGTTTATATGAAATGAGATATTTCTGTGTCCTTTGCTTGACAGAAGGAAATTATCTTTAAAAAACATGTTAACCATTTACAGTTAACAGCAAGAAGAGAGTTTGGTTAAAATCTGCAGGTTTGGCTTTCATAAGGAAACACAGGCTGAATGAATATAGTGCTCTGGGAAAAAAATGCATATAATGGGCTATAAGATCTGACAGCACAAAGACTGGAATATTCATGCCTATGCCTAAGAGGTATCCAAAAGCTGAAAATCTGATTAGACCACCAAAAATATGCTGTGCTGGAAATTAGACCATCCAAATTAGATTCTTATTAAAAATTAATCATACTGGCCTATTCATCATCCTCACAGACAACACAAAGAAGGAAGCATGAGAACAATCATGGGCTTGGTTTGAATCCCAAGCTAGTTACTCTTCAGAAATTGGAATTTCATGTTAGAAATAAGTCCTTAGCACACACATTCCAACAGATTCTTCCCTGCTAGTGAAGGAGCAATGACTGCAGCACTGAGGGATTTATCTGTAATTCACCTTTTGCTACAGTGGCATGTTAGTAAAAAAGGTTTTAGAAAGTAAAAAATTGGTGAATGTTGGAAATAGCTAAATATATATTTACTTAGTAAAATGAACTTTTAAGCCCCTGATGAAAACACCTATCACCATCTCATTTCAATATAAATGACACTAAGGGAACTATCTTTTTTTTCCAGTATGAAGCTCATCCACCACAACTCCAATGCAGTTTTCTCAATTACTGGCTTTCAAAGCACAGAAGATTAATGTTAGATTACCTGTAGTGTTTTCTACCTGAATCTGAGTATAGGAGAAACTGGGGGAAGCTGACAGCACTTGATTTCATTATTGATAGATATGTATGAAAAAGTTCATTATCATGACTACAGAAGTCAGGCACAATAAGGATATTTGAGAGAAAAACTGTTTTGAAATGTTGTCGTGCATCAAGGGGAGGCAGAAATATTTAAATTCTCAAGGAGTTTCATCTTTCAATAATCATTTCATTACAGGCAGAATCTCACAGGTGCTCATTTCTCATCCAGCCCTTTGTAACAAATTCCTACACTACAAACACCAAACCACCTTGTCACATCTGACCTACACCTGCACTGCCACAGCTTTTGATAATTAACATTTTTCAGTGTGTTCCAGCTCCTCCAGGGACCTGTCTGATGTGCAAGCACCACCAAAGCTCTCCCCACTTGTCTGGTGAACAAGCTGAAACTCCCATTTGGAGAAGTGACAGATTTGGCAGCATTAGGGCTGCAAAGCAAACAAAACCACATATGAACAAATAAACAACAGAAAAGACTGGAGAGCTCCTGCTGAGAACTCCCCAAACTGCAACTGAAAAGAGTTCTGAACCTTTTGTGGTTCACAGGGGGTTTGGAATGTCTTGGGTTGTATTTTCCCTTGTTCTGGAGGGGTTACACTCCCAACTTGTGCTAAGTAGAACATAAACTCTTACAACATAAAATATAATGTTTGATAACAAGAACTATGCTTTTCTCCAACACAGATGGAAGAACATATGCAAAGGAAACTCCTAGGAGTGTGTTAGTGGACATCTGTTCCTCTTGGAACAGCGTTTGCAGTGCAGGGAGTGCAGGCAGAGCAGCGTTAACTCGCAGTGCCACCTGGTGCCAGCTCCCGGGGCTGTGTCACCTGCAGCTCGGCTCTGCCGGGGCTCCCGAGGGGCTCAGCCCTGCTCACACTCTGCCCGAGGCCTGGGCACTCATCTGCCTGGCCCTGCTGAACTGCCTGGCTTGTCTAAACTCCCCTTGCAGGCTGGTCTGACAGCAGTGCCATGGCATGACCCAGCCTGTTTGCAGAGTGGCTGTTAAAGCATGGTAATGAATTCGGCTGCATTATGGATTGGTAATTATCTAAAAAGTAACACCCAGTACAGGAGTCGTTAGAGCCCAGGCTATTCTTCTCTCACATTTCCAAGCAGAGTTTTGCATACTCTAGGATGCAAGAACACCCTGAGAGAGTCAGATAGGCTTAAACAAATGAATACAATATTATAAAATATTTGTAATAACAGAACCAAACACCAACACACAGTATCACTCTTTTTCACAAAAAAAAAAAAAAAAGCTGAAAAAAATGGCATTTTATTACATTCTGAATATTTAAACAAAACAGCAGTTTGACATGAGATGATGGGAGTGTTTAACAATGCATAGGATAAAATGCTCTTGGGAAGGATTTGGGTACAACAGGCCAAGTGGACTAAAAGGATTTCAGTGCCAAGGAACCTGGGGAAGCACCACACTCCCCACACTGCACTGGAACCTGCAGCAGAACATGCAGGGAAAGGCCTTATGCTTCTACCAGCTTCCATTTTCAGACACCTCTCCTGGCACAGCAGAGAAGCAGATTTGTTTTGAAGTTCATTCCAGAACATAACAAACAAAGCCAACATCCAGATCATGACTGATCCCAGACACACTGGGAAAGATGTCACCCACAGCCCCTAGGGGAGATTTTAAATAATCTGGCAGGTATAGAAGACTAAAGAATGACATGGATACAGCATCTAACAAGCTGAGAGTAAAAGTTCTGTACCTCAGCCACAAAGAGAGGCAGCTCTTCTGGCAGGATCCAGGATCGAGGGTAGAAGTTGTATTCCAGAGGAAACAGATCTTGCATGGTTCTCATGGCCCGACTCAGGGTGATTTTCCGAACTGTCTCCATCATGCCTGGGAGGAGAGCAAAGGGACAAAAACCCCACACTGAAGTCTCATCCTAACAGTAAATGTAGCATTTCAGAGCATCATTACTCACTCTGGCCGTTGCTGTCAATAAATCTGGACATCTTTTGAGATTTAAAATCTGACACAATAATCGTGCCATTCCCTCACCGTATTTCCTATTGTGTGAGTTACTGTGTCGTACTAGAAAAAGTTAATTCTCAAAAATACAGCTCAGAATAAAAGACAGAAAGCTTTAATCAAATATTAACTGGTGCCTTTGCCATAATCCAAAATTGCTTTTCTAACCTATTGTTCCAGGAATAGGTACAAATGTAACTTAAATATAATCAACCACTTTGGGCTTACTTTGCAGTATTTAAGTATCTGCATCACCAAGAACGGGTTATTTTGTGAACAGCCAAACAAACATTTGCTGAAGTCTTATGTCCTTAGAAAGGAACATGACTAAAAAGCTATTTTTATGGAAAAGTTTCTGGTAAAACCCTGCACCAAATCAGTACAACAATCCTGGAAATCAGGTCTGGTTCTGAAGGGTTTGATTCCTGTGCAGCCACTTGTTCACCAGGTAGAAGCCAAAATACAGACAGGTAACATTCATCTAACACTGATTTAAACCACCAGAAAACACCACCATCCTACACCTGAGTGGGAACTTCCCCCAGGCAGGAGAAAGTCAGGGCAAATAAAGCCTGGAGTTTGATAGCTGAGGTTCTTATGCTCACAGCACACTAACAGCAGCCATAAATCTGAAGTAAAGGGCTTAGATAAGTCAATACCTAAGCTCTTAGCTCTTATTTAGAGAGATCTCAACAGGGATTAAACGAGAAAAAAAGGAGCTTAAAAAAGTAGAAGAGTCATCATAAGATGAGGACTGACATGAACTCTTCAATATTAAAAAATCCATTTAAGGAATTGTGCTTCGAGCTTCTCCCTGAGATAAGCCAGAGTACGAAACAAAACAGATTCTTTCCACTTTGAATCAAAACCAAATCCAAAGATAGAGCACTGTTATCAGTGCCAGATAACAGACAGTAATTGCATAGTTCACTTAAATTATAGCCTAACACTCCTCTTTTTTCTGACTTCACGTGTATGAATATTCTCCTCAACAAAACCTCTTTCTCCCCAAAACAAATTTCAGTTCAGAAACTGTTCAGGGCACCCACTCTGATATCCCTACCCCCTCACCCAAGCCAGTAACATGCCAAAAATACTCTCAGCTGATCAGGCAGATAATTCACATTAAAAACCAATGATACACAGAACCAGGACAAATAATCCTACTTTAAAGCATTTGTTTAAGCTAAGAGAAGTGAAGTACCTGGAAACTTGTTGACTTGCCCTGAGAAGATGTTGTTATCATGAAATGACACCCCGTGCCAATAAATGTCACACGGCAAGCGGCGGCCAAACGGGAACTGCAAAACAGAGGAGACAAGTCCTGAGCATCCTGGGATCACCTGCTCATTCCTGTCTTCCTTAAACACTCATCTTAAGCATAAACCATTCAAAAACAGTCTGTGTTTTAAATACAGCTCTGCATTTTGATTGCAAACCCGAGAATTTTTGGATCAGCTCAAAAGTGAACAAACCAAGAGAGGTTTTTAGAAAGCAAACCCAAATGGCTGAGGCATGGGCTGTACTGAGCACCCCCAAACTTCTGATCCACAGCCAAGTCAGAAATGTAAAAAGGACACTCAAAGCAAGGTATTCAAGTGCAATAACTGCATTATTCATTTATATATATCCAGTCATAAGTATTAGTTTCTACAGTATTAATTCCTTTCTGCTACTAATAGCCTGTAATTAAAATAAAAGCTTGCAATTCAATTAATCATTTGTTGAGCATATATATCTTCCCACTATTAAGAACTAAGGCGATTATTTCTACAATATTAAGTATTCCAGGTTCTCTTCCCATTCATGCAAGACTTCCCCCTAAATTGGAAAACTGCAGTTTGTTTTCTATTATCAGAAAGATCACTTTTTTTTAAGCAGCCTGAAGAGCTCAGAAGCAGCACTGCCAATTACTGACAGCAAGTTTCTAATGGTAGTAAAGTGGTTTATAAAAAACCCAATGAGCTTTGTGTAAAGAAGGTGCTCTTCTTTTTCATGCTCATTCTCTTCGACACAGCCCCATTTATCAATCCCAAAAACCCCATTTTATCTGCAGCTCCATGAAGATGCCATTTAACTACCATATGGAATACAGTCACAGGAATAGCTTCTATTACTAGGCTACATCTTTTTCAAATAAATCTGCTATATTTAGCATCTTAGGACACATTTGCATTAAATATCTACCACCCTCATCACCCAGTGCCATTTACTTATTGAAAGAACCACAGTATTTTGCAGAAACTTCTTGTTCTTTACTTGAAATGTAATTTTTCTTGTGTTAAAACACTTCTTTAAGCAGTGGATCATTTTTCTTTGAGTATGACAGAAAAAAGAATCGCATAAACCTTCTGAGTGCATTACTTTATTTGTTACTTTAATTAAAATTTCAGTTTCCTCAGTAAATAGCCTTGAAAAATTAATTTAAAATGCTAATTGAGCAATGCATCCTTTCTGTTTCCTTACTCACAGGGATGAGAAACCCAATTTAACAAGAGCCAGTGGATTCTGCACTTATTTCATTATTATTCAGCCTGCAAAATCTGGTTTTGTTCAAGTGAAAATTAATTCTGTTGGGCTCTGAAAGACAATCAGTGGCCTTAACCTCTCTCCACAGGTATATCCAGAATACAGATGCAGCACTCAGTCTCAGAGTGCCCTTCCCACTAACACCTGAACAATTTATTTATTTATTAAATGAAATTGAAATGAAAGGAACAAAATTTGCATTTATATAACACCTTTCATCTACAGAGGATATCAAAGCTCTCTACAAACACGGCACAGAAATCATTCCACAACAGATGAGGAGTGAGCAGCTCTGGACAGGAAGATGGAAACACTGCACCCCTTGCTGGAAATTTGGGATAGCACAGCAAGGGCCCTGCTCCTGAGAAATCAAGATTATCTGGAATTATCCATCAATGGGATCAAACTCACATCCTGAATGAGCTGGGCAGGTTCTGTAACCTCTGCACTACACTTTACATAAGAGTGGTGTTTGCAGAGGAGCCAACAAGTTCAATTATTTGGCACCTCTGGCAGTGCCAGGCAGATATAAATTAATCTTACTGTGGTTGGAGAAGTCTTTGCACCACATTCCCAGCTCCTGGTGTGGGGCAGTGGCTAAAAAGGAAGGTGGACATAAAACCCTGTATCTTCAGCTGCCTTGGGTCAGGTGGAACAGCCTCAGATCTGCACTGTCCTGTGCCAAGGCCAAGGTGGGCCCAGCCACAGCGGGATGGAGTTGTAAATGTGACTGGAGCCATCCTTTTTTTAAATCTATTTTATTCAGATTTGGGCAATACCTATCAGAAAAAAATAAACAAGGAGCCATAAAGAGAATAGAGTTGTTTCCGTGACTTTGACACGATTAATAATCCATCACAGTCAAATCTGTCTGACAGGTCATTTCTACCTTCGGATTAGAAGCCAATAATTTAAATTGTCTCACAGCTCACATCAATCTGTTCCATCATGTTTAATGACAAGGTAAATGACTCGTCCTCCAGTCAGCTTTTCCCAGCATAAAACCTGAAACTCTCCCTACGCCTCCGGAACAGCGAGACAAATGAAACGCTCAGCGCTGGGATATTTGATGCCTGGGACATCTGCTCCTTCCATTTTCCTGGTAATTGAAAGCTTGCTGAAGAAATAATTTATTAAGTGATGAACAAACTCAGGATGCAAGCTCAATTTGTGCCTGTTATTTCATTTGGCATATCGTGTTCATTTAAAGAATCTGACACGCTGGATCAGATGGTCTGGAATTGGCACTCACATGGAAACTCTGCAGGGCTTCTTAACAGGTCCACCCACACAGGCCCATCACTGCTGATCCTTTAATTTACTCTAAATTCCCACAGCTGAAAGAAAAAAGTTGGGGTTTTTTCTGTCTTTTGTTTCTGGTACAGAATCTCAATGGTCAGTTTGCTGTCTTGGACTCCTTGACCTCTTCCCCACATATCACTGAATAAACTATTCACCAATATTGCCAATGTTTAAAGCATTCTTCCTTTTTTTATAACGTCATTTACCTTATGCCACTTCACTAATAAATAATAAAATAATTTTAAAATGGATATTTGGTGCTGTAAGAATGCTATATATTACCTAGAAAAAGTTATGGATAAAAAGCAGCCTATTTGAAAAAGCACATTACACTGTCTCCTCCCAACGAAATAGTCCAGCCAACACATCCAGCAGCAAACAGCAGAAACAAAACAAAAGAATAGGAAAATGTAAAAGAAGTAGAGAGGAAAAAGGAAAAAAATCTACTACAGTGTGCCATCCCTTCAAAAGTATTATACAAGTCCCTGACACATCAATATTTAAAATATATGCATTTCATTACTACCTCCAAGAGTTTTTTTTGCATTATTTTCATGGATCCCACAAGCAACATCGGTGTTCCCTCTGCTGGTCCTGCTGTAACAGTGCAGGCAGCTCCGAGGCTCTGGCCATCCCTGGCTGTGGCCTGAACTAATATTGTACTGCTATTTCTCTAAATGTCTGAAAAGGAGAGCCTTCAGAATTACATGTGGCTTGAATAAAGAGTTTTCCTCGGATTTCTCTTCTCAGTTTTATTTTTCTCTTCAAATCTTGTCCGGATCTTATTAACCTATTTACAAGCTGAAGATATACAGCAATAATGACAGTCACTTATTTATGAGTTATCAGCCTCTCAGATGGTGCAGTCAAGCATCACAAAATTCCATATTAAGCCCCTCTTTATTAAGAGACAAAGTGGCCAGAGGAGGAAGCAACAAACTAAATGAAAAATATTGACCCAAGAAAGAGATGGAGGAGAGAGGATATTGAGGGAGACAGGGAACAAAGGGAGATGAAGTAAAGGCAGCAGCAATTGCTGTTGAGGGATGCAAAGCAGGAAGGAAAAAGCTGATTAATGCAGCTCAGAGATTCATGAGAGGAACAAGAGCTTGTGAAACAAGTCAATTAGTAGGAAAGACTATCAAGTGCAAGACAAATGCAAAACAGTGGAGTCTCAGGAAACTATAAAGGCAAAATGAACCACTAAGTGTGGCTCATTCCCAGCAGAATCTGCGAGGCTAACTGCTGTCAGTGATCCAGAAATCCCCTCGGGAGTGGCTCCCGGCCCTCTGAACATAAAACTTAACCATAAAAACAAAGAAACTAAGTGTGAAGTGCCCCTGCTCTGCATGTCACTGCATAAAACATGGAGCAAGGCCGCTGACAGACACCCACAGGTGCACTGAGGGCTAAGAGAGGTAAATGTAGCAGGTTTGAATTTCAAGGCTCTGGTTTGATGTTACTATTTTGCTGTACAAGCAGGAGTTCAGAACTGGGGCGCTGGTGCAAGGAGGTTTTGAAATCCTGACACTGGGTTTAAATACCAAAAGTCTTGAAATAAAATTTTATGAAGTCAGAGAAGGAGAAAGCACTACTCCTCCTGACACTGAGCATACACATCTTTGTGGGATTAGGTATTCAGGACTTTATGAATAAACACGGGTAACATTTACTGCCATTCAGTCCTTCAGAAAATAAATTTGTGGCATTTAACTCTGAGGTTAGGAACAGCACAGAATACACTGTATACCCCAAGAGAGATTTGTACTGATTTTGTTCAAAAAGTATCAGGTGCATAAAAATATCAGTATCTTGTGAGCGGGAATCCCTAAAGCAGCTTTGTAAAATAGAGTTGCTGCAGGTCAGAGATCACACAAGTCTGTCGTAGCTCTGCACGTGAAAACCAGCTCCTCTTCAGGTTTTATTCCTCCTTTTCCCTCTTCCAAATGGATTACGAGTACCCTTTTTCTTACACAAGTTCCTCACAAAGCTCCCAGAAACCACTTCAACTTCTATAAAGCCATTTATAAAGATGCTAGGGAAAGAAAATCTTTACAATTAGAGAACAATTTACCATCTGTAGTAAGATATATCTAAGAAATCTCTCCAGGATTTAAATAAGGAGTTGCAAAGCATCAGTTCTGTGCCAGCTCCCCTATTGTCCTAATTCTAGTTCAGCACATACTGGCACTCAATGAAATCCTCACAAAGCAATGAGAAAACACATGACTCAAGCAGCAGGATTAAAAAAATAGCTATAGCTGATCTACATAAAGCAAATTAGCAGGCTAAAGCCTGTTATGTGTGCTTTATCAGTTGGCTTAATGCTGCTGCATTCATACACCGTGCCCTGTGACACGCCTTGGGGACAGGGACAGCGGCTCTGCCACGGGACCAGCGGCTCTGCCCGGCCTCAGCTTCCCATCCCTGCCCCAAACCTCGGGGGAAGGCTGGGATGGAAGAAATGTGTACATCCACAGGGCTTCCCCACGGGAGCGGGGCTCTTTCTTGCCCTTTCCGTGATCAGTTTAAGCTGGGAAGCGCAATACCCGATTACCCCTGTTCGGGCTTGCATAACTGGCCGTGGCAGCCGTGATCATCAATCAAATCAGCTCCGGACCCGGCAGCTGGTTGGAAATAGCCCCAGGGTCGGGGGGGGCACGGCCGGGAGAGCCCCGGCTGCAGCGGCCCTCAGAGAGGCTCGGGAGGAGGAGGAGGAGGGCAATGGGGAAAGGCTGTGCCGGGTGCCAGCAGGACCGGCGCTAGGCCGGAGCAGGGCGGGGATGGGGACGCGGCCCCGCGCAGCCCTGAGAGCCCCCC
>JAHLSL010000016.1:8580342-8605732 GCA_025920805.1 Petroica traversi
TGTAAGGCTTTCATAATTGATTGCTGTGTTCTTGAGACTCCCAGGGGTCCTTCGGGCGGTGCCACGCCGGCGTCTCACCGCGGGCCGATGGCCCAGGGGCTCGGGGCCGGGCTCGCCGTGCCCCCTCAGCCGGCCCTGCCACGGTTGTTCTTCAGCTCCCTAAGTGCCCCTGGGAGTCTAAAGAACACAGCAATCAATTATGAAAGCCTTACATTTAATTAGCCCAATCAAACAGGTTCTTGCTCTTTGCCTGGTATTTTTGCAGCTGTGTGATCTTTAGACGTTGCCTTGTGCGCTTCGTTTGGGAGCTGCTCTGGAATGACCCCTCTTGACAGCACCCTGGATGCTGTCCCAGGTGCTCATCCCTGCCTGATCCAGTGCCTGTCCTGCTCCCCATCGGGCTGCCCTGTCCTGCCACGGCAGGGTGACAGCTCCCTATTCCCCTGGAAACCAGCAGACTGCTGTGTGCTGCTCAAATAATAGTGCCTTACTCCAGCTGACCCCTTCCCTGCATGAAAAGCTGGACAGACGAGGTCTGCAGCCTTCAGGCATCAGAAAGAAACACTGATATTGTCAGAAATTCCATATTGATCGCGAAGAGCAGCCTGGCAGCCCAGCAGCACTCTCATAAAGTGACTCCATTGGAATTGGCATTCTGTAGACAGCATGGGGAATGGGTTTATAATTCAGCTGACAAGAAGAATTGCATTTTGCTGGAGCAACTCACAGGCTCCCTTCCCCTCTTTGCAGGTGGCCTAACATAGATTAGAAATGGAATTCACGCCTGCTGTCTCCTGAGCTGGAAAGAAGGGGCATATACATTCCAATAAAGCTTTGAAATACGGATTTTGTGCCTCCTGGTTTTCCTGCTGAAAGAGCTGTAAGATTTAAGCAGGATACAGGATGAATCTGAATAGACAGCTAATCATGTATTTTAAAAATCTATCTTCCTTAGGGAAGAAGACATTTAATCTGTGATTTCTCTGTTTAAATTAACATTAGCTGTGCTGCAGACTATGCCGAGGAGAAGAAAAATCCTTAATTTGGTTTTTAAAAGATGGGAAGGAGCTGTACCTTTAACTGACTGAAACTGGCTTTTCAGACTGACAGCTCCAGGCACCCAGAGCTGGCAGTGGATAACAGCCTGTTAGGATGTGTGGGTCTGGGATGGGGTTTGCATTACCTTAGTAACATGCTTGCTCAGTTCTGCTTTACAGTCTGTCTCTTCCAATTATGCTGCTCATTGTGGGCCCATCACTCAGCTGCCAGGCTGACAATGACAAGGCTGCAGCTGGCTGCAGGTGTCTCGCACCAGGCAATCCTACTGACCACACTGCCTCTCTAATCTCCACATTCCAAAGTGCCTGCCTTCCCCTGTAATCTTCAGGAGGTCACTGCTTGTTTGGGCAGAGCTTCGTGTGCTGTTTCCTGACTTTCGTGGCTCTGTGTGGGAGCACAGGTACCCAAACTGCAGCCAGACAGAGCAGGGAGTCTGAAAGGATCTCCTCCAGCTCAGCAGTCCCAGCTGTCCTCTTGCCCCAGTTAATTTGTCATTAGGAGCATGGCCTGTCCCCACTGCAGCTCTGCTGCTGGCAGACACAAGGCCAGGCAGCTGCAGGGAGCTCCTCTGGATTACCAGTGACTGTCCTGATGGCCAAGCAGAGCAGGGAAGGAGATCTGCTCACCAGAGAGGCCACAGATCACAGGAGCACAGCTCTGCCCTCCCCGGCAGCCCAGAGGGAAGCCCTGGCTCTGCTGCTCCCCTCCCTGCTGCCCTCAAGCTCTGGTGCTCTGAGCTTGGCTCTCCTGTGGTTTACCATAGGCTAAAGATGAACTTAACTGCTCTTAAAAATGCCATTTTGCAAAGGCATTTACAGAAGCAGCAGCAAAGCCAGATGACCTTTCAGATTGCTTGTGGTGTTTATTTCAAGGCAGGAGAAAGAGCAGTAAATACTGAGCCAGGAGAGCTCATCTCTGAAAGCCCTTTTAAGCAGACATTTTACAAGATAAAACCCATTGCAATCTGCAAGTAGTACAGTGGAGAAATAAATCCAGAACTGTATCAGTAACAGCAATACCTATGGGGCTGTTCTGGTGAATTATTCTGTCTCTGTTCATATGTATAATATCACCCTGAATATTTGCAGGGGCCTCCTGATTAGCTGCTCCTTTTCTTCCCCATAAGGAAACTGCCAAAAAAACCAAAACTTGTAACCACACGCTGAAAACCAGATACAGTTCATGAACCAAATGCTCCTGGGAGGGTCACTAAACTCTGTGACTAAACTATAAACTCTCCCCACCATGAACAGCAGAGATGGGCTGTGTTTCCCTGTGGGAGCTGATGGGCCCCACCAGCCCCAAATGCAGGACCTGCTCTCAGCTGCCAGGGCCACTCCCAGCACAGGCTGTCATCAGCCATCACTCAGTGACACTGTCCCTGTCCTCAGCACCTTGTCCTCTCCCTCAGAGCTGAGCCACACCACAGCACCAGCAGCCTTTGCTCCCCACTCGCTGTGCCTGGCCAGGACACCACACATTTCCCTCATTCCGAGGCTGAGCTGGCAGCTCGGTGCACTCCTGGGCAGCAGTGCCACGTGTGCTGTCACCAGTGCCACCAAGCAGTGCTGCCACCTCCTGCCAGCAGTGCACGAGCAGGTCCTGCTTTGGCAGGAGGGGAGTACAGGCAGCTCAGGAGGGGAGATGCCAGCAGCAGGGGCTGCCCATGATGAGCTGTGGAGCATGGGCAGTGAGCTGCCATTCCTTGCAGGAGAGCAGGCTCCCAGCTCGGGCAGGTATGGCTGAGGTGCAGTCAGAGGGGATGGGAGCCTGCCTTGTGCCACGTCTCAGACCCCAGTGAGAGACCCTGCCAGGGCTGGTGCAGACACTGAAATGCAGACACAACCCCCAGCAGCATGGCTGGGACTGCAGCTCCCCTAAGCAGAGTTAGGACACAGATTTGGGAGGGTTTCCCAGCGTTCTGCAGACAGCTGGTCCAACCAAGCAGGGACAGCAGTGTCCCCAAGGAGGGTGGTCCAAACTGAGAACTTAAGACAGAATCACAAGCCTTTCCCAGGAAAGGTGTTTGTTGCACATCCTGGCAGCTTTCCAGCTCTTATGTGCTTTTAGTTTTGAGCAGGTGTAGTGAGGAAAAACAAAGGACAGACAGTCCCATTTTCAGACACAGGATCATGACTCAGTTAGCAGCAGACATCGCCCTGCAAAGCACTGGTGAAAGGCACATCCAGAACCTGAATGAGGTCAGAGCCTCACACCCAACCTCAGAAATCCCCAACTTGATAACATTATCTACAACAGATACTCCTATCCTGTCCTGGGTCAAAGGAGTCTAACCAAGGAGGAACTAAATAAATAAGAAATGCTGTGTGTTTTGAAGAAGCCCAGCCATGAATGTGTCATTGCTGCACAGACATCTCAATGTTGTGTCTTTCAGTACATTGGGAGCTTGGATGTGCCCAGGCCCAACAGCCGTGTGGAGATTGTGGCAGCCATGAGAAGGATCCGGGTAAGTTCAGAGGAGCTGAGCCCCTCACAGAGTCAAAGGTTACACTCCCTGGGATGAGCTGGTTGCAATTTACTGTTCTGCATTCCCTCCAGCCCTTCCTATCTGGAGCTCAAATCTCAGCACCATCAGGTTTGCAACAAGCTTCTCCAGAAATTCCCAAGACATCTTAGCAGAGGCCCATCTTGTTCTCTTTGTAAAGGGATCAGTCATCAAAACTCAAATGTAACCCCCTCTTCTGTGCTGAGCAGCCATGGGGCTTCTCCTTGAACCTAAGAGATTTATTTAGCCTGTTCGGAATTTTGTGGATGTGAAAAATAAGCTGTACACACCGTGCTCCACAAAAGCACTTGAGTTCATTGACAGGTCCAAATACCCTGTGTTATATATTGAAATATCAGTGCCCTGACAGGTATGATTGATATAAACCCCTGCTGACTAGACTTCATGGATTCTGCTCTTTCTAGAATAATTTGCTGCTTTCCCCATCCTCCAGTCGAGTTTTACAGTTCCTGTTTCTCATCACCAAGGCTGCTCTCTTCCTGCTCTGCCCCTTTATCCTGCAGAGCAGCCTGTGAATGTTCCCCAGATTTAGCTGTGATTAGCAGGGTTGGGTGCCTTACATCTGCTGGGGTATAACCAGTTCAAGAGCATCTCCCCCAAAAGGCAGTGCAGCTGTTGTGTCTGGCTGAAGTTTTGCAGGGGTCTTAATTCTGAGGCTCTTCATATGTCTCACATCAGCTGAAGCAAGTTTGAGAATCTTCCATTTAAAGCTTTGAAGGGATTATCCTATTTCCCCCCCCTTCCCCCACTGTGTTTAACCATCTAATTTTCCTTTAGAATAGTGCTTTTTAAACTTAGCCTGTAACTGGCTGGGGAGCTGATGTATTCATCTCCAGCCAAGCTTAGAAATGACATTCCCCTCCCTTTGCCTGCTCAGACTATTAGCACAGAACACAGTGCAGCAGCAGTCTAAATTGCCTGGTTATTTATGGAACAGGTGAATATCTGTAGGAAGTAAAAGCAATAGGTGAGGACTAGCAGGGCAGTTTAGGTGCTGGCAGAATTCTTGGCAATTTTTCATCTAAATCAATATTTATCATCAGATTTGATACTGTCCTTCTGCTGATCTATGAGCCCCTTGTTAGAAAAAAAAAAGGAGTATTTTAATATCACTTAAAATAAAGTGTCATATTCTGTTTCACACCTGCTTTTGCCACAGTGGTACCTAGCTCAGAGCCTTGGCAGTGAACAGCACGCTTGAGTACCACAAGAAACACGTAAAAAACCACTCTGCATTCCTGGCTGCTGTCACTTAATCTTGTCACACAAGATTTTTTAAGTAGGCATCCAGTAATCTATACTGAGTTTTTAATCTTGGAAGCCCTTTCCAAAAAGGGAGGGCTTCCCTTTTCATGTGCACACTGTACAGCAGGATCTTATTCAGACACTTCCTGGCTGCTGAGCGGAAGATGCTCCTCTATTGAAGATAGTTAATTGGCACTGATCCTTAATTAGAGCATAAAGAATGAACTGGGAGGTCTTTGAAGAGAATTCTAGTGCACAGAGTACCCAACCTAGGAACTGAGGGAAGATGGGGGTTATTTATGTAGCGTTCATTTGCATGCAGAGGCCTTGTCTGTACTGGAGGTTTTTCCCATGGACTCTCAGCAGCACCAGTTACAACTGGGAGGAAACAGTGGAAGAAGCTGTTGGGGGAAATGAGCATTTTGCTCCTATGTTATTGTGAGTTACAGTGCCTGTTTGCACTGCAAGAGCGAGGAAGGTCCCACAGCCCTGCCAAGTGCTGGCAGGGCCACGGCGTGGTGAAGCTTTCATCCTTTGTGCTCCCCAGTGTTCCACTGCAATTCTCCACTGGAGCAGAAGAGAAAAGTCGTGCAGTACAAGCCCCAGCAGAGCATTCCCTGTGCCCTGGGAGGAGGTGGGAGCCATCCCTGGCTGACAGAGCAGCCCTCGGCACAGGAGAGCTCTTACTCACTGCTTCTGCTGCTCCAGAGTGAGCAGGGAGGAGGATGAGGAGTCACAGCTCTCTTTTGCAGGCTGTGTCAGAGCTGCTTACTCTGGTTACTCATCAGGAAATTGATACAAGCACCAAAACTGCCTTGGGGGAAAAGCCTTCAGCTGCTGAGCACTCCAAGTGTCCTGAGAGGGTCACAAGGAGAGCAGCAATGCAGGTGACCAGTCTGTTCTGTGTTTTGTGCTGGGCTCTCTCAGCAGCTACACATGAATTACACCAGGGAATTACACCAGGAAACCCAGGAGCAGCTCAGTGGGATTCTCTGTGCCCAAGCAGAGCAGTCTGCCTGCACACTTCGGGACATTACTCCCTCCAATAACAAGTTTCAGCATTAGCCTGCTGGAATCGTGACCTGCTCCTCAGCAGTAGGTATTTGAGGTGCACTCTCCTAGTAAAGCCTAAATCCATATTCTGGGCTGAATGGATGCTTGTAGAATTGCTAGCAACACTCCATTAGTCACACATTAGATCCCATTTCATAACAGACTGGAAAGCCTTGTCTCATCATGTTCTATGCTTCCACTGGAGAGAATGCAAATGCGAGAGGTAGCACAGGGAAGCTGCTGTTCTTAGCTTTCCATTATGCAGAGCTAGACAACTTTAAGTTTGCTAATCCTCCCAGTGGATTATTAGCTGCCTACAGCTGCCATGTTGTTATTATATGATCAGAGTTCAAGCTAATCCCTCTACCTCTTGCCCTGGCAGGGGAGGTGATGAACAGAGTTTGCAGCTTGGATAAATACACTGTACCCTGACAGGGCCTGCCTAGGAGAGTCCAATTCATCACACAGCTCCGAGCAGCCCGGGCAGGTGCTCCCCACCTCCCAGGGAGCAGCATCTGCTGCCTGCAGCTGCCCCAGGCCATGCAGCTCTGGGTGTCTGGCAGCTCCCGTGCTCCATCAGCATTCTGGAGCTGCCTTTCTGCTGGAGTGGGTTCCTCTGCAGCTACTGGAGCCTCCTCAGCACCCCAGGGAGCTTGTGTACAAATCAAGATCTTTCCTCCTGCACAATTCAAGCGGTTGCTAATGTGAAGATGGGCTTTGTAAAACACAAAACACTTCCTCGAAGCTGCTGAGGTTGCTCGGGAAATCTTAGCCTGGCAGACCAGGGAATGGATGGCTTTAAGTGCAGGGTTAACATCACCACATGTCCTGGGTGCATTCCCCAGAGCCAGCACTGCCCAGAGCAGACAGTCAGTTCCCTTCCTGGAGCACCTGAACCCTCAGTCCAGCAGTTCCCAGCCAGCTGAGCAGGCCTAGGGACACGCTGTTATTTTGAGTGGTGAGCTGCACAAGGACACAAGGGAGTCAGTGACAAAGCCTGTCATCCCCTCAGACATTCTGCTGCCAGCCATTCCCCAGGACACTCCCTTTATCCACCTTTAAGGCACTGAATCAGTTTCCCTGGAATTTGCACATAAGAATCTCTGAAGCCTACAGAGAATTTCAGTTCTGTTTGGAAGGTTTAGCTTGGACCTAAGCAGGTATTGACACTCAGAAAGGAGCCAGATGTTGAATTATTTAATCATTCCATTAGGGAACAGCCAGCTGGTGCTGTGCCCATCCAAACACCAGGATGAGCAAACAGGAGGCAGGGATCCAGACTAATGTGTCTTCTGTTACCTCCACATTTCTTGGGCTTAATTTAATTGAGAAGCCTTTTCCCCCAGAGGCCAGTGTGCCAGAGAAACAGGAACACTTATAAATCTCGACACAGGATACATGAGAAGTGCCTGAGCTCTCCTTGGAAGGGGAACTGGGTTCTCACTTCAGCCTCCCTCTTATCCTGATCATTCCTGACAGAGCCTCAGCACTCTGCAGCTTCTCCAAAGAGTATTTGAGTGAGGAAGTGCAATCCAGCCACACTGCAAGTCAGACTGACTGCCAAGTATCAACTGGTGGTGTTGAAGTGTGACATGACAGCAATTTAAATCAGGATGAGTAAGTTACAGGCCTGCTGCTCAAACTTGTGGAGCAGAGGCAGCAGGGACAGCTGCAGAGAACCTCTCTCTGCACTCCAGAGCTGGGCTGGCTCACACAGCACCTTGCACTTACAGCCCTGCCAGTCTGTGAATTCCTACGGTTTAGGAGCAAATCTGGATTGATCTGCTCTTCCTACAGAAGGAGAGGAACCAGGTGGGCAGCTGGCAGAGGGCAGGGAGACTGCCTTCAGCCTCTCAGTTTGATTTATTTGTGTGACAGGTTTCAGAAGGAGAGATGTTTCATGAGATTGTTCTAGAGCACAGTTCCCTCAGTTTTCCCAAGTTGGCATCTTTCTCACTACACAAGTTCATCAAGAAAACTGCTGCTGCATGGATTCCTCTGACAAATTCTGCCTATAAGCCCTTCCTGGGTTTTTATGCTCAGAGCTATATTTTCCTGCCAGCTTCATGTTAATCTGAGCTTGTGATCAGAACTTAAAGAAAGAGAGAAGCTGAGCTCCCAGCTGATGGGTTTCTTGGTCAGCCTCTCCCTCTATAATGAAGGTATTTGGTCAGCTGGAGCAGAGGCACAGACTCAAACATGGAAATGCAAAGTGCTGGAGCACGTCAGGAGCTGTTGTTGGATGGGAATTGGTTCTGCTGCAGTTCCTGGAGGGTTTTCCCTTTCAGCCTCTTTGGAAGAGCATCCAAATGCTCAGCTAATGATAGCCCCGGGCTGTGACAGACAGCAATCCTAGTATCTTAAAATATTTCAGCAGCCTCAGACTGCTGGGGTGGACCTTTCTTTAGTTCCAGAACACCATGCACCTTCCTTTCATTTACAGGGAGGTGCAAGAGAAACAGATGTCAGTTCTGACAAGGTTAGAGTGTGAAATGCAAGGATCTCTTCCTCCTTCTCCCCCACAATAAGAACACATTGTATTCACCCCAGAGTGAGCTCCAGGAGAGCATCTTTTTCCAGGATACACTTCCTGCATCTCTGGAGAATCGTGCAAGGGTTGTTTATCTTGCTAAGTGTTAGACACAGCCTGTGGCCTCCAGGAGGGAGCTGTGGTTACAGGCAGCCAAACCAATATACCCCAGCATGTACAAACTCGTTCTGGCACCTTCTGCACAATGTCTGGTGTCAGTTCTGACTCTTCTCCAAAGCACAGGTCTAAGGAAGGCTCCCCAGCTTCCCCCAGGCAGAGTGTGATCAGCCCACAGGACTGCTCAGCTCCAGCTCCCACAAACACCAGTTACTCTCAGGGTCCCATCCTTGACACCAGGCATCTGAACCAGTTTTAGGTTCCTACCACACAAGATTAAGCTAATTGGGTTTACCTTTCCAGGCCCTGGCAAAATACAGCAAGTGTTTTCAGGATAGTAATTAAATGTTAATTGCAGCTAAGTTTAGCCCTAATGCCTCATTAGTTTGTTTTCCTCTGTTTGTTGCAGCTATAGCAGAGCCTCCTGCACAGGGATGGGGATCAGGCTGGGCTTCCCAGGAGTCCCACCATGTGCTCTGAGGGTGGCTGAGCCTTGCCAGAAACCTTTCACCTGCTCCTGCCCAGGGCAGGCAGCACTGAAACCACCACCCTCAATGCACAGCTCTACTGAAAAGCATTTCACTGCTCCACACTGCAAAAGGCTTTGGTTGCCACAGTCTGTTTCCTGGTCTTTAGGAAGATAAAGGATGACAGGGATGCCACCTTCCCTTAAGGGATGACAGACACATTCTGGCTCTTACCTGTGGCAGCACAGGATGCTGAAGGTGAGCCCTCTGGCAGAAGGTCTGGCAAAATCCATTTCTCCACGCAAAGCAAGTGGCTTCGAGTGGAGACTGCAGGAGCTGCAGCCTCACAGGCTCTGCTCCTCACCCTGCTCCCATCCTGTCCCCAGGCACAGCTTCCTGCCCTGCCACTGAGTCCTGCAGCCTCTGCCCCTTCCCAGTCTGCCTGCAGCACCAATTAGCCAAAACCCCAGGTGGGACAGATCTCCCTGAAGGCCCCAGGAAGGAGAGGCTGGGTGGGAAGGGTGGCTGATGCAGGTGCAGCTCCTTAGGCCTCTCTGCATGTGTTCTCTGCTCCATGGTCACCTGGCCAGGCTCTGCTGTGCTCCATGCTCCTGCTGCTTTCCCAGCTTTACAAAAAGCATAATTCAAAATGTGGAAGCTGGCTTTCTGGAAGAATTGAGTCTGCCCAGTCTCAGACAAACCCAAGCATGTTTTACCCATTTTCTGCTTCTTGTATTAACTTAAAACAAAGAGAAGAAGCTCCCAATGAGCTGTTTCTGCAGTGGCATCATGCACAGTGTTTCTAGGCAGCGTTGTGTGACTGTGGTGGAGAACTATGCTCTGCCTCCTTTGAGTGGGAGGAGAGGAAAAAACACCTTCGAGATTACACAAGAATCCAACCTTCTGCTCACTGCTTGGGGGAGTCTAACCATGCCATAGAGCTGCCCACTGACTCAGAAACTCCAGATTTCCACCCTGCTCATCCCTAACCCTAAATCACCTCTGGACTTCCTGCCACAGGATAATTAGTTACCTTCTGTCACTTAACCTCTGAGCTGAAACGAGTGGGGACTGGTCAAGCTGTGAATGCAGGCCACTGTGTCAGAAGACAGCTCAGGGCTTTTTCAGTAGCCATGTGCTGTGACCCAGTTTTTGAGGAGTGGCCGTTGACTGGAGATGCTTCAGTTCTTCCACCCTGCTCAGAGTGCACAGTGCAGGCTTGGGAACAGATGGGTGGAGGGATCAGTCAGGGAAATGTGTCATCTCCAGGCAACAGCGACCTTTAGTGCCTTCCTCAGAGCCCTCCCAACTCCCTGGCTTCTCCAGCGAGGGGGTGGAACCAGTCAGGCACATTAATTCTGTTTTGCATAAGAGTCATGGTGGATTGGAGTTTCGTTGAAGGCTTATAAAAGCAGCATTTAAATGGATAAAAGCTAAATTAAAATGTTAGTGCTAAATAGAACAAGACAGAGCTTTTTGTCTGATGCTGAATCTTGGCAATGAAGCAGGTACCTTTTAATTGTAAAATAAAGTGGCTTTAACAGTATTATCATTATATTACTGGAGCGTTTAATTTCACTAGCTAAAATATCACTGTATGAGATCTCTGCAAAGCTTTTATCTAGTTTGAAATAAAGAGGCTTTTTCACCAATTACGTTACTGGTTGTAGAGTATTACAGAGATGAAATATAATGGCTTTCAAATTACATTCTGGTGAAGAACACTCAGCCACGACTCAAAGCTGCTTCTTTGTTGGTGCCTGAAAAAATGTAATTGAGAAGGTAACCAGAGTGTGGAGAGCACATTGGATTGGCTTGGTGACAAAGGGCTGCCTAAATCTGAGTGACAGCTGCAGGGGCACAGAGCTGGGGTGGAGCAGAGACCCTCCTTGTGCAGCCACTGCAGTGCAGGGCTGGATTTCCACCAGAGCAGGGTGATGTGTTTCAGGAGCAAAACAGAATTGCCCACGAAGATACAAACACTTCAATCTGTCCCATGAGTGTCTCTCAGTGCAGAGAAAAATCTGAAAAAAATCAGCCCGTGGCTACAGTGGAATCCTGGAGCTCTGACTGAGCCTTTGTGGCTCTCAGGTTGAGTCTGAGCTGGGCACAGGAGGGAGGCCAGACCCAGCACTGCAGTGGGTGCTCCTGTAAATGTTGTCTTGATTTTGTCACGTGCAAGGGCCCTGTGTACTTTATTGATCAGTGTTCTGAGCAGAGGGACCCTCAGGGACTGTGACCACAAAGCCAAAATCAGCCCAGGAAAATAAGATTTGCTAACAATAGCTTGGTTCTACGCTTGCTTTCTCCAATCTGCTTTTGCTCTGTACTAAATGAAGCCTGAAGGCAGACAGAATCCATGCTCCTTTACATGGTACTTTGACAAGCTCCTTCATGCTTTGACCAAATATCAGTGTGATAAATCTACAGCATAAAAGTCCTGAATGGGTCTCTGGAAGGAAGGATGCTTTGATGAGGGAGCAGGGATTTTTTTTTAAGGCATTAGGGAACAGTTTTCTTTCTTTCCTGCAGCAGTGATTAGACATTCTTTAAATGTCCTTTCCATGGACAGATGGGTTATTTGGACTAATTGGCAGCTGCCTGACAGGCTCAGGACACCTGAGTCACTTCCCACTTCCTCCATCCTTCTGTCAGTGCTGCTGCAGAGACCCTGCCTGGGCAGATCTGCTGGAGGGCAGGATGTGGCCCTGGGCATTGCAGGGAGCATCCCAGACAGGGCCCCAAATCGCCCTGTTCCCTGCACAGCCAGGTCTGGCTGGAATCCCACCAAACCCCTGAGCTCCAGGCTTTGCTTCCTAAAAATCAGATTCTTTTAGTCAGATGGAGAGAGCAGAGGGCCGTGTTCAGGCCAGCTGCAGTGTGGTGGAGGATGGGGCACTCACAGGGCTTCAGGAGGGTACAAGGCACACGGGATCTCTTCAGGCTCAAATGCCACCCATTGAGTGTCCTTTCCCTGCTGCAGAGCTCATGGAGCACTAAAGGTTCAGTGATCCCACACCACCATGGACCTGCACAGCCTGTGCTCCTGCTGTTAATGATTACAGGGCATAAACTTCCATCCATAAACTTCCATAAACACATTCTCGTGTTTCCATTTATTGTTGCCCCCCAGGGCAGTGCTGGTCCCTGCTGGCCTCGCTTCCCTGCAGCCCAGCTGGAGGCAGGAGCTGAGCTGGGGAGGGACCACAGTTTGGGGTTGATCACTGACCTGTGTGGGAGCAGTGCAGGATGCATTGGTGGCTGCAGCCTCACTTCTCCTGCTGGCACCACTGCAAGCCCAGGGACACGGGAGCAGCACTGGGGAGAGAGAGGAGCCTGTGATGTTCTGGTACAGTTCTGGTAACAAGAATTCAGTGACAATAAATACTGAGAGCATAAACCCCTCTTCTTTCATGATTTCCATATCTAAACCCAGGCTTTTCTCTCATCATGATTCACTAATCTCAGTGGCTCCCCTGAGGCTAATAGAGTCCTTGAACTGCTTAATATTCTGGAGTTTTGGAAATGACACAATTAGACTTGAATTTTCTTTCTCTACAGTAGCAGTCTTGTTTCCAAATTTGAGTGAAGTTTCACGGACAATTTGAGGAGAACTCAAGAGACTTTCCTTTAAATTTAGGAACTGCAGTTTTATTAGCACTCAATAATTTCTAACCAAGGCCCACTTGGAGAGGAGCAGTGTGTGAGTGTGCTGTGCCTGGCTCTGCTCAGGGGTAATACTCTGCACATCTGGGTGATCCTCAGGGCAGCCTGGCAGGAGAGGAGTGAGCTCCCTTTTCTCTGCCCTTCTGCTGTATTCCAGGAATGCACACGATGCAGGAGTTTGTGGGCAGATTGCAAAACACATTTGTGCCACCAAGATTTGATGTCAGTGGGAATTAGGAGCTGTGTGCTTTAGAAAGCCCCTGTTAACAGTTGCATCTGAGCGTTGGGCCTGGCTGCTGATTTTCCTAAGGCAGCAGGATCTGTCAGAGCTGCACTCCAAGCCTTCACTAACAGAGCTGACACTCACAGCCCTGTGGTGCCTGACCCCCTCCAAGCTCAGTGGCCTCTTCCTGGCTGGAATTGCTGCACTCTTGCTGCTCACAGATGCAAACACATCCTTTCAGTGCAGCGCCTGGAGGTCGACTCTAAGTCACTGGGTTTTCTGTGAGAAATGTTTTCTCAAGTGGAACTGCTGGAGATCGATAGTATTAACAGCCACATAGAAAAAGTCTCCTTGCCTGGCAATAAAGCAGATTATTTCGGTCCCTGAGTGTCTCAAACCAGGCTGTTCATGTTGCTGGCACTGAGGTGTAGGAAGGTTCAGCTGCACCCAGGGCTTGAGCTCACAAAGAGCTCTTTGCCCTGAAGGAGGAGGAAGATGGATTGCACCTAGCAAAGGAGTCCTGAAGCCTGGTCTGCACACAGCAGCACACTCAGCATCCCCCCATTGTCATTCTGCTCTGGTTTGAAATCAAGTGCTGGTTCTGAATGCAAATGGAGATCAAGTCTTCATTCCAGCTCGGATTCTGCTTGCTCAAAGATAAAGGTGCCAAGTCCAGCTTCCTGACTCTGCTGTGGATATGCAAAGGAAATGCTAATTTCCCTGGTAGGTGGCTGGGAGAAACGGCAAGGCAGAGCTGGAGGACAGCACCCGAGATGCTTATGAGGTGTGACAGCAAGTCTGGAAGCCAGGAGATGTTCCCTCCCTGCAGCATTTACTCAGAGCAGGTGTTGGCCATGCAGATGTAGCTCCTCCAGATTCTCAACAGCAAACTAGATTGCTCCTTCTCCTTTGGAGGGGTGTCCACCCTGCCAGGACATGCTGAGCACGCTGAAGTCTCTGAGGCTTTCAGGAGGAGGCTGCAGAGCAGTTGCAACCCCAGCAGGTCACACCTGGGGCTGGGTTGACTTGGTGATCAGGTTGAACCCGTGGGCACTTCTCTGCCTCTTGCTCTGAACCTCCCCTGCCTGCCCCAGGCCTCAGGAGCACCAGCATTCCCTCTCCATCCCTGCACTCAGTGTGGCTCCCAGCCTGCTCTGGCTGCCTCACCCCCGGATTGCCACCCCCCTTCCCTTGGACTACCTGCACTAAAATAGCATCCTTACATAAACACAAAGTGCTGCATTATTTAGAGGCCTAAAATCCCAGCACCTGCCTTTGTCAGAGCCTTGGCATGCAGCAGGATTAGGTTTTCTCCCCATCTCTGTGAGTCCCTGCCAGGACCCTCAGTAAGCCCCTGCCCCACTCTGCAGTGGTGGGCCCTGCCTGGCACCCACGGCCACAATCTGCTCATGGGCTGAACAATGCTCTGCTCTCCTGCAGAACAGCATCACAAACACACCTCTGAAAAGCCACAGAAGAACAAAATTGGCTTTTTATTCTCTCTCCAAACAAGCAATAAGCACCAACTCACAGAGGCAGAGCAAAGCAGCCCTGTTAATCACCCCATCTGCCCCTCCTGCTTCTGAGGAGACCAGCTCCTCTTCTCCCTCTCTGCCAAAATCCCAGGAAGTGAGCCAGGAGCATCTCCCCTGCCGTGGCCTGTCAGGCCCATGGAGAGGGGTTGGTAGGGACTGAAAGTACAAGAGGGATTTTGGAGCAGGCAGCAGAAATCCTCAGCTGCCTCCTGCTCCTGTCTGTCCAGGCAGTATCTGGTGGCCTGGCCCTGCCAGCGAGGTGCTGGGTAGCTGTCACTTGGCAGGGACTGGCTGTAACCAGAACAACTGAATGAAGGAATTAGAAAATTAATATCTTTGCTTTGTGAGTGAGAAACAGACATAAAAAATACTCCGTTACCTTCCCACAGCCATGCAGGGTCTTTTTCATGGAGCTCTGAGCTTGCTGCAGAGTCCTGGCTCCTGCTCTTCAGAGCTTTGTTGAGTGTCCATTGATGGACAAGGTTTAAAGCAATCCAATCTCCTAACTTGCCTCTTGTCCTGCATTCCACACTGGAGGGCAGCTGGGATATGAAACATGCACTAAAGCAAACCCTTCTCTGCAGGGCCTTGTGAGACAGATGTTTGGAGAGAAATATGGAATTACTTGAAGATATCGCAGTGTATAATTGCAGTTTCACTTCTCAGGGTTATTTCAGGTGAATCTGACCTGCTTCTAATGAAATTAGCACTTTTTATCTGCAGTAACCTAGCAGCTTTTTCAGGTAGGGACATTTTCCTGCTCCTGTTGGGGTGGGGTCCCGAGACACCACTTCATTACTGATGCTAATTAATCATCCAAGGCACTGCGGATGGAAAAGGTAATTTGTTTTCTCCTGCAAAGTGAGTAGAGGTAGGGAGGAAAATAAAACCCAGCTTCCCTGTGAGCTGGGCTTGGCCTGCCCTGGCAAGACAAGGACTGAAGGGCCGGGTGTGGGAAAGCTCCCTATTAAACCTGGGGACAGCAGGGAGCTCCTGGAAGTGACAGACACACAATGGTGCTTTTGTCAGAGAGGCACCAAAGGCCAGATGATGTCACCTTGCACTGGGCTGTGGGGCTGCTGGTGCCTCTCAGGATGGAGCTCAGCAGTGTTGCACCATCTCTTCCACACGGAGCAGGCAATGAAAAGGCTGCTTTTGTCCCACCCTTTTTTAAAAGCAGGCAAAGAAGCTTTGTTGTAGGACAGTCTGTGGGTTTTCAGAGGTGGAAGACTAATTAAAGAGCCACTGCCAGCCCTGGGCTCCCACCAGCTCCCATCACCTGCAGGAGCCCTACTCACCCCCGTGGGTGTAACTCTGACACTTTTCCCTCCACATCCTTTTGACTGGCACAGAGAAATATCTGAACTCCTGCATGTCCTTTGCCATGTCACCTTTAGGTGGAAAGATCCAGTTATCCTTAAGGGCTGTCTGAGGTTTCAGCAGTCTGGGACCTCCCAAGGCTGAGATCTGGTGAAAATGAGGAGGAAGGGGATGAAGAGGAAGACCTGTATTATCACGTCCATCAGAATGCTTCGAAGCAGGATTCCTCAGATGTCAAAGGAGACCTGGACAAAATGCAGCTCTTTCCCTTCCTCCCCGTTACCTGATGAGCTTCCAGCTGCTGCAGCCAGGGCAGCATCCTCACAGCCCCTGCCCAAGGTCAGCCAGCACTGCTGGCCACCCAGGGATCCCCTGGGATGGGCTGGGGCCACATTTCCTTGCAGGGACTCCCAGAAACCCAGCAGGCCCATGGTAGCTCCTCAGCCCCTTCAGCTCAGCGCGTGGGGAGGGGTCTGTGGCACCTACAGAGAGTTTGCTGATGGTGGAAAGAGCTCATTTAAATGAGAAAAAAAGACTTTGAGTACATTGCCAGCATTCTCCTTGCCTATTGTACTCCCTCTTCGGTTTCTGCTTTCCAGTGAGCAGTTTTATGTTTCCAAGGATCATAAATTCTCATTTTTCCACTGGGCAGGAGGTGCACTCCTGGTCTCCAGTGCTTCCTGCGTGGCTTTTGTGTCCGTGTTGCCCAGCTACTGCAGCACAGCCCCGGCTATGCCCGGCCCCATTCAGCACAGCCCCGCAGCGCTGCCCCCACGGGCCCGGGGGTCACAGGATTACACAGGGACACGCTTCCCCAGGGGACAAAGGGAGGGCCATCACTTCCAGACAGAGCCACTGGGGCCAGCAGTGACCTCAGCAAGGTGGGGTGTGGTGCTGAAGGGGTGGTCAGAGGCTGGGCTGGGGTCCGAGGGTGTGGGAACTGGCACTGTTGGTTTGTCGGCTCCAGGGCAGCACTGGCTGGGAGAGCTCTGGAGTTTTCCGTAGCATCAGTTCCAAGGGCAGCACTCCAAGCATGGGGAGTTCAAACAGCAGCCGAGATAACACCCTGTCCTCACCCCGTGTGGGTCAGTTGGCTTGAAATTAATTAACATTCCTGAGCTGGAAATACTTGGAGTCATCCTGGCTTTAATTCCTAAAATGGGACCCGTATAGTACTGGAGGCTGCAGAGGGAAGGGAAGGGAAGGGAAGGGAAGGGAAGGGAAGGGAAGGGAAGGGAGCCAGTGCAGGTCAGTCGGGGGGCAGAGCCGAGCTCATTCCCACCCCTCATTGCCATGCTCCCTGTGTCTGTCTGCAGCGAGGCTGGGGAAGGGGCTGGGCTGGGTTATTGTTGGGGTTGTTTATGGCACACGGATCCTGCAGCCTGCCAGGCCGGGCTGGGCTGAGGGGACGCTGGGGAAGGACAGCAGGCGGAGGGTGGCTGCAGAATTTACAGCCACAGGAAGAAGTCATTGGTTTCCAAGCCTGTGGCATCTTCCTATGAGCATGCAAATAAGTACAGAGGCAGCTGTGAGTGGGGGCACTGACATGCTCCTGCTTCAAAACCCCAAAAACCTGCAGAGCCTCTGCTTTGATTTATCTTAATACAACTTAAAACAGCATTTGAACCATGGCCAGGAGCATGTTCTGGCCTTGCTGCTCCTTGTTAATGAAGAAGATGCATTTTTTGGAAGCAGAGACTGCCTCCAAGACCTGCAAACTCTCTATTTTATGACAGTTTTCATTTGCATAATGAAGGCCCTGATACCTTCAGTAATTAATCACATTAAGAATTGCTTCCTTGAATAACTCTATTCATGCAGGTTGTTCCTAGTGCTGGAAACTGCACATGATTTCCAATGTGCATTAGCCCAAGTTTCATCAGCAGATGGAAGCTGGTAACTGCATGTGTAATTTATATCTGCTTGGGTGGAATTATCCAATGAAATATGCATCACACGGCGCCATTAACATTTCCAGTCATACAGTCTTGAGCTCGTGGGGAAGTTAATATTACCTGCCAGCAGTGTGTGGGACCATATGAAAGGCAAAGACTTGAACACAGGGATTTAAGAGCACAAGTGGAAAGTATTCCAGGTCAAACACAGCAGATACAGAATTAATGACGCTGCTAAAATAAATGAGATTAATTACCCTTTTTTGACCTGCATTTTTTTATAAAATGTCCCATCTTGTCTCCATAGTTAAGAAAGCTGCCAGGCTTCTGAATCACCACTTGTAGGGGCAGCTCCAGATCCTTCAACACCCAGAAAGCTTTTCCCATAGGACAGCACAACAACAGGAGAATAAGGATTGAATCCTGGAAGGCAGCAGAGAGAAATGTTGCTGTGTGGGTTTGGATTTGTCGGTAACCTTGACAAATCTGGGGGAAAAAAATCCTATCAATTCAATAGTAAGAAGAAAATCAGTGACTAGACTGTGCTGTGACAGCAGTGACAGGTCAGCCTGGAGGCTCGAGCTGGGATGGAGGTTGGGTTATGCAGCAAAGTCAGCTGTCTCAGAGTGCCTTTTTCCATGTGCTTTCCTGCCCTTATATAAATCATGGTTCATTAAAATATTGATTCCTGCTTGATAGGAAGCAATTAAATGACTGAAGCTGTGTTCCATCTGCTTCTTCTGTGGAGAGATTGAGAGTCCAAGCTAGGGTGGTGTGATGTGAGCGTGGTGCTCTGCCCTGCCCTACTTTCACCCAGCTGATGTTCCTGCTCCTGTGCTGGGGCCTGGGACATCCTGCAGCTTCTGCTGCTTCACCCTTTAGGAAAGATTGGAGGGACCAATGAGTTGTAAGTGTTTTCAGGCCAAGCTGGTTCTGGCCAGGCTGGGCTGTGGGGAGAATGCCATGGCCATGTGCTCCAACAAGGATGCAGCAGTGGCCTCGGGCTCCGTGGGGACAGAAGGTGCAACAAACTCCTTCCTCACTGAGGCCACTGTGGCCACATCCAGCTCACGGTGCTCCAGGCTGGAGCTGGAGCCCTGTGCATGTCCCAGAGCCAGGCTGGGGTGGTGCTGTGTGGGAGCTGGCTGGAGTTCCCTGGGTTTAGAGTCCTGCAATCACTCCTGGCAGCACCCTCAGATTTGCTGCTGCTGCTCCCGATTGTTCCTTTCTGTCCAAGAGAGAAAGAAAAAGCATCTCTGCAAAATCCAGGCTTGGACTTTGCTTAAAGCCTTTGAGTGAAGAGCCTTGTTTGAATGTAATTGCACCCCTGTTGCTACAATGGGAAAATACACTGTATTGCTCTTTCTTGGAAAGCTCAGCTAGTATTTTCCCAGCCATTTGTGTATAAAGAAAGATAAACAGCTCTTTAGCGGGCAGAACAGACTATCCCGGGTTTATTGACATTCATGGAGCAGACAAGGACAAACAGTTTGGTGAGCACAGGGGAGGGGGAGCAGCTGGGCTGGGGGAACTGGGCATGGATGGTGGGAGGGGAAGCCCTCTCAGGTGCTGAGCCTGGCAGGTCCATCTGCCTGGCCCCAGACCCGCAGGCACTGCTGCATCCCCACGGGCCCCCCCAGCAGCCTGCAGGATGCACTCAGCACCTCACCCTTCCTCTCAGTCCTCCCCATAAATAAAAAACGTGTATAGCAAATTTAGTTCCAGCTTCACACGCACTAGCGCTATAGATAGATTTTTAAAGAGCTTGTCTGAAAGTAATAATTCATGGGGAGATCAAAAGGCTGTGGTTTAATCCGGGGTCTGTCTGATACCATAAACCTTGCAGAGTGCTAAGAATTCAATGAGCAGCATCAAAAGCCTGATAAACATGAAAGCCACCCAGTTTTCTGTCTGTAAGGCTGGCGTGGCTCACAATGGGTGCTGAGGAGGGGGAAGATGTGTGTCCTCTCTGCAGAGCTGGGGTGACAGAGCCACACACAGTCCTCAGACTTCAGCATCCCTAAAGAGGTGCCTGGACTCCGTTAACATCTCAAGTGCTCCCTGCACCTCCCCGACTGTGTAAAGAAATCAGAGTTCTAATTAGATGTCTAATTACATGGCCTAGGTAGATTTCAGGCTGCTTGCCATTGCCTTTTCCTCCACATCCACGAATCAGAGTCTGCATTGATTCGCCAAAGCAACGTGACAAAGTGGTGGATTTCAGACGGGGACTGCAAAAACTATGGAGGATCAAAATGCTGTATTTGGAAGCTGAAAATGGTGCTTAAAATGGGGGCAGGCAGGATGAGTCCTGTAAACAAAGGTCTCCCGAGTAGAAGGGCTCTGCCATCTTTCTGTCAGCTAAAGCAACGTTTAAAAGCCAGTGTTTAATTTTTAACACAAATGGAGGTGAGCTCAGGCTGCAGACACCTGCAGGGTTTTTCTCTCGAGATCCTGATCCCACAGAGGTTAATGTGATTATGCAAATGACTGAGGTATAATTGCGTTCCTGCCGCCCATCTGGCCCTCCCTGCAGCTCTGGGTGATTTTGTATTCCCCGTGCAGAGCAGTGCTGACACACAAGGGCACCAGAGATGTCACTGCTTGGTGCTTGCTGCAGGTGCCACCTCCCCATCACACCTCTGGAGCAGAGCCCTGCTGGACCAGGCACGGTCAGTGCATCAGGAAAGCTCTTCCCACATCCAAATTAACAGCCTGGATGTGGTCCAGAGGACTGAGCTGCACTTGTCCTCTCCCAAGGGATGCTCCTGACAAAGCCAGGATCCTGCCTGGCATCCCAGCTCCTGCAGCAAGTCCTTCCCAATAATTTTTTTTTCTCAGCAGAATCAAACAAATTCCCACCTCCCTCAGCAGCTGGGATTAACCCAAAACCTGGTATTTTCATGTCAGACACTGACTACCACACACTGTCCCAGGTACCCCCAGCACTCTCCTAAACCTGGGTTTTTCTTCCCACCAGTACGAATTCAAAGCCAAGAACATTAAGAAGAAGAAGGTGAGCATCATCGTGTCTGTGGACGGGGTGAAGGTGATCCTGCGCAAGAAGCAGAAGGTGAGGCTGCTCCACCCAGGGATAGTCACACTTCTAACCAAAACTGGCCTTTTCTTAAAAAACACCCAGAATTTGCACAGGAAAACATTCCAGTTTCCATCCAAGTAATAACAAAACCTTGCTGGAAAGAGGGAGGGAGTATTACCGTGAGGGAAGAGGATTTTTTTACTATCAAAAAAATGTATCTCTCAGGAAATACTCATTCTTTTTCTTGCTAATACCAGAAAGCTTTTTCCAGGCTGGTCTAAGCACCCCTCAGTTCTTTGCCCAGCTCTTTACACCAAGTCACTGAATCCAGACCTCCTAAGCCCCAGCTCCAAGCCTTCCCCAAAACGTGTAACTCTCCTGCATATTTTATGTTATAAATTAATCTTGGAGACCATTTTCAGCCCTGAAGGCTGTGATCAGATATGATAAACGATCAAAAAAAAAAATCTATTTTTATCTGAGATACTGTTGAAACAGCCATGGCTCATCTAGTCACACTTCAGGCTGGATTGTGGCTTGGGATAAAAACACTGTTCTCCAGATTTCCTGCCCTTCAGTTTGGTGGATTTTCACTTTCACCTGATTTACTGTAATTTTGTTTCTGCTCACAGAGAAAGGAGTGGACCTGGGACGAGAGTAAGATGGTGGTGATGCACGATCCTGTGTACAGGTACCTGGCAGGGAGGGCCAGCCAGCCCTGGGTGATCCATGCCCTTCCACCTGCTGAGACACCTCACCTTTGGTGCTTTCCAAAGGAGCAGCTAAAATTAACGAGGGGCAGAGTTACTGCTGATGGAGAATCCTTTTCACACATTTTTGAGAGCGAGATGGATTGATCTCGCTTTGAAGCTGGCTCTGCTTTGAGCAGGGTTAGCCTGGGTGACCCTGCAGATGCTTCAGCCTGGATTAGTCTCTGATTGTGCCTCTGAAGACAGGCCTCCCACGGTTTTCCTTCAGAGCATGGCTCTCCCTGTGCTTCTGAAGCAGGGCCTTACTCTAAGGTGTAAGTGCTCACAGGGAATTAACCCTTACAGATGTAGCAAGGAAACATTGATTTTCCATAGCCCATTCTGTGGGATATTGAGCTATTCCAGAGACCACAAGCCTCACAGAGAGGTTTAATCTGAGTGTTAACCTGGTGCCTCAGGAGCCCCTGAGGATGGGGAGCCACCCCAGTGATGGTGCGTGGCCTGAGGATGGGTTAAGAGCACAGGGTGCTGCAGGCTGTTAGATCTGCAAAGTGAATTATTGAGATCAGAACTCTTAGTGAGGAGATAAGGAACAGAGGATGTGCTGATGCATTATCTGCCCACTTCTCACCTCTGGCTTTCTTTAAAAATACTACAAGACGTGGTACATTGGCAATAACCGCTCTAATTGCAATTTCAACACCCAAAAAATTCCAGTGACAGGAAGGAGCAGAAGAAAAAAAAAAAAAAACATTTCAAGAATCCCTTTGGTTTCTTCTCTATTCAGAGCTGAACTCACTTGTCACATTTTCACCTAATTAAATCAAACATATATAAAAACCTTCAAAATGATTCAGCAGCACGAGGAGAAGAGTCAGCCTGAGAGAGAGGAATCCTCCAAGTGCACTCAGCATCCCTGGGAGAGGCTTTTGTGCTGTGCCACCTGCCCGATGCCAAGGAGGGGCCCTCTGGCTGCCCGAGGGCAGGGCAGTCACCACTGCAGGCATTTGTGCCACCACAGCCTGGGCAGGGGTTAATTGCTGGGGCTAAAAATAGCCACTGACTCTCCAAGACTATAGATTTTTTCGCTTTCCCACAGGATCTTTAAAAAGCTTTTGCCTACTTCAGAAACCAGAAGGTTTTCCATCAAGCCTGAAACGCTCTCTAATCCATCGCCTCCTGCCTCTAAAATTGCAGGAGGGGCCATGCACCAGCACTGCCTCGTTCCTCCAGTGTAGGGGCTGCAGACCAGCCCATCCTGGGGACACACAGCAGCAGAGGTGCTCTGGAGGGCAGAGACTCCCCTGGGTGTTTAATTCCCTTTGTCTCTCTCCCACCTAGAATTTTCTACGTCTCCCATGACTCACAAGACCTGAAAATATTCAGTTACATCGCAAGGGACGGCGCAAACAACTCCTTCAGGTGCAACGTCTTCAAATCCAAGAAGAAGGTAGGATGCTCCTGGGGATACCCCCACAGACCTGTGGTGTAGGATGCTCCTGGGGATACCCCCACAGACCTGTGGTGTAGGATGCTCCTGGGGATACCCCCATGTAACTGCTGGGTCAGAGGGTGCAGATCCCTGGGGGGCAGCCGAGGCAGTGCTGGGTGTCCCCAAAACAGCCTGGGGACGCTGTGCATCCCACACAGGGATGGGAGCACCCAGCTGCAGAGTGGGGAACTGGGGGGCACCGCTGGAGCACCCAGCACGGGATGAGGGTGGCAGGGTGGGTGGGAAGCTGCAGGGAAGGCTGAGCGGCCGGGCTTGCCCCGCAGAGCCAGGCCATGCGCGTGGTGCGCACCGTGGGACAGGCCTTCGAGGTGTGCCACAAGCTGAGCCTGCAGCACGCCCTGCAGAACGCCGACGGGCAGGCCGACGGAGCCAGCGACAAATCGGCCGAGGAGCAGCCGCTGGAAGGTGACTCGCAGCTCCACCCCTCCCTGAGGCGGCGGGGATGCTTGGGGTGGGGACACGCAAAGTGGTGCCTCTTCCATGGGCGAGGGGTTTGGGCCCCTTCGGATGGGGAGCGTGGAGTATCTGCCCTACCTGTCCACTCCTGCTGAGCACCGGGGAGGGTGCTGAGCTCCCTCATCCATCAAGCTGAGGGTCTGCAGCCCCTCGGCCAACCCTTCCCTCCCTCCTGCCGCTTCACAGCAGGCTGAGACTTGGAGCAAGTCCTGGCTGTTGTCCCTGAGCTTCCCCCAGCTCTCAAGCCCTGCGTGGGGCCCCCTGCTCTTCCTGCGATCCCACACAGGGAAGGGAGGCTCAGATTCACGTGTCTGTCTTGTTTGAAGTTCACCAGATAAAGGGCTCCAAGATGACGGATGTGGATGAGGTTGGCATCGACGTTGGTGGCATCTGTGTGTCCGAGAGGGGACCCAGAGAGCTGCCGGGTGCCAGGGGGGACCTCAGCATGCTGAAACCTGGGCAAGCCTCAAAGGAAAAGAATGGCCAGGTAAAGGGGGTGGGCTGGAGGACGGTTCATGTGCTCTGCTGCTGCTGAGGGCCCTCTGCTCAGGGTCACTGTATCATGGCTTCATTTGGAGGTGCTTTCATGGACACCCCATTGCAGCCCTGGCTCCCTGCTCAGGACAGGCTGCTCAGCTCCCAGTTTACCTGCAGCAAGGCCGTGTCCAGTGCTGGGTGGGTGCTGAGGTGAGAGGCAGGGGTGGGGCTGTGGCGCATGGCTGAGCAGGCTTCACCTGGGGTGGATTTCAGTGTCCTCAGTGCTGCTCTGCAGAGGTTGCTTGTTCGACTGCCCTGGCAGCAATCCCTGGCTCCCCTCGTGCTCCAGGCCCAGGGAGCAACATCCTGAGGAAGCCCAGCCCTGGCAGGGCAGGCACCCAGGGCACGTTCAGCTCAAGCAGCAGTTTCACCTCAATGAATGGATGCTCCACATATCTCTGAGCACTTCCTGGGGGCCTGAATGGCATCGCTTCAGCTCCCTCAACAGCAACGCTCGCAGGGCCTGGCTGGAAACAGCTGCAGTGACATGGACTCCATGGATTCATTTCCATGCCTGGAAAGGCCGGGCTTTCCTGCACATTCCTTCTGGCACTGCCCAAGCAGGGGAGGGCAGGGGCAGGAAGGGCAGTGGCTGCAGGCACTGGCAACTGCTCCAGGCACCAGGGTACCACCCAGCCTGGGCAGCACAGCACGGAAAGGTGGTGGAGTGTTTGGGTCACTCCCTGCTGTCTCCTCCCAGACACAGCCAAGGCAGCTCTGCCAGCTCTCTGGGACGAGGCTCTGAAATGCTCTGTCCTGTGGATAACACAAATGACAGCCCAGGGCTGCCCCACAGCACCCCATGGTGCCCAGAGGCTCCTCCACTGCACTGGGTCAGCGTTCCGGGGAACCAAAATCCAAACCCAACCTGAGCAGGTCGATCCGCTCACCTGCCCATTTCTTTGTGCCCAGGATGCCGAGAACTGCTCCCTCCACCTGGCCAGCTCCCAGCAGCTGCTCAGCCCGAGCAGCCCCTGTTCCTCGGCCTCCATCACCCCGCTGGCCTCCCAGCACTGTCTCCAGCTGCTCCAGCAGCAGCTCCTCCAGCAGCAGCAGCAGACGCAGGTGGCTGTGGCCCAGGTACACGTCCTGCCCTCCCCTCAGGCGGCACCAGCCCTTCTCCTCCCCCCGTTCCAGCATCCAGCCGGGCTAGGCCGACAGCGGGGCCGGTGGGAGCGGCCCGGGGCCCTGGCAGCAGTGCTGGCAGCATTCCCGATGGCTCTCTCAGCTCACAGCAGAGTTCGCAGCATCGCTTGCAGCCCAGCTCGCAGCATTGCTTTTAGCGCCACGTGCAGCATCGCTTGCAGCACATCTGAGCTCCCTCAGACACAGAGCTGGCTGCTCACACAGCGCCAGGCTGCTCTGGAAGTGTGGCAGGGTCCGGTAGAGTCCCCAGCTCCCATTTCACCCCGCTCATCCCGTTTTTGGAAGCCATCCCACCCCCAATCCAGCATCAGAGCGGGGAGCCCGGTGCCCCCGGCTGGGCAGCTCCCCTAC
>JAHLSL010000016.1:8606132-8617910 GCA_025920805.1 Petroica traversi
GGGCGCTCCCGGGGATGCTCCTCCCGTCCCGCATCTCCCGGTCCCAATCATCCCGTCCCGAATCATCCTGTCCCGCAGCATCCCGTCCCATATTATCCGTCCCGAATCATCCTGTCCTGCATCATCCTGGTCCGAATAATCCCGTCCCAAATTATGCGTTCCGAATCATCCCGTCCCGCAGCATCCGGTCCCATATTATGCGTCCCGAATTATCCGTTCTAAATCATCCTGTCCCGCATCATCCCGGTCCAAATAATCCCGTCCCGCATCATCCGTTCCGAATCATCCCGTCCCGCAGGTGCAGCTGCTGAAGGACCAGCTGGCGGCCGAGACGGCGGCGCGGATCGAGGCGCAGGCCCGGGTGCGGCAGCTCCTGCTGACCAACCGTGACCTGCTGCAGCACGTGTCGCTGCTGGTGCGGCAGCTGACAGTGCTGGAGGCCCGGGAGGAGCACCGGGATGAGCTTCGGCAGCCGGGTGAGCGCAGTGACGTCCTCACTGGGGTTGGTTGGGTGCTGGGGTGCCCCCAGCTCCATCCCTCTGGACAATCACTGCATCCCTTGCAGTCACAGGAAGCACCTGGAGTGCTCCCAGTACCATCCCAGCAGGTTCCGGGGGACTGGGGCATTCTGCACCCCTCACAGTGCAGGGGAGCAGCTGGTTTGGAGATGCCCAGTTTTTCACATGCCCCTTGTCCATCTCTCACAGTTGACCGCTCCTTGCAAAACCTATCCCTGGCCCAGTCCCTCTCCCTGAACCTGAAGAACCACTACAGCCTGGACGTCCACCTGCCGTCCACCTCCACCCCCGCCAGCATCCTGGGCAGCCCCGTGGCCCCCGGCTCGTTGCCTTCCCTGGGCCCCAGGGACTCCTACCTCAACCTCGTCAGCCTGGACAGGGGCAGCCACCGGTACAGCAGCAAGGAGGGGGACGAGTGCCTGGCGGTGCTGGAGGGGCAGGACGGGCTCAGCCGGCGCGTGGAGGGCTCCGAGGTCAGCGACTTCACTCTGCTCAACGGCAGCAGCCGGCAGAAGGCAGAGGACACGGACAGAGGGGACGAGGACAGGTAGAGTGTGCCACCTCTGTCTCCTGCCAGCTGCAGGAGGAGCACTGCGAGTGCTGCAGGTGAGCACCTGCCCATCACCTCCTCTCTCTGCTTTCCCTCTGCAGGCAGCAGCCGCCCATTCCCAAGCTCAACCCGCCACCACCCATCCTGCGCAAGAGGTCAAGCAAGACCTCCCCGAGCCTGGAAGTGGAAGTGAAGCCTGAGAGTGCTGCCCACCTGAGCCTGCCCAGTGCCAGCATCTCCAGCCTCACCAGCACCACTGCCAGCTCCCTCACCCTCTTGGACCCTGAGGCAAGGACTCCAGCACGGAGCTCTGCCTCCAGCATGGAGCCTGGCCCTGCTGGGACATGCCAGCGCTCTCTGGGCAAGGACAGGACTGGAGAGAGCGGGCCAATGTCCCCCTTGGCCAGCATCCAAGACCCAACAGCCAGTGAGACCCTGGCCAAGGAGCTGGTGGCCCTGGGCAGCCCCACGGACAGCTCACTGCCCTTCTCCCCTGCAGACGACACCTGCTTGCACATCAGCTTCTCTGAAGACGAGCTGGACACTGCCGTGGGGCCCAGCAGAGTCCCCTCTTAGTGGGGCCACAGTAGGTGGCAGCTGGTGGCTGGCAGCCCCAGCAACTCCGTCCACAACCCTGCACTGGGACTGGGGGTCCCTGTGCCCAGGCTATGAGACAGGTCCCTTTCCTGTCCCTGTGCCACCTAACAGCTTCCCCTGCCACAGGATGGGACTGGCCAGCCCTGCCTCAGTCTGCACCAGCTCACACTGCTGTCACACTGCCATCCCGTCCCTGCTCACACAGCCAGGGATGCTCACAGCAGAGAATTCCCAGGGAGCTGAAGGGTGGAAGCCCTGGGCTGGGCATGGCGCAGGGCTGTGGGACAAGAGGCACAGCACAGCCACGGTGTCACTCCCCTGCCCAGCTCCCCAGGGTGTGTCCCAAACTGCCACCACCAGGGCTGCCAATGTCCACCAGCCCCACACTGTGCCCAGCCCTGCCTTGGGGACAGCAACCCCACCACTGTGTCCCCACGCAGTGAAGCCACCACTGCCTCCATAGGTGCCTTTTCCTACTCCCCAGCACCCACTGCCCACCCAGGCTGGGCCACCCCTCTGAGGCCACTGATGGGAGCAGGGCTGGCCCTGGGAGCCTGTGACAGGGAAAGGGCGCATCCCATGTCTTGTGGTCAGGGCAGAGGGCCCTCCCGTGCCCCCCCAGGCTGCTGGTGGCTGCAGGCAGGAGGCTGCTCCTTGCAGATTTTAGGGTTTTACGGTGTGGTTTGGGTTTGGTCTCAGAAATGTGAGTATCCTGGGAGGAGTTAAGGTTTAAGGAAGAAGCTGAGTGTGGGGTGGAAGGGCAGGTTTTGTGCAGGGGCTTGAGGGGATACTCATCGACCTTGGTTGTTCATCAGAGGATGTTGGGAAAGTGTTGGAGAGTCAAGTTGGGAAGTGTCAAGCAGAAATGGAGACATGGAGCAGCCGTGCTGCCTGTCCCTGGCATGGTGCTGCTCCCACGGAGAGAGGGGGGTGACAGGACGTGTACCCAGAGCTGGCCATGGCAGTGACAGCCGGGAGGGGGGCGGTGACCGGGTCAGGGTTGTAAAGCTCGGCTGGGCTGTCCCGTAGTGAGGTAGTGACAGCCCTGCCCCTTCGTAGGATGCTGCGGTTTGGTAACGGACTTTTAAAGAAAAAAATAAAAGTGTCAGATTTGCAGAGCCAGTGCTGTGTCTCTGCCCCGTGGCGCCTGTGCACAGGGGGTCCTGAGCCTGTGGGGTGGACTGGGAACTCCCAGGTATTCCCAAAGAGAAAAGATCCCTGCTGGGAATGATGGCTGAGCCCCTGAGCAGCCCCTGCCAGGATGGGCACCACCAGGCGGGGCCCTGCTCCCCACGCACTCCTTTTGCTCTTTCCTGGTCCCATTTCTGCTCCTGAAATAAATCCTGGCCCCAGCACACAGGATGGGAGGCTCAGATGGCAAAGCCGGATGGGATGGGACCAGTGGCATGCCAGGGCACTGGGACCCCCAGGTGCTGCCTGCAGCCAGGATGGGCAAGAGACCCCTCTGCAAATTCCTGACCCTGGCAAGGTGAGGAAGGAAATCCAGGGGCAATTCAGTACAGACTCCAGGACAAGGACCCTGTGACACTGTCCTCCCACACAGGATTGGGGACCCAATGGAAGGAGCCAGCACCCAGAACCTCTGTGGGGTCTCCGGGCCACTCTCCATCCCTCCATGGAGTGGGTGCAGCCTCCAGCATGGCAGAGTGGGGAGCAGGGAGCCCCTTCCCCAGGCCCACTGCACACATCTGCCGGGGGGGGCTGCCTGCATGGGGAGGGGGCACTTCCAGCCCAGAGCCTTATTATGCTTCCTTCATGGGAAGAAACTTTTTCCTTTGCTGTCTGCTAAGCTGCTAGCAATCATCAGGCAGGCAGGTGGTAAAGATTCATATCCATCAAACAATGCCATTTAGTTTGTAACCTGTGACTAAATCTGGTGTTAGCTTTAATTTCAGAGTCTGCTTTAGGGCTCGCTTGTTAATCTCTATGCAAAGCAGATGAAATGAATATGCAGCATTTTGGATGTAATTGTACGGCTTCAATTCAGCACTATAATTTTCCAAACAGGATCTTGCAATCAAGCTTCTATTCATTAGTGTATAAACAATTTAGTTTCTCAGCTCTCCAGTATGCCAATCATCTCAATGGAGTGAGCATCTCCGACAGAAAGAGGAGGAAAGTTTCCTTTGTGTAACAGAGGTAAAAGTTGCTCCATACTTCAGACAATTCCCGCCTGGCAGATCCAGACCATTCCCACCGAAGTGGACGGTTCCTGGTGCCCCCCAACACTGACCAGCTGCAAACACCACCCAGGGGGGCGATGCTGCAGTGCTCTCCCAGCTCCCACAGCTCCAGGCCCTTCAGGAATTCTGCATGGGAGACCTCAGTGAAGAGCCCAGATCCCACAGGATCAGGCTGCCTGGAAAGGTGCAACCACGCAGCACCTCCACACACCCCAGTGATGCTCAGGGCTCTCCGAGTGCCCACGACTCTGGGGATGGGGTGGCCACCCCAGCCCAAGCCATCCCCATCCCCCTGACACCAGCTCAGCCTTCCTGGCCAGCACCGCAGGACGGAGCTCCGGGGACATCCCACACCTGGGGCCAGTGGCAGCTCCTCCATTGAGGACAAGGCTGGGGTGGCACAGGAGTGGGTGGAGGGCAGGTATTGATCTCTGGGGCTCAGCACCCTCATGGCTGGGGCTTTCCTCAGCGGGGACCCGAGGGTGCCGCCTGCGGCACCCGCACCCATCGGTGCGCACCCATCGCCCTGGCGAGGAGGGACCAGCCCGGAGCCGCCACAAAGGGAAGCGCCGTCGGCGGAGCCGCTCAGCGCGGTCTCCGTTTCCAAATGAATATCGACAGCGCTAATTACAGGCCGCCATGCAGACAGCTTATTAGCTTGTCACAAAAAGACGGTATTGAACTCGGAGCCCGCGGTATTCACGGAGCGCAGCAAGACGCTCCCCAGACAGCACAGCGAACCAGGCAGGCGAACAACCTCCAGCAAAACTAATTACTTCCTGATTGTCTACGGCCACCCACTGGGTATAATAGTATAGACTAAATTTGGCATATACATAACTAAGCACTCGGCACCAATTTGGCGTACAATAATCATCCTCTGTGTTGCATAATTAAAATCTGATCACTTGGAATAATTATTTCATATTCCCAGTATCGGGAGAAGATTGCATAATGTGGCAGAAGTGCGAGCCTGGGAGTGAAACGATCCACTTGTACAGGCGTGAGCCCCCCGGGAAGGACATCCCGGCTCCAGGCACGGTGAGAGACCCGCTCGGCAGCGGGGCTGTGCTGCCTCAGGCTGCCGGGCAGCACGGGCTGCGGAGGAGCTGCAAGCACCTCATCCCTGCTGCCCGCCGGTGCTGACACGGCCCCGGTGGGGCAGGGCTGTACCCGCCAGGACAGGCTGTCCTGGTGTCCCCACGCAAGCACTCCCCACACTGTGACCTTTCCAGCCTGGCTGCTGCCCCGCTGCCCGCCCGGCCGGGATGCTCATCGCCCGACCCCATTGTGCTCGTGCATCTGCTAAAGGCATTTGGAAAGACACGGCAATAAAAAATAAAAATCAAGTGGAACGTGTGTGTCTAATCCATTAACTTCCTCCGGCGGCTCCCCGGGGACCCGGCGAGGAGCAGAAAGAATACGTGGATATTGCACGCGCCCTGGCACCTTGTCCCCGGGCCAGCCCCGCCGCTGGCCGCTGCCACGGGCTCATAAATCACTGCGGGCGACAGCGTTTCACAGCTCGCTTCCCAGCCAGGATATGGCCATTCCTGCTGATTACACGGCCGGCGCGCGGGGGAAGCTGCATCTCCCACTTCCAGGAAGGGAGGATCCGCAAGGAAAAAGCATTGATAAAAAGAAGAACGAAATCAGCTTTGTTCACGTTGCGAATCTCCCATTGTTCCTGCTGCGGCCGTCAGCCCTCGCTGGAGAAAGTATTTCCTCAGCGATAAATCTCCTGGGCTCCTTGCAGCCCTCGCCTTGGCACCAGACTCTCCTCAGCTTGTTTTGAAAGAAAAAGCACTTTTGGCCACAGGCCCCCCTGTGGGGTGCACCGGGCAATTCATGGTGCGAGTTTGGGGGGTGAGGGACAGCCCTGAGGCAGGGGACAGTGGCCTGGTGCCCATCCCAGGGGTCTCTGGCCCGTGTCCCCAGTCAGGGCCACACTAGGGACATGCACTGCCGCTCCCAAAAGCTCCACTCCCATCCCGCAGAGCCCGGCACGAGCCGGGGAAAGTGAGTCTGACCGGGGCCACGCTAATCCCAGCGCTGAAACGTGGAGCTGGCGGTGGCCAAGCACTTGGAATACGGGAGTCAGGCTGACAGTTGTACAAGAAAAATAGATCAAGTTTCCAAGAAAATAGAGCCGAGTTGATCTGATTTTCATCAGCATCTTCAGCCGCCTTTCGGGAAGCCCCAGCCTGCTCCTCATTCCTGCTCTCCACTTTACAAACCACTTAATTCCTTGTTGCTTTGGAAACCCTCACAAAGACCCTCTGCATCCCCCAAAATAACGAGCAACAGATGCTGCTTTGACCTCAGCAACTTCCTGGAAACATACATTTGTCAAAATAAAAATAAAAAGATTAATGTGAGGAAGGCTTTTAAATTATAAGGAAACAGCAGACAGAGCCTGGCCATGCACACTGAGCCCTTGGACTGTGGAGAGACCCGGGGATGGCAAGGAGAGGCTGTGGGACCAGGAGTCCCAGTGCCCCAGGGGGTTGGGGACCCAGAAGGGCTGGGTCTGGCAATGCTGCCCATGGCCAGGGGACACCAGGAACAGGCTCAGTTCTCCTCCTTCCCTCATTTCTTGGTTTATAGGAACAACTCATCTCTTTTACAGAGCCTTAAACCCCCTTTGCCCACCCTGCAGGGGAGAAGATGGGCACACAACAGGTCACCAGGAACTTTTGGGTTATGAGGTTTTCAACCTCCCACTACAACTGCAGCCACCTGACACATCCTGGAGCTCATGCACAGCCACAAGCACTTGCCAACAGCACCTGAGATGCCCAGCAAGGGCTCCTGCCAGGCCCTGTGACAGCCACACTGGTGGGTGACACAGCCTGACCCATGGCACAACACACCCCACCAAACCCTGCACCCACAGCACTCACCAGAGCTGCAGGCAGGGAGGCTCCACATGCTCCACACAGGGGAAGGCCCTTTTCCCTCCCAGCTTTATGGAATCAGCCATAAACGAGCTGCTGGGAAGGGCCCCCTTCTCCTTGACTGGTGGGAGGTGGGCTGGGGGTTTGTGCACCTGGGGTGGGAGGGTCATGGGCACACTGGGCATCCCCATCCTCATCCAGCTGCTGCTTTCTGCTGCTGCATTACAAGACCTGACCATGGGACCTGAGGGACAGCCCTCCTATGACAGTGCTTTCTCCCAGGGACCCCATCACCAGGCTGGGGGTGCACCCATGTTGGTGAGAGGCTGCCATGGGGCAGCTGGTGCTGTGGGATGGTGAGCAGTGAGATCACTGTCCCCTGCCTGTCTGGGGATGTGACAGTGACACAAGGGTCAACACAATCTGGCTGCTCCTGTGCCAGCACCACGGGGTGCACCCAGAATGCAAATCCTGACCTGGGCTGGGCCTCTCAGCATCCTTGTGGTAGCCATGACAACGGCCATATACATTTACATATCATTCCCTTAATCACAGGGACATCCCTGCAACTGTCTTAGTGGGGTTGTTTCCATCCCAGCAATGAACATTTCAGTGTTCCCCACCTTGCACCCACTGCTGCCCCTGCACGAGGAGCAAATCCTCTGTGTCACCCTTTTGCTGGAGCCCATGGCCAGAAGATTCTTGTGCCTTATGTCCCAAAGCCTCTTCCCTGCACCTGTTTTGCAGGAGGGATAAGCAGCCTTCCCTGCAGGGAGAAGCCACCCAGAGTGTGCCCTCCAGCCAGGGCAGGAGGCTGGAGGGGTGGCAGGGGGAAAAACGACTTTCTCTCGTGTTTATGAGGGACAAGAAAATGCCAGTGAGCTCGTTGGTGCTGGCAGGTGTGTGTGGGCACTGCCAGGGCCCTCCCATGCCAAGGGATGAGAGCCGTGCTGGAACGTGGGCACAGCCAGCCCTGCTGGCAGCATGAGCCAAGGACAGTGGCTGAGCCCCGGCTGCCTCTGGCTCCCACACTGCCCATCCCGAGGCTCTGCCCTGCAGGTTCCAGCTGGCAGCACCTCTGCACTGCCAGGACCCAGAGCTAGCCCTACACTGGGAAAGGGAGCCCATGTGCTGAGTTACAGGGAGCAGAAGAGCCATTAGAGGGGTGCACAGTAAATAATGGCTGCTTTGCACAGAGCACCATCCAGAGCTGTGCCCGCAGCCCCAGCACTCCAGGGGTGGAGTGGCTCTCACAGGGAGCTGCAGGGACACTGCCCCTCTGCTCTGGCTGCCTCTCTCCTGGCTCCTGGCTGCTCCAGGGGCACTGCAGCCCCAGGGACATGCTGCCAGCATGGCATCACCTGTGACCCTGGCATCACTGCCAGTCTGGCATCGCCTGTGGCATGGCTGCAGTTCCCAAAGGACTGGACAAATGCCACAGCTCCCCACGCAGTCACAGCAGGTCCCACCTGCACACTCTGTCCATGGGGCCACCACACCTGCAGCAGTCACCCCAGGTGTGTGTGCTGTGCTCGGGCCCATGGGGCTCTGCAAGGGGTGCTGGGCCAGGGCACTTGGCCACAGCATTGCATCCTCTTTGGGTCACCTCAGGGAGCCCCTGGGGACACTCCACGGCTCACCCCAGCTCACAGCCCCAGGAAGGAGTGCCGTGTGTGCAGGGGCTGTTGGAGGGCCTGGAGCAGCCCTGCCCCGGCCCCGCACCACCGGGATTCCAGACCCACCAGTTTCCTCTGCCCTTTCCACTGAACCAACACACGGAAAGTTTTATAAACTTGAGGAAACACAAGTCAAAGCAGAAGGAGCCCAAAGCTGAGCCGAAGTGTGACCTCAGCAACCTCGCCCTTTGTCCAGCCCGCGACCTCACTGTCAGCATTTGCTGAGTCTCCTCCTTCAGGGACACTCCAGGCCCTTCCGCAGGAGCGGGGCCTCCTCACAGCCGTGCTCCTCTAATGACTCTGTTATCTCTTGTTATCTCTGTCACTTCCACCTCTGCTTCCCTCCACCGGCAGAGCGGTGATGCCCTCCCCAGGCTGGCAGTCCCAGGGGAGCAGCATCCCAGCCCACACTTCCCAACCCCCTCATGGATGGATTCATCCTGCCGGTCTGGGCTGTGGGATGGGGCTGTCCCCACGCTTGGTGGGGCAGTGGCTGGGATGAGGGATTGACAGAGCAGCACTATAGGTCACAGCTGAGCAGCATTCTATGTTTCTCCCATCCCACACCATCCCATTCCTGCTCCAGACCTGATGGAAGGGAGGCAGAACCTGGCAGAACAAGGCCCAGGGGAAGCCAGAGCACAGTTTGCTGTCTGAAGCATGAACCTGCCTGGCTGATGAGAGGGCACTGACAGGCAGGGAGGGTTTGGTGCAAAGGAAGGAAATGGAAGAATTAAATCCACAGAACTTCCCTGCTTTTGTTCTCTCCCACCCCCGCTCTTCTCCTTGGCCGCTCGCTCTTCTTGCTGGATGTGTATGGCTTGATACTACCCAAGCAAGCTGGAAACAGGGTATATCAGCTGAAAGCAATTTACTTTGAAATCCAGCTGCCAGATTTTCCTTCATTTGTTTACTTTTAAATGCTTTTTTAAAAGCCAAAGTACACAAGGCAGCCAAATTGCTGACATGTGTGCCGGGCCGGGACCCCGCAAATGCTGCATTCTTTCATGTCCTCCTGGGCTCAAATCCACTCATGTTTATTTAAAATATGTAGAACACTTCAGCACTATTAAGGACCATGTTTTATAGTAAATGGAAAAATATTTCCTTGCAGGCCAAGGGGAGAGGAAAAGAATCACTTCAATTCAGTTTTGTTCCGACAGCACTTTACCTGCCCACCAGGGCCCAGCCACCCACATCCCACTGACAGGCTCGGCCCAGTGCCAGGACCTGGGAGCTTGGGTTGTTCCAGGTGCTCTGGAAACACTGGAGACAGGTGGACACAGAGCTCCAGCAGTGCTTGTGGGGCTCAGCCTTTTTCCTCCCAGATCCATGGGGCAGGTGGCCTGTGATGGTTGAAAGAAACACTAAGATGGGGGCTTGAAGTCATTGAGGGTCTCCACAGATCCAGAGTCTTGGTTTAACACAAGATTTCACCTGTGAACGTGAATGTGAAAGCTACAGGTGAGATACCAACCTGTGTGACCCCAGCTGTAACCCCAGGGCAAAAGAAGAGAGGAAATGGCAGCAACCAGGCAGGAACAGCCTGGCAGGGAACTGAGAGGGAGCAGGACCTGTCCCCAGCAGAGAACGAGACACTACAGGCTTACTCCACATGACAAGAAATGACACATCCTCTCAAAAGTAGGATACAGATGGAAATGGATAGCAAATATGCATTTAAGGTCAACAACAGCTAAAAGGGAAGTAGATATTCAAATTCAGAATTTTTAAGTGCATTGCTAATGTGGGTATTTTGTGAGGGAATAGGGCTGGAAAGGGCATTTCCAGCAAATGCTGCCTTTCCTCAAATCACCCATCTGTGGCTGACACAAGCTGAACTCTGTGGGGTAATGTAAGGATGCGCTTCAGAAAGGGAAAATGTCAATAAACAGCAGATAAATCCTGCAGGCCTTTGTTGCTGCTCAAGCTGAAACAAACACAGAACAGCAACGCACTGAAAAAAGAGCAAGGAAGTAACATCTTTTTAATCAAATTAGCTGCTACCAAAACTAGAGATGGACAATGGCTCTATGAACACATTAATGTGCCTCTGACAGACCTTCCTGAAAGAAAACACTGCTGATGTAGCCAGAATCGCTCTGGTTTGTGTTCAGCAAAAAGAACAAGAAAGCAGAAACCACCACTTATTAATTGCTGATGGTTTAGAACACAGCACCTTCAGAGTTTTATTGTAATTAGCCAGACTAGTAAATCTTCAAAAGGATTCCTCCAGTGGAGTCCCAGACTCAGATTATGTCATGCTTGAGCACAACCTCCCACAACTGGTTTCACTCATGGTTAGAAGAAACAAAGGCTCTGAGCAAGCAGTGATGGAGAGCAGAAAGGGGTGTGCAAGGGCTGGACGCCCCACGTGCTCTGGGGACTCTCTCCTGTGACCTCTTCCCTTGCTCCTTGGCTCCATGGGTGCAGCCATTCCCAGCCATTGGCAAAGGAGAGCTCCGAGCAGAAGGCAGGGATGAGGGATTGTGCTGCCACTGTGATCTCTGAAAGGCAGGAGGAGTTCAGAATTGGGAAATGCCCCTCCAGGACTGATCACAGAGACATTTCTCATCTTCCTCCAAGCAGTGAGGTCTCCAGCTGCCTCCCAGACCACCGAGCTGGGTGCTCACACAGGGCAGAGGCTCCGGGGCAGGTGACAGCCACTTCTCTGCCCAGCCACACCCTGTCACCGTGTGGTTCCTGCTGCTCCGGGGAAGGGGAACAGCACTGTGCCAGAGGCCGTGCCTGCCCTGCCCAGGCAGAGCTTCCCCCAAGACTCCTCTAAGGCACTTCACAAGGACAAAGAAATAAACAAGCAGAGAGCTGTGTTGGGTGGAACCACCCCATTGCAGAGGAGCCAGGGCAGAGAGGGAAGTGACAGTGCCCCAAGGCCACACAATGAGATAGTGACAGGCAGGAAAGGGAAGCTGGGTTGCCTGTCCCCCTGTGCAGGGCTGTACCCTGCAGTCCCCACTGCTCCTGTTCTGCTCTGCTCTGTCCCCTCTGCAGCACTGGTCTAAGAGACAGAAAACAAACACACGAAAGGCTGTAAAAATAAAGAGCCCAGTAACTGGTAGTAAAGACTCCAGCAGCTGTAGGGAGCCAAAAGCTTCTTGGAGGGGGTTGGATGGAAGTCGAGTTTCCCTCCCTGCTTGTATTGTATTTCTTTCCTCTGCCAAAATGTGCTTCCTGAGCCTTGGGCAGAGCTCTCGGCGGCTGACCCTCACCTTCCTCTGTTTAGCCTGGAGCGCAGGCTGGCCACGAGCGCCTGAGGCCGCGCCTGGGGACGGGCAGAGCCGCCCGCCGAGCGCACATGGCCGGGTCAGCCCCGCT
>JAHLSL010000016.1:8627910-8644754 GCA_025920805.1 Petroica traversi
GCTGTGGGACGGGATGTTCCACGGGCAGGGCGAGCTGCGGCTCCCGGGAGCGGGCCGCTACCGGGCGCTCTGGGTCCGCGGGGTGCCCACGCAGGTACGGCCGGGGGGCTCACCCCGAGGGGCCCCCGCTGGCACAGACCCCGCCGCCAGTGGATTCCCAGTGGATTCCCAGTGGATTCCCAGTGTTTGACCCCTCGGGGAGTGGGGAGGCTGCTGGCCGGGCACCACGGACACGATTCCCGACAAAAGCCGAGGCTGGCCCTGCTGCGGCTCTGCCGCTGCGACCTGGCCTCGGCCTTCCTTCCATCCATCACGTTTATTAACTCTGCTCTCAAACGTGTTTTGCAGGCGAAATTCATTTTTGCAGATGGTCTCGAATACGAGGAGGAAAAATGGCGTTACTGCGATGGCTACGACAGAAGATTTTACACAGAAATCTGTTCTGGTTTTAAAGCACCAGGTACTGAATTGCGTTTGCGATCCTGAGAGTCTGGAAGGAATTAAACTAACAACTTTGCTTAAGAAAGATTAATTCGGCTACATGAGTAACATGGAGCAGAAATGCTCTGGCTAATTTCATGCAACCCTAGGACGCTGCCAGAAGAATGTGGACACCACCTTCCACCAGTGACCCGCAGGACAGGGCTTTATTATCTGCAGCTTTGGACATCCTGATTAACCCTTTTTTGTTTTTCACCCTCATGGCACCAGCAGGGTGCTTTTGGTACAGAAAAGTTGGGCAAAAGCCATTAGTTAACATCCAAATGAAGTTTCACCCACGTAGCTTTTTAGTAGATACCAAAACAGACATTTGTGTTCAGTCTATGTTTTTGCTGAAGGCTTTTATAATATTATTGTTTATTGTAGATGAAAGGTGGATTTATAAGGAAAAAAGTGAGTAAAAAATGTAGCATAATACATACAACACATAGAATATTTTAGTGATGACATGGAGTTCTGTGAGGCCAGCGAGTCTCTCCTGGCCCCATTTTGGATTTTAGGGTTGGACTTGTTAACTTGGTGGGCTGAATCACAGGGCTGTGAATGAGGAAATCAAAGTGATGGCTTTTTATCACTCAACCTTTGTGTGTGCATTTTTCCGTTTTCATTTTCCCCTTCTGCAGAACTGACGAAATGTTTTACAAAATTTACTGTGAGGTAACTGTGTAATTTTTATAGCAATCGCCATGGAGATATATGTTAGTTATCTTGATCAAAGGCATAAATTAAAAAAAAAAATCAAACCTGTTTTTCCCCTTCAGGCATTCCTCAGCTTACAAATCTGGATCCTCCCAAAATAATCCCAGAAGGTTGTTATGACTGTGGTGATGGATTCTATAACCCCAAAACCAGAGTTGTTGTTGACTACAAGCGCAACTTTCTGAGAAATGCAGGTATGATTTAGCTTTTTCTGAGGTAGACTAAAAAGAATTTATTTCTCATATCTTCTCAGCTGCCTGATTAAAGCCAAAATTTAAACAACTCCATGACTTGGTTCTATTATCACTGAGCTAAAATATCTTTAACTTATTTATTTTATCAGTGATTTATGCATCCCCAGAGCCGTACAAATCATATTTTGCAAAATTACAATGAAGTATTCCCAAGCATATATGAATAAATATATTTTATTACCATTTGGTATGTTAATCTCAGAAAAATCTTCAGTCTCTTCTGTTATGATCTCAAGCAAGGGAGTGGTTGTGAGGGGCACATCACTGATCCTGAAAGCTGAAAAGCTCCATGTTGGGAATCAGCAAAGTGCTTATTTCTACATGCTGGAATAGTCCAGATTATTAAAATGAGTGAGTCTTACCTTCCTGAACGGGAAACCTTCACCTTGGAGAGCTGTGTTAGGAGTAGAGTCTGACAAATACATGGACAAGTCCCCAAATTAATAAGCCTTGGGGAAAATTAGTTCTTACCAAGCCAAAAGAGAAACTTTTCAAATTAAAAGCCACAGAAGATCCCCAAACAGTTGACACTGGGACAACTCAAAAAATGTAATCTGACCTGAAAAAACCTACTTTGCGTTTTGGCTGTTTAATCTTTGTGTTTATCACCTTTTTAGTGCAGTGGTTTTTAAAATGAAACTGATTTCTGAAAGCAACCACCCACTCTGCTTACTTTTTTTTTTTCTCTCAAATGTCCAAATTGCAAAACCTCTTTTTCTTTTTTTCTAGAAAACAGAACATTTCATTTTCAGTGCGCTACAGTTTAACAGTTTTGTTGCTTGGAAACTCCATTTTTTAGCAAATTTACTATTTGTTGTAAAAAAATTCTGCTCTGCTTTACTTTCAAGAGCTTTTGTGAGTGTGCACTGTGATATTGGAGGAGGGAAGTGGGGGGGGGTTAAATGAATTGGAGATACCATCTGCTATAAAATATACCCTGTGATACATGGCCTGTTTTATAAACGTTGAATAAAAACTGATCTAGATTATTACAAATGGCATTGATCCAAAATACTGGAATGCAGTGGGCCTACTGATGAGGAAGATAAGCAACATGCTTTCCAAAAACACAGGAACCTACACAGATTAGTACAGGAGGGAACGCCTTGGAATTCAATTTATTGTTTTTTAATCTGTTCTTTGAACTCATTGTCCTTTATGACATTTATCTCAAACCCTACAAATTATATCAATCAATATTGGCCCGGCGCAGCGTGCGGCCTGACAGAGCCCTGGAGATGGGCTTTGTGTGGCCCTTCCAGCCAGGCCTGGACACAAAGTTAAAGTTGTTGATGTGAGTGTGAAGAAGGAATGTGTCATGTAGGCCAGACCCTTCCTCTCAAGAACATGAACACAATTGAAAAACCCGGCACTTGTTCGACATGAGAGGAACTCTCGCCGCCCCAGGAGAGATGATTCAGGGCACAAGGCCACTGAAGTAAAGAGAAAAAAATATTTAAAAAAAATCCCCCAGCTGTAAGCAGAAGAAACTGAGGAAGAGGCTGAGATGACAGGGAACAGATCCAGAATTACTCCATTATAGGTTGGGCAGGAAAGAGCAGGAAAACCTCCAGGCTTCCAGCCAAGTCTTGAAAGCATCAAAAGCAGATGGTAGGAAGCATTCAGGAAGTTCTTACAACAGCTTGACAGGTTTACCAAAATGACACTGTCTTCCTCAGCCCTGGCAGCAGGCTGCAGAATCCTCCAGCCCTCACCTTTCACCCCAGCCCTATTATGAAGCAATTCCTAATTGTTCCTGGGCTGTTTGTGGGGGAGAGCGAGGAATCACCAGGCCTTGGCACGGCCTGGCAGCACCCAGAGGAGAGCAGAGCAGCCATTTGAAACTCTGAGTTTGCTTCCAGCCCTTCTCGGTGGAGATGAGAGGATGTGGAGCACTCCTGAGGAGTCTGGCAAGCCCTGCACTTTGCTAGCTCGGAGGTCTGATACTCATTTTCTCTCAGTGCAAAGGCCCGTCGTGAAAACATAATCAGGCCCCAGGAACGAAATGACAGCAACAGCTTTGTTACACGTTTTTATCTAGAGAAGTTTTCCAAATTCTCATTACAGCCTCGCAGTTATTGCTCCGTCCCTAAACCTCTGTTTCCTTGGGGATGCTCAAATTTCTCCTGATCCTCCATGTGTTCTTCAAGCTTTTCCTTTTTTTTCTGCAGTATTGCAAAGTACGCAAAATTGAGCACATAAATAAGAATGGGAAGGCTCGTTTGTAAGAAGATACGTTGTTTATTTTGAATAGATACCGGCACCAGGCTCCTGTTTCACCAGCAGTATTCCTCTTTTTCCCCAGCCCCCCAGAAACAGGACTCCTGGCACCTTTTTAACAGAGTTTGGTCAATAGAAAGATCGGAAGATTTCCCAGTTTTTCAGTGAAAAGCAGAAACTACAAGATGTTATTCTTAATGCAAGGCAGAGAGGTACAAGAAGAGCTGTGACAGCTGGGTTTTAGGCCCTCTGAATATCACAGAAGCCCATAAGTTTCAAAGAGAAAATACCATCAAAAAGTGGAAATTATTTGTACTGAGATGGAAGAGATCTCAGGAGATTGCCTGGGTCACCTGTCTTGATGAAAAGCAAAGATATTTCTGATGAAAATTGCCTTGTTTCTCCTGTGGTTTTCACCAGGATGGGTTAAATAATATAAAACATGCTTTTCCTCTTTCTAATACGAGAACATTTCTTCTACTATTTTCATATTTCTTCTTCAGGTTTAATTAGTATGGTGCACAGGGGAGCTTCCTGTAGTGCAGTCAATATTACCTGAAATATATTTGTACCTCTTCCTATAAATCAAGAGCAGAAAGACACAAAATCTGCCTTTCCCCTCAGAGCTCAGTCAGGGGATTGAATTAAGAGCAGGATTAGGCCCAGAAGACCAGGACAAGTGTCTTATTAAGAGGGGGTTTGGTGTTGCTGCAGTCCCAAGCCAGCCAGCAATCAGCATTTCTACAAGCCTGAAAGTCGTGTGAAAAGCAGCAGGAAAAATCCTGCTGCTTCAGGAATCATTATGAGCTGAAAAGGTCAAGATTCAAGAACATTATTTTCATATAGTTTAGAGAAGTCTGGGGTTAGAACGTCTGAGGTTCCTCGGTTGCCTCCCCAGGCAAGGGGGCAAAGCCATTTTAATTCTAAGCCTTAATAATCACAGTCCTACAGTTTCCTCACGTTGTTACCTTGGGATGGAGGCTCTCAGGCTTGGTCTGAAAGAACTAAAAAGCACAATTTTTCTGGACAGTCAACAACATTGTGTTCAACCATTTCGGGTTTATCCAAGTATGCAAATCCATGAGAGAAATCTCTTACATTTGGGCTTTTTTTTCCCCTCATGACTCAGATCTGACTTGCACCGAGTGCTTTTTGGGAAATGTAGATGTTGACTTGTCTGAAAAATGTAGTTGAGAAACAGCCATAACCACTCAATAATCGCTCAGGGTAATATTTCTGTACCTACCCTCATGTACCCCAAATACATGCAGATGTTTGCGTGCTCTTTCTCAGAAACTACTGGAGAATTGGGTGTGGGATGAGGACCTGGCAATTTTTCAGGCCTGGAGTATTTCTGGAAAAAAGACAGCAAATTTAACTTCGAGTCGACTGCGGTGCAGGAAAAAAAAAGATTGACTGCTCTGAGGGATCATGCACGGAGCTTTATTCCCTGTTCTGCTTTGAAATTGCCCTTTCTGATGATGGAGGGAGTGGATGAACAGCCTGATTCCAGGCTGGTCCCCAGTCATTGCCTAAGAATGCACGAGTTGTTTTGGCAGATGCCCTGAGCAAGGAGAGGAAAGCCCCAGCAATGCACATACAGAGGGAATATAGTATTTTTGTTCGAATGAATTTAGCTTCCCATAGATTTAAATGTCTACTTATAAGGCAGGGCCATTTAATCTTTTGTACATTTGTTTCTTTTTTATTTGACTTAAGATACTGAATTTAGATGAGGTTTAGTTCCTACATATTGAAACTCTTAAAAGCTCTTCAAATAATTGTTCTTTGGATACTTGTTAAGCTAAAGAAATCAGTTTTGATCGGCAGTAAAAGTTCATGCTATTTTAAGTGCAATGCTATAGCTATTTTCTGTTGTATATTTAATCATTTTGAATTATATGTCATGTAAAAGATTTTAGCTCTGGGGCATTTGCCAGATGGCTGATTCTGCATTTCACACAACAAAAGAAATAATGTTTGTGTAAAGCTCTTAAAAATAGTTGGTAATCAGTATATTCTACAACGAATAGGATCCAGACCTGTTTGGAAAAAAACCCCCAGCTTTTGCAGAAATTAATTTAGAGGATTTGGTCTCTACCTCTGGGCTCTGAACAAAACAAATTGTGTCTATTGTTTGCTGATTTTGTAACATTTAACAAGTTAACTGTATTGTAAATTTTACTCATTTTTATGTTAAATGCCGTTTATTGCAATCCATTGATCTTTTTCTCTTTACTTTGGCTGACAAACTTATTTCTGAGAGCAGGATTGTAAAGCAGAGAGCCAACACTGCTCTCCATTTACACAGGCAGAGTATACGAATGTGAGTAGCCCTTTGCTTTTCCTGCTACAGCTGGACTGATTGTCCTTTTTACTACTAATTCCTCTTTCTGGCCCCTTTGATTCATATTCCTCTGAAATACCACTGCAAAAAAATATTTTCCCTCTCTGCCATGGCATTCAGCTTCTTCTCTTTGCCCACAAAGCTCTACAGAGCTACCGAAAAATTCACCTTCGGGTCTTGTCTCCTCCATTTTTCCCTTGTATTTAGTTCCAGGACATGGGGTTTAAGCCACATTGATACAATTCCAGTTTTCTGGTACTTGCTTTCCAGGCTCTGTGGTAGCCAGAAGCTTTGAAAAATATTACATCCAGAAGCAGGTCAGAAATTGTTTTATAACTCTTTGATCTGCTCTCCAAGTGTCACTTATCTACCCCTTGCTATTTTTTAGTTAGATAGCTTTTGTCCCAATGTCAGAGCTCTGGGTCTAAATTATCCCCAGTGCTTAAGAAATTAATTGAGGAGCCAAACTCAGCAGGAGGAGAGGCAGAACCCTGGGAAGAATCACATGGGATTGCAGAGTGGGCAAGGCAAATGGCTGAGCAGTGAAGATGGCAGAGGGAAACCAAGTACATTTCATTTAAAATTAAGATCCCAGACTCCTACAAGAAGTTGGTGGGGTTTTCTTACCTTTTTTTTTTCCTTACTCTACCCTATACACTTTTAAAAATGTTGGACCAATTTTCCTACCCCTCATATGCTCTTTTTGTATCTTTCTATATAGAAATGTGTGAAGATCAGGCACATTTTGGATGCCACTGCAAAATTCATGCATATGTCTTTCACAGTGTCAAAGTCTGCTCAGGTGACAGACAGAGACACTTAGAGACTTCTCAGCAACCAAGAATATTTTTAGATGAAATTTGGCTTCCATGTTTTAATTTAAAACACCCTCCATTCAGCAAAACAGATTATGAACCAACATGATTTATATTCCAGACTATAGCCAGCAGTGATAATATTAACATTTGCATCATGATGTAAGTTACTACAGTAATTTCAGGAGCTATAGCTTTTGCAGATATATTGTTCCTTCTGGTTTCCTGGTCTTATCTTTTTGAAAACTGTGGAAGTTTCAGTTCCAAAGAGTGGCATGCCAAGAATAACACCTTTGTTTGGGTGCTAACCATCCTATTGTGAATCCATTAAATAGGTTACACACCATTCTTATAGGCACTATACAGTTCATGTGAAAACAAGTTTTGCAAGAGATGGAAAGTTCATTTGGGGGCCATTTTGGAATGACAGTAATTAAAAGAGAATGGAAGGGTGAGAATTGGTGGGTGGAGGCAAAGGTTAATTGAAAACGTATTTTCCATTTTCTTGCCAGCCCTGATGTTGGTGGGGTCAGGTGCAGCAAGGAAAGGGGTGGCAGGACCCGGAGGGGGCAGTGGAAATGGAAGGGGTGTGCCAGGCAGAAGCCAGGGCTGAGATGCTATCACTGTCATTGTGATTGTGCAGTGGAAGAACACGACAAACTGCGCCGCGGGTGCTGGGAGGAGCCAGGGATGTGAAAGAATTCAGTGATATTGTTGTTTACAATGGGCCGCGAGTGCTTGGCCCTCTGCAAACAGGGAGGAAGCTCAGCTGCTGCTGGAGGATGGCCTGGTGTAAACTCACCCTTCCCAAGCCTGGGCAGGGCTGGACTCGGGGGCTGAGCATCCCAGGGACACCCCATCCCCTCCTTGCTCACTGGGCTCTGACAGAGCACACAAAGGGACAAAACCCCGGTGTCACATCTGCTCCCAACTTGTCCTTGGGCAGGGAGGGATCCATGGGCCTGAATTTCAGAGTGCACCATTACACAGCCTCTGCCACCAGAGCTCATACAGCTACAAAGACCTATCAGTCAGACAAGGTTTTAACATGAACAGTGTTTTTTCCCTGTTCAAGCTCTGGGTATTCCAATTTCAGCACAACTCCGAGGCAGTTTCCTGGGGAAGCAGTAGTTAAAAAGCCCCCGTGGCAATGCTGCCAGTCCCAGCTCTGTGCCATGGCAGGCACCTAAGCAAGCAGAGTCCTCAGAAGTCTCTCACAGCTGAGGTTTCCATAAGCAACTCAGAAACACGATAGTTAGAAGCAAATGATTCTAAACTTTGCAATATGCATTTAATATAGCAAGATTAAACGCACCTAAATTACAGTGCGTTTTCATGTCATCCCTTGGAAGCACCCTGAAGCAAGGCCACCCTGAATTTTCAGCTGTTTCTAATCCCAGTTGAGAGATAAATCTGGAGTGTGGTATTTGGGGAAATCTCTTCTGCCACTACTTTTAGCCTGAACATTGGAAAGGAAGGCAAGTGGTTTCATTTTGCAGGGAGCAGAAATCCACTGATTGAAGTGGGCTGCAGTGTGAGCTCACTGTGGAATCCACCTCACAGTGGCTGTGACACCTGTTTGGACTTTGGAACTTCCCCTAAAGCCCCCCCAAAAACAAGGCAGAAACTCGCCAAGGAATATTTGGTGAGGAGGACCAATTTTGAAATGGGCAACTTGTAGGAACACATCCCAGCCCACCTTGTTCACCTAAAGGGAGTCTCCAGAGTGACCTGGTGGCTGTGGACAGCACAGAGATCAGCAGGACTTGCACCCCTGCTCCATCCCCTCTTTGTGGGCAGATGCTGTTCCTGGGACCAGTGGTGCAGGTGGCTGCCAGGGTTGGCTCCGTGTGCCTCTGCCTGCTTAATGAAAACAGCCTGAATTCATCACAAAAATAACAGAGGAGCTGTCCCAGTGTGGGCTGGCTGAGCATCTCACCCACAATATTCAAGATATATTTAGTGGGTGCTAGAAACTGATCTCATTTTTTGATTGAGACACAAGGAAATAATTCAAGAGCTCATCCATTGCAATCTTTTGCTGTCTCAGTTTCAAGATTCCAACAATATGTCATGATAATAATGATAATATTTCACTGACTTTGGAAGAAAAAAATGGGTTACATTTACTAACTAGGGATGCACTAGATTTCAGTTAAATACTCAGACAAAGCTTTTTTCCTTTACCTTCAAACACCAGCATGGTTAATCCTCTTTCAGCAAAGTCTGGTCCATCACTGTTTATTCTACTGAGGAAAATCTAAAAAAATGGATAAACTTTTAGAGAGAAAGATGCTGACACAAAATTCAGCACACCACACGAAGAACCCCATTCTACCTAATTGTGCACAGGGCGATAATTTAGCACTGATTAAAGAGTTTGTATTTTTTTTCAAATCTTTTTTAAAAGGAAAATTACTTCTGAAGGTGAAGATGTGCTTAGACAATCATATTAACATATTCAAACAATTGCAATTTGCAAAATAGTAATTACAACTCACTATCTGCTAGCATTAATCAAACTTCAAGGTTTAATTCCATTTTAAATATTGATGAAATGTGATTCTCCAATCTAACCCTGGTGTTGCAGGGTTATGGAAGCAGCCAGTGACAGAAAAAGAGGAACGTGTAGTTAACAAGCAGCTGCCACAAAGAAGGATCGGCATCTGTGATTTAAATTGTTAGCTGCACAGTCAGGTAGAGTGTAAAAAGGGTAGTCAAGAGGCTGTTAAGTCCATTGCTGCCAATTACTAACAATCAGGGAGGAGCTTTAAGACTTGTTCAGTACAATAAACCCAGTTTGTCTTGTTTCAGGGGTTACTACTGAAGAGGTTGCAGCTGCACTGATTCAAATAGCCCTAAAACTACAGTAATTATCAACCAGTCTTCTTTAGTGTAGCAAAAGTATGTTTTACCATAGCTTAACTCTTTACATTCTAATATTTCCCTGCCTCCTCTCCCGTAGCCAGCCCTGGAGCCATTCTCATCCCTGGGCTGTGCTTCTCCCTATCCCAGAGCAATTCTTTCATTTCCCCTTCCCCAGCCCAAGGAGCAGTTGTGCAGCACGCTGGGCTGGATGGCAGTTCCAGGATTTGCTCTGTGTTGAGTCCTCCCCTCTCTTTTTCCTTTTCATGCACGAAAATTAAATTCACATTGCTCATTCAGTTTTTATATCTGGTCAAACTGCACGCAGGTTAAGCAGAGCTTATAAACACATATTTAATTTGCGTGGGCTCATCACTGCACAAACCAAGACATTTTGGAGTCAGTTTGGCAGGGCTGAGATCCTTGGAGTGATTTGTGCTGGGAGCTTTCCCAGGAGACCTGGAAATCCCAGAGTGCAGAACAATCTGGGCAAACCAAGGGGGTGCTGGAAACTCTGAAGCCAAATCAGCATCTGCCTTTCCTTGTGCTTGTGCCCTTGATGCTCAGCTGAGTGAGAAATCTCAAAGGCTTGGAGAGACTCGGGTTATTTCTGGCACCCAGGTGAGCCAGGTGTGCCCAGCCACCAGCCAGACGTGGCCATGCACAACATCTCTAAGTTTCCTTACTCCTTCACCATGACAGAAAAGACAAAAGTTTCCTTTTCATGCAATTATTACAAGCTCAGATAAACTATTTTTCTTTTAGTTAAGGCATTTCCAGCTAAAACTGGACAATATCTCTCACAGACAAGGCTCACATGATCACATCTGCAACACCTAGAGCATAGAACAAAAGCCAGCTCACTGATTATGGCTTGGATGATGTTTTTAAGAAAGCTTAAGGACATTTGCATTCCTGTTGCAGCCCTCAGTGGAATCTGCCTGTGAGGATTGCCTGGTCTTTGAGCCAGATCCAGTGCTCACATTTTTAATTTCCCTTTTAGCATATTTTTTTCCAGCATCTATTTTCTCTTACTTTAATCCCGAATTAGAAATCTGCCATTAACAGAAATCTGGATCTGTGGATCTAGAAGGAATAAAAGAGAGATCAGTGAAACACAGAAGGAGCTGAACTTAGCAATTCTGTCCAAATTACGACCATTTTGCAGTCATTAAAGGGAGCACCTTGGCTCCTTTCCTGCCTTCCCCAGGATTCTTCCCTCCTTTCCCCAGGATGCCAGAGGAGCTGTGTGTGAGCAGCACCTCACGGGTGTGCACCCCACTCACTCAGCCAGCAATGAGAGAAAAGGGAGGGGCAGCACGAAAAAGAAAAGAAAGAGAAAAAAAATTTAAAAATAAAAAAAAAAGGGAAGACAAATCTTGATTCCCAAGGCACCACAGTCAATAAGATGAACCCCCAAGCTTGACGGCTGGAATTTGTCACATGCCCCTCTGGGAACTTCTGAGCTTAACACTTCATTCCCAGGACCTTCCCATCTTCTGCATTCCAAATGTTCCTCTGTCGCTTCAACATAAAGGTACAACAACACAACCAAAAGATCTCCATGAAAATTTGTCTCCTAAGGAAGCAAAGTGTTTCTTTCTCCATTTTTCTGGTGAATAAATGGGACAGTGATGGTCACAGCACCGGGGTTACACCCCTCGGCCCCATCCTCCCAATCATCTGCTCTTTTACGTAACAAGGGCTGCCACAAACCCTCAAAATTCAGATTTTTACACACATCATAAGCAGCCAATACAAATTTGTGAAGACAGTGGTAAACACAAGAAGCAGCTCGAATATATTTCATTTATATAAATACAGGTATTGTTTTAAGTAATACTTTGATTTTTTTTCCCCCAAGGCTTTTTGAAGTTTGTTTTTCCTGGTTTGCTACTCAGATTTCTTTTCTCCTGCACAAACACAAAAGAAAAGACTGCAGAACAGTTTTTGCAGACAAGACTATTTAAATCCCTGAAATTAAGAAGCCACAACTTAACATTCACCAAGCTATTTTTTTGTAAATCATGCAGAAAATTACTATTCAAACTTTGCTGGTCAGTTGGTTTTTTTCCTACATTGTCTTTGCTTTTATTTTCTTCCCACACTGTCATTATGCTCTCAGAATAAATACGACAGACATGAATACTAACAAGGGACACAGGAGTTGGTCTAAAATATCTCTCAGCCACTACACCAGCTTATCAATACCTGCCACAACATTCATCTCAAAAACAGCATGGAAAGAAAAGCTGCAACACAAGAACCACATTTTACTGTGAATTTTTCTTTACCTTCACTTTTTATAAAACCACAAGCAAGACAGCCAGAGTGTTCAAAATATACCTATCTTAATTTCTGATCGTTTCAACATTTCTCCTGCGTATTTTGCCCAAAAGGGCAAAACATAAAATGTCTACGTGTAAATCTCATAGTTCACCCAAGCTAAGCTTATCAAACAGATGAATAATCAGTCCTTGCCACAGATCCAGCACCTCCTGCCTGGACAAATTCCCACACAACAGCACACGAGATTTTAAACAAACAAACAAACAAAAAAAAGTGTTCTAAGAGATGCCAAAGACTTAAAAACGGATTTATTTTTCGAAAGGAAAAGGGCTTATTTGAGCAGGAGCCCAGGGATGCAGAGAGCAGCTCTGACAGGGGGATATTTAATGTTCTTTCTCCCTTTCAGACGATGATGAGCACGAATGGATCCTTCGGACCTGCCGGAAAGCCTGGGATATCACAGCTGAGCCCCAGCCCAAACCTTAAAGCAGCTTTTCCTAGACAGATTTCCAGCAAAGCAGGTAATCTGATTCACCAGAAATGCAATTTGCCCGCGTGGATTTGTCTCACCCTTTCCCTCGACAGGAATATAATCTTTCTGTCATCTTTGTCAGCGCAAACAAAAATGGAAATAATCATTTAATCAGTCATGCTGAGCAAAAGCCACGGCAAAAAAGCTGACTGTACTCACAATAATATTCCTGAGAGGTGTGCAGTGTAGTGTGTATAAACATTATTAAGCCTGAAAACAATTTGTTAAAAAGAGTGCCTCAGATTCGGTGTTGAAGTCATTCAAATCCATCTTAATCAACATTATTTTCCCAGATTTTAGTTAGCTGTCCTGGTGAATTCCTTTCCTCTCTTTTTGCTCAGTACTTTGATATTGATTGATCATTGTAATAATGTACACCAGAGGTATTCTTTAATGACTGGTTTGCTAACTAGGAAATTATATCCATTTACTACGAACGTTTGTTGAACTCTCCTGAAGCCAGAGTTTAACAAAATAATAAAAGAGGAAAACTGGGTGGGTTGCTGCTTGATTAGTAAGCCAGAAAGTATTTAAAAATAAAATAAAATGGAATTACATCATTTTCTGGATGTAAGTGCCAGCACTTCTACTTGCATTAACTTTATTTATTACACAAATAAGACATTTACAAAGCACAACATTAAAAGTATGTAACAAAACAGACATTGGTTTTACAAAAAGTGCTTACAATTTTGTTTTACTTTTTTTAAAATAAATATTAGTCTTGACTGTCCACTCATTCAGAGAGAAAAAAAAAATTTAACCATTGTAGCCAAGACATGCAGAATTGCAACATGCTACAACAAAATGATTGGCAGATGAAATAAAACTGGTGTTTAGTTGGCATCCTACAGATAAATCACCGACAGTAGTGCAGGATTGGTCCCCACTCCCTGTCCCAACGAGTGAGTTGTGTAAGCACCTTTAGCTCGGGCATTGGGTGAACCAGAGTGAGCCAGAAAAAAAAATCACTGGTGATAAAACCTGAAACCTTCCCCCTTCCAGAGCCGAGTTACCTTGTTAAACTGCAGTGAAGAGCCTTTCTCTGGCTGCCTTCAGTGGGTTCTGTCTGCAAAAGGGGTTGTAAATAGCAACTGGAAAAGTTTAGTGCGTGGAGTCTGCATTGCTGCACCAGAACCCATCTGGCAATTACTGAATAAACTTAAGAAAATGAGAATTACTTTAATTTTTTTTTTTAATCCACAGACAGGAGATGAATGCAAATGACCTGAGATAAGGTTTGGTTCAGTGGCAACAGTCAGTGTGAAATATGTTGTGAAACAATGTATTGAATAAATTAGAAGATTTCTTACATTCTTGGTACAGTTGAGTATTTTCCATACACATAATTAGCTCTAAAACTGCACAAGCTGAATTGCTTCCAGTTTTTGCAAACAATTTGGGCTTAATATAAACAGAGCCTGATTTCTGAATTAGCAAAGCTGCTCCTGGCTACTTATGGGGGGAAGTGCCCCGAGCAGAGTCTGTGGAGAGGAGCACCTCCATTCCCTCTGCTCTGCACTCTGGCCCTGCCGTGGGATCGCTTACAAACCCCTGCACATCCAGGACATTTCACAAGTGGGGTTTTTCTGACCAAGTTGGTATTTAGCAGATACAAATTCCATCGTTTCTGTTTCATTGCATTGCCAGCACGGAAGGGAGAAGCACATCAAACCCTTTTCTCCCTCAACAGAGCAGTTGTGGCAATCTCAGAGACTGCAGGGTGTCAGGGCAAGTTACAGCCTGAAGTCTCCTTCAATCCGAAACAAAATAACTACCATTCCTTATTGGCACTAATTCCACAACTAAATGGTCATTAGGATGTGCAAGCACAAATGGAGAACGAAGCCAGGCCCTGGTGACCCCCCAGCCCCCTCAAACATCCCAAGGCTGGCACACGGGCACAGCAACCACCTCAGCCTGGGATGCCAAACACTCACCCAGAGCCAGCCAAGGGAACCCCATCCTTCCCTCATTGCTACGGACAGGACACAAAGGACTGCACCTGGAGCAGCTGGGGACTGTCCCCTCCCCGAGGGGACACCTCTGCAGCACTGGTTCCAGTCAGGTCAGGCGTGCGGGAGCTCTGGAAATGGCCACTCACACATCAGGAGGTGACAACAACATTTTGTGGATTGAATTCCCCTCTCTCCTTTCAAATGTTATTTGGAATTGGGAGTAGAGCTGCTGGCTGCAGTTTGGCCCAGCTGTCCGAGGTAGTACCATCACTCTCAACACAGGCACACACACAGGAGAGTGTTTGTGTGGGTTTGTTCCAACCAACACCAGCATTGCTCAGTCACTTCTCAAACCAAGACATCTCGGTGGCCACCTCAGCAGAGGTCCCCATGTCCTCAGGCCATCCCAGAGTGTTCCTCGAGGTGTAGCTGGAGCCACGTGCCTGGCTGGTGTCACACGAGTTCAGGAACACGGGCAGGGCTCCCCACGTGTGCACAGTGGGCTGGCCAGAGCAGTGGGATGGTTGCCCACCCAGCCCATGCAGGGATTGATCCAGGACCTCCCGGAGAGGGAAACTCGTGAATCTGCAGTCCCAATTAAACACAGGTCATGTAACAGATGGATTCCCATCTCCTGCTGCTCGGGCACGGCTCAGCCATGTCCCTCTCTAGCTGTGGCTCAGGGTAGGCGTTCACATTCTTGGAAGAGCAGCTCACAGACACTTCCCAGCAGGGCAGCCCCGTGTGCTGGCGTGGAGAGAGGTTTTGTTAGACCTGCTCTTGGCTCGGTGCAAACTGAGAGGGCTGGCAGAGGTCACTTGTTTACTTCTGTTATTACCATCAACGAAGGATCATTTTGGAGTCCTTTTCCTGACTTGGGGCCAGGCTGCTGAGCACTTCCTTTGCTGTTGCTGTGAGCCCAGCAGCTCTCCTGGGGTGCTCAGGGCCTGGCAGGACAGAGACTGCACCCCAGCAAGGAGAGCAGGAGGGGACAGGGGACCAGTGATGCTGCCAAAGGAAGGTGCCATCCCCTTGCTGTCCTCTTGGCCGTCCCTGCTGGCCTCACTGTGGCTTTCACCTTTTTAACTGGTCTCCAGTTTCTACCCAGCTCTTTCCACCGGCTGAACTTGAGTCCACAGCAGGGCAGAACATTTCTGCACCTTCCAGTGGGCGTTTCCCAGTCCCAACTGTGGATTGTCTAGAGTTTTCTGTAGGTACATTCTGAAATCACCCATTTGTGATTCAATATGACTCCAAGGAAATAAAGTAGCTTGTTAATAAAGGACAAGAGTAAAAAACTTCGGGAAAAAAAAAAAAGATTTGGCAGATGGCTGTGAGAGGAGAGAGATATTCAGTGTTCTAAGAACAAGTCAGCAATCAAAACTTCAGGGTGCTAAACCTGGCTCTGCCACCAACCCTCATGGTTCCTCTCAGTTTAGGACATCTCTGTTTCCCCTCCTCTAAAACGGGGGGAAAAACACTAAGATTTACTTACCTTTGAGTGATCAAAGGACATGTGATTCTAAAGCACTTTGAGGAGGAAGAAAAACTGCCTATTTCCAGCTGGCATCATGTGGCATCCAGCTCCCACTCAGGGGAGTCTCAGCTACCTGCGAGTTTGGCTCAGGAAGGTCTGTCTATTTATCGAGTTGCTGAGCCAAAAAGCCAATTTCAGATTTCACACGAGCGAGTGGAAAGAAGGAGGGGTGTCCAGGAACTGCTTCACTGGTGCAACGAGAGAATCAGGCCAAACCACGTGAATTCCTCCTTCCTTTGTGTTCAGAGGCATCATCGACCCCCCTGAGACTCAGCGTGTTCTGGGTTCTTCATCTTCCCGTGGGTTTGGGAGCAAGACTTGCAAGCACAGCAGAGTCACCAGTTTTTGTCTGTGTCTGGCACTGCCTTGGAGAGACTCACGGTCATTCTACAAGTCCACAAGAAACAAGTGTGAAATGGAACTCTGCACTCAACACACACATACACAGAGTGTCGCCGGTGAGCGGTGAGGTGCTGGTCAATGGAGGGCCGGGAGCGCTGGCTCGGAGCCGCTCCCGGGGCTGGCGGAGCTGCCGAGGGCTGGGCGCTGTCAGCGGCTGAGGGGCAGCGGTGCTGGTAGGGCCACGGGCAGGTGAGGAACAGTCCGCGCCGTCAGTACTGAAAGAGGATGACCTGGGGGAGAAACGGGAGCGTCAGCGGCTTCCAGGCACACACACAGAGCCCTGCTGTGGCCATGGGCCTGCAGGGAGCAGGATACACACAGCTCTGCTGAGGCAGCCCCTTCCTCGCAGGAAAACCCCTCTGGGAGCAGCGTCTGCCCGGAGCCGCCGGCCCTGGCCCGGGAGGAGCTGCCAGGGCCGCACTGAG
>JAHLSL010000016.1:8660746-8673622 GCA_025920805.1 Petroica traversi
TGCAGCGGGGATCGCGCCCACCGCCGCGGCGTCTGGCCGCCCGCCGCTGCCCGGGCTTCATTAGTAACCTGATAATTCCCCAGCAAAGCCCCGGCAGCGGTGCCACCGCCGAGTAATTGCAGGACGGTAACGTGAGCTGATGGCGGCCGGGGATGGATCCTCGCCGTTATTGATTGTGACAGCTAAATTGTTAACCGAGAGGGAAATCAGATGAAAGCCATTTTAGAATAAATACAAGGCATTAGGTTTAAACATCGAGGTTGCAGGAAAGCCCGAGAAACCCCCGGGAAACGGAGCCCGGGGCCTGCCAGCTCGTCCTCCTCTGTGTCCCCAGCTCCACGCAGGCTGAGCGCGGGGGGACAGGGACAAGTGCAGAGGCGAGAGGCTGAGAAAGGACAATTTAAACCCTCTGCTCTCACTGGCAGGGTCTGAATTGGCTCTGGTTGCTCCAGAAGCAGCACGTAGGAGTTTTCATGGACACAGCCACGAAAGCTGTCTGTCCCCCTACGCAGCACTGGCCGAGGCAGGGCTGTGTGGGGTTTTTTGCATCCCCAGGGTGATGCTGGGCTGTGTCAGCCGTGGCTCAGCACCACGGCCCAGCACCACGCAGCCAAGCAGATGATTGCTCTGCTCTCATGATCACAGACCAGGCTCTCTGGACTCGGCAGAGCCAGAGCAGGCTCAGGAACGAGGTGACTCCAGCCCAGCTTCTGCCTTTCCCCAGCCTTGGCAGTAAGTCTTGGCTCTGCAGGTTCTCCTGGTCTCGCTGCCTGCTGGGAGCTGACAGATCTCCAGAAGCTCCAGGAACTGGGCCTGGGCAGTGACTGGGGAATGCAAAGCACTGGAACTGACCGGTATCAGCACCAAGCCCATCCCTGCTCTTACCCCCGTGTGCTCCCTCCACCAGAGCTGGAGTTTGTACAAGGCAGCAACAAGGTGGCAGCGTGTCAAGCAGCAGCTCGGCCAGAATCCCAGAATTTGGGGCTGGGAATGTTTTATGCTCCCAGAGTGAGGATTCTTTGCCTGTCCCGAGTGAGGGACAGTCCCCACAGGCAGAATGGTTCAAACACCAAGGGAAAACCCACCCTGTGGCCTTGGTGAACATCACCCACAATAACCCACCTTGCTCCCACGGATTTGCTGGAAACAGGGGAAGCAAGGAACCCCCTCAGAGGGCAGGACTGCAGGCTGGAGGGGAGAACAGCCCAATTCTCTTCCTGGGAGCAGCACCAAGCCCTGCCCTCCTTCCCACCACCAGCTGCCAACTCCCCACTCACGGCTCCAGCGCCGGCCGCAGCGATGCTCTTCAAATCTCTTTTACCACTGTCTTATGCAAAGTCCCGGGGTCGATGCTCATGAAAAAAAAAAACAAACCAACGTTTCTGAGCATTTCTCTCCTCCCAGCTCAGGGCTAGGAGCTCTGAGCTCCCTGCCACGAAGCCGCAGCGCTCCGGGAAGCGCAGGCGGCACCAGCGGCTGCAGGAATGACCAACACAAACACTGACCTGCAATAAAGCTCCCCCAGGTCTCAGGCTGCCTGAGCCACAGACAAGGCACTTCTGTTAGCAACTGTGGCAGGGCAAAGAAATAATTAAAAAAAAAAAAAAAAAGATGCTATTGTACCCGGGTTCTGTCAGTGGAGTTCGGCTGATGCCAAGCACTTACCACCCTCACTCACTTCCTGCTTGCCACCCTCGGCTTTCCTGGAGGAAAACATGCATTTTAAATGTTTATTTAGAGCTGTTAAGGATTTCAACAAATTGTATTTAAATACAAGTAAGTATCAAAGTGTGTTTCTGATGGGAGCACAGCAACACACTCATTTGAAACCAGGTATCTTCTAAATTCCTAAGGGGAGCAGAATTCAGAGCTGTTCTAAACAAGGCAGATACAGACCCGGAGAGCTACAAGTGCTAGGAACAAACACAGGCTGTGCACAGAGGAATGCAAAGGGGTGGAATGACATTCAGAGGGGTACAAACTCCCAAGGACACTGCTTTTCCCTCTACTCAGGTACCCAAAAACTAGGAAACAAACATTAACAGCACGAGACCTACTTCTGAACAATTGAGGCTTTCAACAATCCTGCAGCACGGGCAGGCAGGGCTCCGTTCCAGGTGCTCGGTTCAGCAGCAGGAAGGCAGCTCTGCCTGGAGGGAGGTGTGCTGCTGCTGCAGGAGCACAAACCTCCCTGGGCTGTGCCACTGAGCAACTCCTGCCTGCACAAACCTCGGCTGTTTCCAAACTGGTTTCCTCCTCCTGTTTGAGACCAGTATTAACCAGCTTGGGGAGCAGCTCAGGTGTGACCAATGAGGCCTGACAGGACTGGGGAGGGAAAAATCAAACCAGTGTCACCTGGACCTGAGCAGGGGAGATCTCTTGGCCACCCCCTGGCACATGCAGTCACAGCACTGTGTGCACCAAGGAGAAAATGCTGCCAGAAAAGGTATTTTCCTCAGATTTCTGTTTTGCAGATGTTTAGGGGGGAAACGTGCTGTGGATCAGATGGTTCAGTGCAATGCTTCCATCACATGTGCAGATTTGGCCCCTGGGACAATCCCAGCTCTCAGCAGAACCAGTTCACCACAAACACTGGTGCCACCTCACACCAAGAGGCAGCTGAGCACCTCTAGCAGGCACTGGAAACCAAAGCTGGGCAGAACAGGGGCAAGCACTGAGCTCCATGGCCTGGCAGATGTCCCAGAGGCTGCAGTCACTCTCACACTGCCACATCTGGCTCACGAGGAGCTGCCACCACCAGGGATCACTGAACACAAATGCCAAAGCTCAGGGCCTAGCACAAACCTCAGTGCTGTGAAAATACAATACTTTCTACATGCAGGCACACACCTACAGCCTAAATGACACTGAAAAGTCCTGTGCTGTGACATCAGCTTAAGATTACCATAAAATAACATTGTGGAGTGTGCAAATCAAAATACAAAATCAATTGGCTTTGGTGCATATCAAGTATTGCAGGCAGTTACTAAAGGTGTTGCAAGATCTATTTAAAATGAGTTTTATTGAGATGAAAAAGTTTTTCCATTATAACTACAGCATGTTAATCAAAACCAAGTGCTTCCCCTTCCATTAAAACATGTACTGGAATACATTTTGTTCAAAAATACTTTAAAAAGTAATCACTTAAATGGAGCATTTTTGGATGTGCTTTACTCCAAACACTGGTTACTGTTCCTAATCTGGCTAATGAATGCACACTAACGAGAGGCTGCCTGTGTGTTCATCAGAGGCTTTGAAGGGAACCTATTTCTCTGAGCAGCCCTCAGCTGTGAGCTGCACTGGAGGAGGTGCAGCCCCTCAGGTGGGACAGAGGGCTGTGCTGGCTGTGCCCTGCTCAGGTGGCAACGTCCTTCCCACCCTACAAAAGTACAAAAGCATTGGAGGACTCCAGGTATACAAAGCAGTGTTTCTTGCTACCATCATCCACTCATAAGCATCATCTTCTGGACTTCCAGGCAGCTCTGGAGTAAGGAGTAGTCCTTTTCTTATCCGGTGGTTTGAAGTAAGAATAAACAGGTGCTGCAGGATATTCTGCATCTGGATTTTCTGCCATCATTTTCAGCTTGGCTTCAATGGCCTTTATTTTTGCACTGACACTGGAAAGAGAAAAAGCAGAAGGGAAATTGAGCTTGATCTTAGCATGAAAGCCAACTACAGAAATCCAGAGATTGTGCTGACATGCGAATCCTCCCTGCACAAGGAGGGGCCAGGCAGCCCCCACTGCTGCATCCTCAGCGAGGCAGGAATGCCCTGCCCAGAGCCCACACTGCTGCTTTCAAGCTCTGCACAGGTTTGCTCCTCCAAGAGACACCTCAGCACCCCAAAAGAACAGCCCTGCACCTCTTCAGAGCTTTCTTGAGGAGGCTGAGTGAGACAAGAGCACGGCAAGGCTTCCTACTCCATGTGAAATGATGTCATTTCAGGAGCTCTGAGCATGTGCAGCAGAGCCCAGCTCGGAGCAGGCTGCTGGGAACAGCACAGAAATGAAAGCCAGACTTCCTCCCAGCTACAGCCTGCTCGGGATGGGAAAACCCCAGACTCTAATTAGGTCAGGAAGAAACATTATTTCAGCATTAGCAGGGTTTATCCCAAAGGGAGAAGCTATCCTAGGTTACACCCCAAATTCCTAGGACTTTTGTTATTCACTATCCTTCAACTGGGTACAGATGGAGAGGAATGTTCCCTTCCCCACTGTGGCTTCTTGCACCATCCATCCTCACCAGAACAACCCCTTTGTGCCACTGATGCAGTTAACAATCTGCATGACTCAAACCCCTCTGCTCTTTACTTCCAAGCCCGTTACTTCTGAATTCCGAGCTCATTTTATCTCTGGGCAAATGCATAAATCTGGTCCTGGTTCCTCACAGGGCTCCACTGACAGAGCACAGAGGAAAACCACACACCCTTTCAAACAAACTGTGAATTAGCAAAGCAGCACTACGTGATTTAGGTAAATTCAGTGGTTGGAGAATTCAACCACATCCCACAGACAAGACTTACAGGCAAAAAAACCCTGGCAAAAACCCCTGGCAAAAAAAAAGTTTTATGTGAAGTACTACCTGTGATTTTGTTTTAATCTTCGGCCCTACAGTAGACCTCTTGCTCATAAGCATTTTGCAGAAAATAATTAACCCAGTAAAAGCTATCTCAATGAAATTCACATGAAGTGCAGAGATTCTGGCCAAAGGAGCTGGAGTGCTTCACATTCCCAACTCCCCTCCTCACCTCATTCCCTTCCTACTGCTCACTGGCTTTGCACATTAGAAAATAAACTTCCAGTTTGCAGTGTCCCACATCCAGTGAGGGATTTCACAGGCACTGCCCTTTCAAAAGCAGCTCTTTTGCCATGCTGGATTTTTAACACAAACAATGCCAGCGACTCTAAATCTTACTGAAATGGAAGAAGTTGTTCCCTGACAGGCTCCCAGCTGGGTCACCTGTCACCCAATCCACCTCCTACCTCAGGTTGGACTGGGGTGGCTCCGTGCTGGAAGATGGCTCCAGACTGATTGGAAGGATCTTCTCATTTTTACTGTGATCATATCTCTGCAAGCAAGAGACCAAGGACTGAGTCAGCTGCAATTAGGAACAAAGAAACATTTCCCACAGATGGACTTTAAAGCTGGATTAACATCGCCTCAGGTTTTGTGGAGCTTTTGCTAGGAAAGATTTTGGTGGCCAAACACTGAAACAAATCCCAACCACAATATTTGGTTAGTACCAACATGGAATGCAGGCTGGATACTGAACAGTTATGTGCATTGTACTGTGAATCCTTAAAACTTTATCCTGTCACTTCTTGTTCCCCTCTACATCAGGCAGGAAGCACAGATGGTAAATTTGAAGGTAACTACTGCACTGTTTGCTGTGCTCTTTATGTGCAGAGCCAGAAGGTAACCCAAGCACACCACTGCACAGAACCAGGCAGTGCTGGGAGAAAAGATGGGGAAAAAAAGCAAAGAGACCAGTGAGGAAGCACCTCCTTCTGCAGAGGCAGCTTGTGAGTCTGTCATCTCTGTGGGCAACGGGCCTCCTGAACTATTTGCAGTGTTGTGCTTCCTTATTTCGCTTGGCACAGAGTCAGGTTTGTTTTTCAGCAGAGCTGCTCAGACCAACAGCCTCTGGTGAGCCTTGGCCACTCATCCCAGAGCTGCTCTCATCTAAAACAAACTCCTGTTACAGCAGGCCGAGGTTTTGTGCTGTTAAGTCTTTCCATTCAGGGATTAGAAAATGGACACTCTCTCCTCCAGCCCACACTCCTTCTGTGGCCTGGTCACTCCTCAGGCATCCAGAAGCATGTGGCACCCCAGTAGCTCCACAGCTACAGAAAATGGAGGCTGCACTTGCACAGGCTTGGATGTGCTGACAAGAGCCCTTGAAGTCAGTAACTAAAACAATGTGGTGTCCTTTAAAGAAGATACCTGGTTTGGTTTTTTAAGCATCTGAAACAGATGCTTTAATATACTTGATAAGACAGAGCAGAAAGCTGCTTGCAGGATAATCAACTAAAAGAAAACTACCCAAAGGAAAACAGCAACAAGCATCTCCTCTCTGCCTCCCCCAAAATCTGTTTCTCTGCAAAGAAAGTTATTCAAAATAAAGTGCTTTATCAAATATGAGATAGTAAATAACTGTAGGAGAAATAAGACAAGAATTTTAAAAAAATAAAATAAGGATGTTCCAGAAGGTACTGCCTAAGTCAATCTTAAAAACTTGATTGTTTATGTGACCGAGTAAGGAATAAAAGGATATTTAGCTTAGATGCAGAGTATGTTACTTTAAAGTCAAAACTAATTAGAGCTGCTGCCACATAAGTGCTTTCAGAAGTGGAACAAAGTAACACAGTAATGGTAACTGGGAATTTCCATACCTCTCCCATGCAATAAACCACAAAGGGAAGGATTCAAACTTTCAGCCAATTACTCACTGAGTTTGAGAAAAGTTAAAACATGGGCATTTATAGAAATAATCTGTTCACACTGCTCTGAACAGAAACCCCCCGCCAAAGAAGCCCAGGTTGAAGGGCCTGTCCTCACTCACAGCTAATCCAGCACAGTTTGGGTAGACAGGGAAAGCTGTCGATTGTAAACATCAACTCTTTGAGTTATTTCCTAGAAATGACTGAAATTATTTTGCCAGGCCAAGACTGCCTCGATAAGAAGGCTTTGGTATTAAAGATTTTCAGTTTTGCAAACTGAAAGCCATTCTTCCTGCCAGCAAGCAGCTCACCTTGACTTGTGCGTGTGCCCACCGCACCACCAGCTTCTTGGAAAGGGCCAGCTTCCCATTGAGACACTGGATCGCCTTCTCTGCTTCCTGCACAGGAAGACAGCTCCATAAACAAACCAAGCCTTTAGTCAAAACCCACTCACATGCACAGAGACTTTTTTTCTTTGTTATTCAGCCTACTGTAAGTACAGAAAGTTTATCCCACTGTGTCCCAATCCAGGGATACCTTCGAAAGACTCTCAGTAACCAGGCTTTATCCACGTTGCTGTTTTTTTCTTTCATTTGTTTTGGGGGAGGAAATGCAGAAAATGCTCAGTTTTGAAAATACCAAGCATGAAGGCCCCGGGAGCAGCACTGGGAGGAAGGTTTATGGTGCAGGAGAGAACACTGTGACTCGTTACAGAGGCTACCAGAGTGTCACTAACACCTACCCCTGCTCAGTCCAGACCCTGCTCCTGTGCACTGGGGACACGATCCACTCTGTCCTGTTCTGGGATCAGCAGTTTAGGGACACTCCCATAAAACCTGACTCACTGCAGCTGAAGATTCATGGCAGTGCTGCTCCATCTTACTATGAAAAATTTTCTAGAGCTAATGCACAGTGTCAGGGCTCTTCTGACATCCTTACCACCAGCTGCAAACTGACCAAAGAATTGGTTGTTTCTGGTTAGCACTAAAAAGCAGAATTCAGGAAAAGACAGCAGAGGAGAAAGAAAATCACTATTGCTACTTCCAGGAGCAGTCACAAAGTGGCTGTGACAGAAGAGAGCTGCTAGAATCTGTGGGTCTGTGCAGACAAAGTACTGAATTTATCCCTTCCTGCTGTAGCTTTAAATCAGCATTAAAACAACAACAAAAAAAGGGAAATAAATCAGTCATTTATATCAGAACTTTAGATTAAAAGCAACTTACCTGTTTGGTTTCAAAGTTGACAAAACAGTAACCCCTGGGCTGCCCTTCCAGAGCACCAGACTTGTGGAAGAGAAAGTCAAACTGCTTTACTTTGCCAAACTTCTGAAGGAGTTTGAGGAGGTGGTATCTGAAGGGAAGAGAAAACATTCATGACATGTTTCATCCCACTGCCAGTGAGGAGACAGAGAGGAAGCCCCCTGACACACACCCACACACCTCACACTCAGCAGCAACACATTCAGCTGTGTCACACACAGATTCCCAAATCCCTGATCAGCCCCCCTTCAGCATCCACAGCTCTGAGCAGCATCACCAGTGACTTTCCAAAAGCCCCAGGCACAAAGCTCCCTCCCAGCAGTGCCAGCTGAAGGGCACAGACATCTATTAATAGCTGCCTTTTGGAAAATTATGCAATGGCTCCCAAGGGGTTTGGGAGGGCTTTGCCTCCTGCCTCACTAAATCACTCCTACTTTAAGTATAACCTCCTGTGTCCCCCTCTCCAGCCTGTGACCACTGAGGCTCCCTGCCCTGCACTCCTCTCCCAGCTCAGGAGGACACCCCAGGGCACAGACACCTGCCTGGAAAAGATGGGGATGCAGGAAGACAGAAGAATAAACAGTTCCTGTAACCAGGAACTGCCAGCAGAGCTCAACAACAAAGGCACCAGCCAGCCCTCAGGATCACCCAGCCTAAATTTGCCAGTGCTTCTGGCTCAGACAGCTTTCCAGTGACATGTTCATGGAAGTCAGACACCTTTTTAAGCCAATTATCTTCCTGCCATCCAGTGGGGAGTGTGCTGTTTCCAATAAAACTGGGGAAAGCCAGAGTAAATCCATCTGCTTAGTATCTGCTGCACTGAGCAACTTAAAACAAGGAGCACATTTGCTGTACAGGCCACATCTAATCCTGAAAGTTCTTTGCAGCTTTTTTTTGGTTCCCTGGGATTGAAGTGTTTAACAACACTGGCTGACCTAGGAGAAAAGTGACACTCATTGCTCCTTCACTGCCTAACCCCATCCCTGGCATTTAAGAATTATTTAAGTGTTTAATAAGGGTGTCTTGGTCAGGACTCATCTCCTGAGCAGCTGTACAGTGATTGTTAGCAAGCCACGCAGTCTAAGCCAAATATTCAGTGTTTAAGGTAACACTGAGTGCTCAGAGAGCTCACCAGGATAACACCAGGCACTGCCTGAAACCTCCCATGTCCAGACATGAACGGTCAGCAGTGGCCCAAGACAGCCAAGTGCAACCACAGGGACTGTCCAGATGGGAAGGGCAGACAACATTTTTCCTAATAAAGCCTGATAGGATGTCAGAAAAGGGCCTTAGCTCTTTGTTAAGCTTCAGAAGGCAGGCGAGAAAGTTCCAGGAATGTGAGTCATCCACAGGATGGGTCACGGTGGACATTCAGGATGTGCACTTTTAAAGAGGTGAAGGTGCAGAGTGTGCACAGACGAGCAGTGCAGGAGGGCCAAGTTACCCCCCAGGGGAACACACACATTGTCATTGATTATGGAAGGCTTCCTACATCCTTTGGAATACAGATGAAGTGCATGGTCTTCCAAGAAGCCCAGGAGCTCTCAGACAGCTCTGAAAGTGAGTGGAACAGAAAAGAGCAGGGGGGAGAAAGGGAGTTGATCACACAGTAGCCAAATTTCACTGCCTCACACTTCCAACAAGCAGACGCAGATGTACAAGTGAAAACACTGACTTTGGAGATGTGATGTATAAAAAACTCCACCTGTTGGACTTCCAGAGCCTCCAAAATATGTAAACGTACCTCAGGTTTGTTTCTGTAAACAGAAAAACCTCTGGAAATTCAGCAGTATGGAAATAAAGCCCTTACCACCAGGATGCTGTTCTCCTTCTGGCCATTACAAAGGCAGGGGAAGGGCAAGGAGGATTCTCCCCAAGTTCTGCACTAAAAAACCCTGCAGCTGCCTTGCCAAAAGGAACTCTTTGGGGGTGTTTTTCCTGAGAGCATCTGTGTTCAAATAATACTTTCTTAGCAGTGAGGTGATAGCTGCTCCTTTAGAACAAATTTCATCAACAGTCTAGAAGCAACTTATGTCATCTATTTTATTTAGAATATTTTTTCCAACCGTGCCTCCAATTTTACAACTGCAGGTCACCTCCTCTCCGTGGAGCAGCTCAGAAATCTTGTACAATTAACATTTCAGGCTGTGATTGCGGTTTGTTATTGTTAAAATATTGAGGACATTAACAGTAACTTGACAAGCAGTTCTTCAGGCCAAGAGCTACGGAAGAAGAAGACTGTCATGGAAAACCTGAAGCCTTATCAAAAAAAAAAAAGGTGAGAAGATGTGAAAAGCTTCACTATGGCAACAAGGTGGGTCACCCAGAGCTTGGAGGTGCTGGCACCGCCACGGCCCCAGCGCAGATCCGTGGCCAACCTCCATCTCCACTTCCTGTCATCTGATGTGAATGCGAGACAAACCTGCAGCTCCCCCGTTTCCTTTTCCTCCTCTCTTCCTCCTGGCACCCCCAGCGCTATTCAGACGCAGGCAAGGCTTCCTCTGAACAATGCTGTCCCAAGGATCCCGCGCGGGGACCGGGCCACATGCGAAAACTATTATTGCGAGGAATTCTGCCCCACCGGGAGCCAGCGGGGGGGCTGCAACAACAACTTGTGCACACATTGTTTTCTAGGTGAGACTCATGGAGATGGGATCCTCGACAAGCAGCACGGCAGCTGAGGAAGCTGAGCACCCGCCACCGAGTACCCGAGGGAATGAATGGGCATTGAAAGGCTGCAGGAAACCAGACCACGTGAGCTGAAAATGAAATCGCTGCCTGTCCAAAGCCCTGACAAGGCTCAGAAGGTTTTACGAACAGGAATGGGCAGAGGAGGTGATTTTACCCCACCTGCCACACACAGACGTCACTGAACTGCGTGGTTCTGCCCCATGGGATGGGGGCACTGAGGGGTGATGAGATCACACAGCCCAGCCAAAGCACATCCCTGCCCCCTGTGCTGCTGGGGACAAACCATGGTGGTGACACCAACCCATGGGAACCACCTGCTGCTCTGCTCATGCACACCCCATGGCAGGGACCTCGCAGCTCCCAGAGTGCCTGGAGACACCGTCCTATGTCACGAGCAGCTGTGAGGTCCCCTGGTGCCAGCTGTCCTCTTTCCTGCTGCTGAGAGCATCCTCAGGAGACTCCCAACTCCAGCTGCTTCCACAGGCAGGCAATGCTTCAAGGATAAAAGAAGTCACAAACAACACCAGCAAGGAGGAATGCCCAGCTGAGGAGCCACCACAGCCCAGTGCACAGGGCAGGCCAGCACCCCAACTGAGCCACAGTCACTCAGTGTGTGCCATAACCTCCCAAAAGCACCAGCTCCCAGGCTGTAACTTGAATTTATAAATGCCTGTTCCTGCACCTTGTGCTCCAGTGTGTACATCACCTACCAACTCCCCAGCGCTTGACTGCAGCTCTGTCCTGCTCTTTAAATGGAAGTCTTGGATTGATTCAAGACTTTCTGAGCTCATTTCTGCCCGAGAGTGTCACAACCACTCATTAACTCTGCCAACTACTCCATCAACCTTACTCTGTCTCAAATCCAATAGAGAAATAACATAGGCAACTCTTTTAAAAACAGATTAAAAGCAGTAAATGCAGAAGCATTTAGTTTTCAGGGATTTGGTTTAGTCACGTGAGTAGTAACCTTAACAGGAATAATTCAGAGGGGCAACCAGAAGTAGAGATGTAAGCCCTTAGGATGAGAGAATAAGGGTCAAGATGATTTATGGGAACTTACTGAGCACACACTTTCTCTACATTGACAACGTGTTCAAAGGAGCTTCCTCTTCTTTTACTCACAAGGAAACGGAGATGCAGTATCATTTGCAGGGGAGAAGAGACATTTTTAAGCAAAACAAAAAGCAAGGCACAGAATTATAAAGCCTGCAATAAGCAGCAAGCACTGCCACCCATCACTGGGCAAACTTTAACCATTTAGGAGCAAGGAGGCACTCGAGGTGTGAGAACCCTGGAGGAACCACCAAGTGATGAAAACAGTACATTTTGCCATATAAAGCTATCTGGCCAAGATTAAAAGGAACAACCTACACTGAAAGGGTCTCTAACAGCACTGAGGATCACCCCAGGAAGTGAGGGATGCAATGCACTCACACCCTTCACTCCTGCCCTCACACTACCCCAGTTCCTGAATCCCTCAAGAATCCAATTTCACGTGGTCAGTGAATGTGGACAAACCACAGCAGCAGAGCTGTGGGATAGAAGTGGTAATTAATGCAGAACCCTCCCGAAGCTGAATGGCTGAAATCACAATGCATTAATGATTCCATTTAGAGGCTATTAGGGAGCTGCTCTGCTCAGATGAACCACACTTAGAATAAAACCCCAGCACCTGCACGCACACAAAAAGAACCAGGAAGAAAAAGTATTCCACGACAGGCACACACAATAGTTAATCAAAAATGCTTGTTTGTTATGAGCATGTAAAGCCCAAATTGTTTTGGTTTGCTTTCCTTTTTATACAACCTAGTGATTTCACAGCACACTGTCCAAATATTGGACAGCACATCGTATTTCCTTGGCAATTTAGCTGTTCAAATGTTATGCTTGCTCAGGAGATAATTATCTGTAGCCCCGAGGAAACACAGAATGCTCACACACGTGTTTGATTCACACCCTCACCACCACAGCAGCCAGTCCCACCTCCTCACCATCCTCAGCTCCAGTCTCTCTCCTAACTCACACCCAGCAAAATACCAAAACAAGGCTCTGGTTTGGCTCAGATCCCTGCCCATCAGGCCTCTCCTGCCCACCCTCACTTCTCCACAAACCCCAGCCACCCTGGGTTACAATTTCCAGAGCTGTGCCTTGTTTTGCCATTGCACTCTCACCCAGAAAGTCTCCACCCTGATATAGTACATTGTAGAGAACAGAGATGTTTCAGTCCCCGGGCTCCCAGCCCTAGAAATGCTTCAGGGGGTGCTGTTGCAGGAGCTCAGGACCTGCCTCTGCGCCCCTCGGTTTGTGAGGGACACCCCACAAACAGACACAGCCCCGCTGAAGCGATTCCCTGCCTGCCACAGCACCCAGCAGGCACGGGCTGCTCCTCAGGGCGCAGATCTGCTCGAATGGGCGGCTGTCACCCTCGCAGGGGCAGGAGCTGGGAGCGGCACACCCTCCCGCGCTGCCCGCCTGGCCACAGGGGCA